>BSBK01005629.1:325000-925000 GCA_027943335.1 Chamaecyparis obtusa
GTTGCCCAATAGAAGCTTGTTTGGCTTAGAAGAGGTTCACATTATAGAAGTAGACAACATCAAAAGTAGGCTTAACCTCTATACTTTTATTTATCTTCTTTCTCATATCTTAAAAATTGTCGTCTTTAAAATGAAAATACCAAGATTTTCCCTGTAATATTCATTACTATCAAGATTAAGTTTAACTAAATTGTCAAGTTTAATAGGGGTAGTTAGAATAAACTTTTCTGGCTTGGAACCTCTCAATTTTATAACTAAATCTTATACCTAAAAGCTAAGGTACGATATAGAATATTAAGATCTAATCAAATAATCCACTATATACATATTTGGAAATATTTTCACATTTAAAGGCATTATCGATCTACATCTAAATCAAATTATAAATTTTAATATACAGATATAAATTATTCAGTAACTTTTAATATTTAAATACAACCAAATATATATATCTTCAATCTATATATTATATATATAGGTATTTATTTATTTATATGCAATGTTTAATTATACGTCCATATATATAAACCTATTATTATATATTCATTTTCAGTTATGTAAGCATTGATGTGCCTTTGAGTTTAGAAGCTTTATTTCATAGAAGAGAAATAAGATATCTCTTATGGAGTTTTTGTTGTGATCTTGTAATCCCTATGACTCATATTATGTATAAGAATGGTCCAGATAATGGTACCTTAATCAGGAGGTAAGTAGTAGGTCTTAGAGTGCTTAAAATAGGATGTAAATTTTTCTTAAGAAAATTCAGAGGAAGGTTCTGCTAAGTAAGTATTAGTAAGTCCAACTAAAGAAGTGCTCTCTCAACTCTATAGTCTAGGTGGCTAACCAAAAGTCTGATTTATGAGGTTTATGATTAGATTTTAATTCTTGTGACATTTGATTAACTTCATTTTTATACTCTAACCAACAGTAACTGCAGGGTAAGGGGACTGAGTCTTCAAAGGTCCCTTTTACATTTTAACTGTAGTAGATTTTCCTTAAAATAATATGTTGTTTCAGATCTTTAGAATATATAAAAGCTATTAAGTATCAAGTGGTGTGGACAAGCGACTATATAGGATAAAATTCAGAAGATATTCTGGGAGGAGACCATCTACTTCAGCCTTTCTTCAGAGAGAATGGTGAATTTGAAATATCAAAGATCCAAGGAAGGGTTTTATAATGAATTTTATAACTAGCCAAGCAACGCTTCTCACGATAATGATAAAATTTTCTCAACTTGAAGATTGAGTATTGTAAATAGAGGTCTCCCCTATCTCTCTAGATCATGTAATTAGGGGAATGCCCCTATTTCACTATTTTTGTAAATAGGGTAATGCCCTATCTTGTATAAACTGGACAGATGTCCCAGACTAAACTAGAGTTTTTCTTCTCCATTCTTTCCTACCAGTGCCTGCACTGAATGGAGACTCATGTACTTTACTTTTATTTAATAAAATTTATCATGGCATTGGCCTTTTATCGATCAAAAAAAGAAAAGAAAAAAGAATATACATATATATATATATGTGTGTGTGTGTGTGTGTGTGTGTATTAATTTAATTAATTATGTCTGCATTAAGAATTAAGAATTAGAGCGCATAAAATTGTTTTAAACAATAATATGTTTATATATTTATATAAATAATCATGTGTTTATATAACCATATATAAACAATTTCTTTTTCTTTTTTAAATAGTTATCAACATAGAAATTTTGTATTTTTAAAAAAAAAAAATTTAGCTTAGGAATTTTTAAAGGATTTTAAATTCACTTAATATAAAAGATAATTATATATATATATATATATATATATATATATATATATATATATATATATATATATATATATATATATATATATATATATATATATATATTTCCTTTTTTTGATCGGTAAAAAGCTAATGTCATGATAAATTTTATTAAATAAAAGTAAAGTACACGAGTCTCCATTCAGTGCAGGCACTGGTAGGAAAGAATGGAGAAGAAAAACTCCAGTTTAGCCCAGGACATCTATCCAGTATATACAAGATAGGGCATTACCCTATTTACAAAAATAGTGAAATAGGGGCATTCCCCTAATTACATGATCTAGAGAGATAGGGGAGACCCCTATTTACAATACTCAATCTTCAAGTTGAGAAAATTTTATCATTATCGTGAGAAGTAATACAAGGCAATATAAGGCTTTTCCTCAATATTTTATCATGTATACTAAGCAATACAAGGCTTTTCCTCAATATTTTTCTAACAAAAATACCAAGTATTCACAATTCTACAATCACAAGATTTCTTCAACCAAAAAGCTTTCAAAATAAAATTTCATATAAAAGAAGATTTCAAAATATGCATACCTTATGGCTCAATTGTATTTGGGCATTCTTTTATGAGATGATGTAATTTATTTGAATGGTTACTATACTTAATAGATTAATTTATATTTACGTAATTTTATGTCAGGGAACCCTTGATACTTGTAATTTGTTAATGAGTTAGACTTATGAGTATGTATTGTCTTTATGTTATATTGCTTCCGCTTTTTTATTCATTATTGTTTGTAAACTCTTAATAAAAAAATTATTCTGTAAACTTAGTAGCATGTTTTAGGTTAATGTTGGGTTCCCTAATGTGACATTACACTTGGTATCAGAGCCCATGTTTCTACATTGGTAACTCTGGGAAACTTTACACCCATTAGGTGTCATGTAGTTGAAACTTGAAATGAAACATAGACACATAACTCTTTTGTATTTGAGAGCCATTGTAACTTATAACCTACTTGTAATTTTTGCAAAGTTGTTTAGTTACAATTGCATTTGATGCATCTTACCTTAGGGACTGTTTATTATTTTTGGGTACATTCTCTAATGCGTCCAGGATGTTGTATTCTTGGGTGTCGAGAAGTGGTTACTCCCTTGATTGTGGCTTACACCAGCCACTTTGTTATGTGAAATGTTTTATGATTCATAATTTATTTTGGTTATTGATGATTCATTCGTGTTGTGTTTGGGCTAGCATTTAATTTTTGAACTTTATTATGCCTAGCCTTGTCACCTGACTCTCTTTTTTCTACCTATTTTGTGACACTGGTCACACTTGATTTACTGTTTAAAATCGTCATGATGTTTTATGATTTTATATTGAACTTGGAATTCTCCCACTTGGGTTTTTCCTTTTGAACTTTGTGGTGGCTATTCTGAATGTTTGGTATTATTGGCCTTGTTCTATGATAAGTGTTGTTTATATCATGTTCATTTTAGACCTCTAATAGTATGTGTAAGGGAAGACATTGCATAGAATTGTACTATATTTTTATGTGAAGGTGAAATGCATTGTGTGTCCTATATGATTGTATTGCATTTGCTAGGATTGCATAAACCTCTTAATTTTTTATTTGATGTATATAAAAACATGTACTTTATAAAATTAATTTATAGATGAATTATATGATGTTGAATGAATAAAAATCTAGAACTATTTAAATTCATTAATAATGAATGATTGATCAATGTGATTTTTGATTTATGCTTAAACTAGAATTATATTGCTCTTGATGACTATTTATCATGTCTTTATTTCTGGCTTGTTTCAAGATGTCATTTTGTATTTTGTATTAGTAGATTGCTTCGTGATTGAGGGATGCATATCATTATTTATTTATAGGCTTCTAGGAGTAAGCCTAATTCTAGAGGAGGTGGATGTAATACATCTCCTATAGTCTGATTTTCTATATGTTATGATGTCATTTATATTTATGGATCTACTGACCCCATACATGCATGTGTATAGATTGTATGTATGTTTTATATTTCTATTTCTTGTGCCTAGTGTGGTTGAGGGACTAAGTTGTAGCTACTTACTTGCGAGATTCACACGATTGGTTGATCCCCTCTATTGTTTGTTATATATTTATACATGTATGTACATTCTCATCTTTTATGTAGAATTTCAAGTACCGGGCATCAACTTCTCTGAATTATTAGGATGGGCATGCCCTATCACAATATCTCAATGGTAAGAGAGGGGAGATAACAGGTAGGTCCAAGTCCTAATCTAAACCATTTATTGTCTAAAAATAGTGGACAAGTATCTTAGTTATTACCCTCTGAATTCGTCAAGGTGTCATCATTCGTGAACCCTTCCTTTGAGTTGATTTAGTATTTTGATGTAATTAGTTTCTTTAGGTTTTGCATGCCTGTAGGTTTGATGTGCTTTTTGAGTTAAAATAGATAAACTTTTTAATTAAAATTAATTCTATGATTGATTACTTATATCTTATAAAATATTGGAATGTTAAAATATAAGGTTATTTAATTAATGAGAATTAATTAAATACCTATGTTTATTAAAAAGAAATAATTAGAAAGTCTAGTTATGGAAAGTGAAGATTTAATTAAATACTAAGTCTAATTAGAATTTAAATGCATAATTAAAATATAAAATAATATTTATTATTAAATTATATATTTTAAATATGCTAGAAATTTTAGTTTAATTAAAATATAAAATTAATAATTAAATGCAAAAGGAGTGAAGTGATTTTAAGGTTGAGTTGCATATTTAGAAAACACTTTATTAAATCAAAACTTTACCTTTCAAAATAAAAGTTGAGTTAAAGTAACTTAAGTGGAGGTAAATAGAATAAAAGTAATTCTTTTTATAATTCAAAGTGGAGTTTGCCTTGTTTATGGTGTTGCATGTTTTGAAACTCTAGGTTGCTTAGTTTTCCTTTATTAAGAGTATTTTGGTCATTATTCTTGACACACGTAGGTTTACACATTTTGGTTCGAGTTTGAATTGAAGGAAATTATGAAAGCTTGGAATTTTCAGAGTTTTTAGATTATTCTTGGTGACTTCTATCAATTGGTGGATTAAGGTAGGGTTTGAACCCCTCCTAGATTGGATTTTTTTTTAAAGATTGTTTACTTTGTGCCTGTCAAATCTTGTTGATGATAGTTTTGTAATTCTTCTTTTGTATGAAATTTTATTTTGAAAGATTTTTGGTTGAAGAAATCTTGTGATTCTAGAATTGTGAATACTTGATAATTTTGTTAGAAAAATATTGAGGAAAAGCCTAATATAAAATCAGTTAGGGTTTGTTTGTATTTGTTGTTGAAATCCTAGGAAGTAAATCAAATTAAAATAGATAGATAATAACTTTGCATAATATTTTTTATAGAATTAAAAGAAAGTAGTAAAGAATATATATAGAGAGAAAAATATATTAAATCATGAAATTAGAAAACCAATGGAAAAATAAATATATATGTATTTGAACTTTTGAAATCTACTATATATATATTAGTTTTTAGAATTTAAATTTTTTTGTTTAAATTATTATTATTATTATTATTTATTAAATTTTCAAATTATTTATTATTATTATTATTGTTATTTATTTATTTTGAAAAAAGAAAATTAATTAATAAATAAATATTAATTAATTTTTTTACATGCAGGTTTTAATATTAATAATTTCATTTATATTTAGAAAATTAATAATATTATTTTATTATTAAATACATGGTGTTTTGATATGGATGGAGATTTTATTTCAATACTTATTTAAAAAGTATATATGTGTGAGATTTTAAATGAATGTTTTCTTAATAAGTCAAACTAGACTTTAGTAAATAAAATTGACTATTCTTAAACAACTAAGACTTGTGTTTTGGTTTGACCACTTGGTATATTCTATTGTCTTGTTTAATGTTGTTTATTTGGAGAAATTATGTTGACTTTTACAAATTGTATACCAGAGGTTTTGAAGTGTTTTTTTTGTTGATCTTTGATTTTATGTGGAGTCTTTATAACCATTTTGAAGTCTCGATTGGATCATGTCTAATTCTATGATATCTGTGAGTGATCTCATATTCTTTATTATGTCTCGATCTTTATTTCATTTGACAAAAAGGTGATGACCTTTATTATGATTAAGTCTGATTTACTTGGTCACCTTATGTTCTCTACTATGATTTTTCTACGTTCTAGATTATTATCTTTATGGGTTATGTTACTTCATGTTTGGAGATGGATGTCACTGATGTTGTGATTATCATTGGTCTTGTGATATAAGACTATGATGATTGTTGTTGTTTTTTATTAAGATATCCATTATGAGATGAGTTATCTTTGGTAATGTCTATATTGAGATGGACTATTTGATCCTCGTATAGGATGTGTTGTTCTCTATTATGCTCTATTATTTTAATTTGGTGATTATCATGGTTTATGATTTATGATAAGATTTTGTGGTATTGGCTCATTCTTCTCTTTGTTATTTTGGTTGGAGCATTAGGGTAGGTCATTTGAGTGTAGAGATGGGAAGTGGCTTGTTTTGGAGGTGCCAGAGCTGAGAAGTGGCAACCTAGGTATCCTTTACAAGTTACTTAATAAAGTGATAACTTAAATACATTGAGAGTTTAAAATGAATTAATAAGATAATGTGTGCCTCGCACATGCCTAAGTACTTGATTTATTTCTTGACTAGGATGGGAGTAGGAAGATGCTTGTTACTTGTGTGGACTGGATATATCATAGTTGGTACCTTGTCTATATGAGAGGATTACTAATACCACATAGAGTCACTAGGGCATTGGAGTCTAGAGAGACTACCAGGATAACCTTAGAGTTGGCTCATGTGATGGCACTTCCCTTTATACATCTTAGGTTTCCTATGTGTGTTAGTTGCCTTTGGTTGAGTATGTTTTATTTTTGCAGTTGGTGTTGTAATTTTTTGAAATAGAGATCTTTCAGAATCCCTTGCCTAGGTGTCATATTGTGCTGGTTTTTGGTATTTGATATCTGAGTGGGGTCTATTGTTATCTCCTCAACACGGTGGGAGTGGACCTTTGGTTCCACGTGGTTGGGTGGTAGTGATTATTTTACCATTTGAGATTCCGACATTCATTTACAAGTGTTGGATGATCCTTGTAGCAGTTGTATCTTCTTGTTTATCATTCAA
Source organism: Chamaecyparis obtusa (assembly GCA_027943335.1). Taxonomy (NCBI): domain Eukaryota; kingdom Viridiplantae; phylum Streptophyta; class Pinopsida; order Cupressales; family Cupressaceae; genus Chamaecyparis; species Chamaecyparis obtusa. Next base: position 331,966 of record BSBK01005629.1, read on the forward strand.
GACCTACTCTTATCTTTCATTTATATTATTACACTTTGTACAAGTAGATTATATTTATATACCTTGTGACTTGTGCAGTGGATGTGGGTTATCATGTATATCTTATGGTTCAATTGTATTTGGGTATTCTTTTATGAGATGATGTAATTTATTTGAATGGTTATTGTACTTAATAGATTAATTTATATTTGTGTAACTCTACGTCAAGGAACCCTTGATACTTGTAATCTATTAATGAATTATACTTATGAGTACTCATTGTCTTTATGCTATATTGTTTTTGCTTTGTTATTCATTATTGTTTGTAAATTCTTCAGAAAAAAAAATTATTTTGTAAACTTGGTAGCATGTTTTAGGTTAATTTCTCTTGGATTCTCTGACGGGGCATTACACTTGGTATCAGAACCCATGTTTCTACATTGGGAACTATGGTAATTTGTACACCCATTAAGTTTCATGTAGTTGAAACTTGAAATGAAACATAAACACATAACTCTTTTGTATTTGAGAGACATTGTAACTTATAACCTACTTGTAACTTTTTGCAAAGTTGTTTAGTTGCAATTGTATTTGATTAATCTTATCTTAGATATTGTTTATTATTTTTGGGTACATTCTCTAATGCATGCAGAATGTTGCATTCTTGGGTGTCATGAAGTGGTTACTCCCTTGAGTGTGGCTGACACCAGTCACTTTTTTATGTGAAATATTTTATGATTGATAATTTATTTCAATTATTGATGATTTGTTCGTGTTGTGTTTGGGATAGCATTTAATTTTTGAACTCTCTTATGCCTAGACTTGTCACCTGAATCTCTTTTTGCTACCTATTTTGTGACACTAGTCACACTTGATTTACTATTTGAAATCGTCATGAGGTTTTATGATTTAACATTGAACTTAGAATTATCCCACTTGGGTTTTTCCTTTTGAACTTTGTGGTGGCTATTCTAAATGTTTAGTATTGTTGGCCCCGTTCTATGATAAGTGTTGTTTCTATCATGTTCATTTTGAACCTCTAGAGTATGTGTAAGGAAGGACATCGTAGATAATTGTACTATATTTTTATGTGAAGGTGAAATGCATTGTGTGTCCTATATGATTGTATTGCATTTTCTAGGATTGCATAAACCTCTTAATTTTTTATTTGATGTAAATAAAAATATGTACTTTATACAATTAATTTATAGATTAATTATATTATGTTGAATGAATAAAGAACTAGATCTATTTAAATCGATTCATAATGAATGATTGATCAATGTGATTTTCAATTTTTGCTTAAACTAGAATTATATTGCTCTTGATGACTATATATCATGTCTTTATTTTTGGCTTGTTTCAAGATGTCATTTTGTATTTTTTTTAGTAGATTGCTTCATGATTGACGGATGTATATCTTTATTTGTTTGAAGGCTTCCAGAAGTAAGCCTAATTCTAGGAGAGGTGGATGTAATACCCCTCCCATAGTCTGATTTTTAATATGTTATGATGTCATTTATATTTATGGATATACTGACCCCATACCTGCATGTGTATGGATTGCGTGTATGTTTTATATTTCTTTTTGATGTGCCTGATGTGGTTGGCAGACGAAGTCGTAGTTACTTTCTTGTGAGATCCACACAATTGACTGATCCCCGCCATTGTCTTTTATACATTTATACATGTATGTACATGCTCATCTCTTATGTAGAATTTCAGGTACCAGGCATCGACTTACCTGAATTGTCAAGATGAGTGTGCCCTATCGCAATATCTCAATGGGAAGAGGAGAGATAATAGATAGGTCCAAATCCTAATCTAAACTATTTATTGTCCAAAAATAGTGGACAAGTATCTTAGTTATTACCCTCTAAATTCATCAAGGTGATGTCATTCGTGAACCCTTTGAGTTGATTTAATATTTTGATGTAGTTAGTTTCTTTAGGGTTTGCATGCATGTAGGTTTGATGTGATTTTTGTGTTAAAATAGATAAATGATTTAATTAAAGTTAATTATGTGATTGATTATTTATATCTTATCAAATATTGAAATGTTAAAATATAAGGTTATTTAATTAATGAGAATTAATTAAGTACCTAGGTGATCCCACAATAGTGGGTTACACTTTTTTGCCTCAACTGACACTGAACTCTACATTTTGAAAAAAAAACTTTTAGATTCGGATGCATATTGTCATTAAACCGTTTGAAATCAGAAGATCAAATAAATTAGAGTCTTTTAAGATTTTCCGTTTAGATTCTAAATATATTTTTTATTTTTATTTTTGAATTGATTTGAATGGTTTTTCTTTCTCCCACGAAAACTGGTATGTTGCAGAAAATGTCATTTTGAAAGAGTTGCATGGTTTTCATAAAGCATAACTTTTTTTCAAAAATAGATATCAATGTGCTTCTTTCAAATTTAGTTTTGTAACATACATACGAAGGGCATGCAAGTTTTTTGATGAAATTATCACTATTATTGAATATTTTATTAACATTTGAAGTTGACTAAACCGTAAGTTTGACATACCTTGACTACATAGATTATAACTTATCATGTATTTTTCCAATTTCTTTTTTATTTTTTTTTATAGAAAGAAAACTTCAATACCTAGGGCATAGATATTTTTTTTAAAAAAAATTCTCTCATTTACTATTTTTCCATAAGTATCAAACATAGAGGTAGACATACGGTGAAATATCTATGTTTAGTAAAACTAAAAATACAAAGTCATAATAAACTTAATATATATTAACATTATAATCATTGAAAAGATTTTTCTCGGTAGTATCTTACTATATAGATAGGTTTGTCAAATGGAATCATTTGATCTGCCAAAAGATAAATTCAAAGTGATTTTTTATCAGCATTTTAATAGGTGCGAAGGAGACTCCATTATAGGTATGAATGAGGAGTATAGATGTTATATCCATGTTTTTTTATCTAAGAGGATTTGAGCTAACCATTTGTAATTAATTCCTCAAATGGAATCTCTCAAGGTTTAAATAATCATATTTTATTAAAAATATATTATTTCAGTAGTAAATCAGCATGTCTAAAAAAGTGTGACCCACAATATTTAACATTATAATCATTGAAAAGATTTTTCTCAGTAGTACCTTACTATATAGATAGGTTTGTCAAATGGATTCATTTGATCTACCAAAAGATAAATGCAAAGTGGTTTTTTATTAACATTTTAATAGGTGCGAAGGAGACTCCATTATAGGTATGAATGAGGAGTATAGATGTTATATCCATGTTTTTTTATCTAAGAGGATTTGAGCTAACCATTTGTAATTAATTCCTCAAATGGAATCTCTCAAGGTTTAAATAATCATATTTTATTAAAAATATATTATTTCAGCAGTAAATCAACATGTCTAAAAAAGTGTAATCCACTATTGTGGGTCACCCTACCTATGTTTATTAAAAAGAATGAATTAGAAAGTCTAGTTATGGAAGTAGAGATTTAATTAAATACTAAGTATAAATTAGAATTTAAATGCATAATTAAAAAATAAAATAATATTTGTTATTAAATTGCATATTTCAAATATGCTAGGAATTTTAATTTAATTAAACTATAAAAATTAATAATTAAATGAAAAAGGAGTTATGTGATTTTAAGGCCAAGTTTCATATTTAGAAAACACTTTATTAAATTAGAACTTCACCTTTCAAAATAAAAGTTGAGTTAAAGTGACTTAAGTGGAGATAAATAAAATAAAAGTAAGTCTTTTTTATATTTTAGAGTGGATTTCGCCTTATTTATGGTGTTGCATGTTTTGAAACCTTAGGTTGCTTAGTTTTCCTTTATTACCTAAGTATTTTGGTCATTATTCTTGATATGCACATGTTTACATGTTTTGGTTAGAGTTTCAATTGAAAGAAATTATGAAAGCTTGAAATTGTTAGGGTTTTTGGATTGCTCTTCGTGACTTTTGTCAATTGGTGGATTAAGGTAGGGTTTGAAACCCTCCTAGATCCGATTTTATTTTAAACGATTGTTTACTTTGTGCTTGCCAGATTTTGTTGATGGTAGTTTTTTGAAAGTTTTTTGGTTTAAGAAATCTTGTGACTGTAAAATTGTGAATACTTGATATTTTTGTTAGAAAAATATTAAGGAAAAAGCCTTGTATTAAATCAGTTAAGGTTTGTTTGTATTTGTTGTTGAAACATAAGAAGTAAATCAAATTAAAATAGATAGATAATATTTTCATATGAGCATAATCTTTTTTGTAGAATTAAAAGAAAGTAGTAAAGAATATATATATGGAGAAAAAGATATTAAATCATGAAATTAGAAAACCAATGAAAAGAGAAATACATATGTATTTAGACTTTTGAAATATATATATATATATATATATATATATATATATATATATATATATATATATATATATATATATATATATAGATATATATATCTATATATATCTATAGATATATATATATATATATATATATATATATATATATATATATATATATATATATATATATATATATATATATATATATATCTATAGATATATATATCTATATATATATATATATATATATATATATATATATATCTATATATATATATATATGTCATGTTTTAAATTAAAAAAATAAAATAAAATTTATTATGCACAATTAGTTTCTGGATTCGATTGTGTGAGTTTTTTATGCTAAAAAAATCACACAATCGAATTCAGAAACTAATTGTGCATCATAATGGATTGTGGAAATCTAATTTTGTTAAAATTTATTATTATTATTATTTATTTATTTTGAATAAAGAAAATGAATTAATAAATAAATATTAATTGATTTTTTTACATGCGGGTTTTAATATTAATGTTTTTATTTATATTTATATTTGGAAAATTAATAACATTATTTTATTATTAAATACATGGTGTTTTGATATGCATGGAGATTTTATTTCAATACTTATTTAAAAAGTATATATGCATGAGATTTTAAATGAACATTTTCTTAATAAGTCAAACTAGACTTTAGTAAACAAAATTGACTGTTCTTAAACAACTGAGACTTGTGTTATGTTTTGACTACTTGGTATATTCTATTGTCTTGTTTGATGTTGTTTATTTGGGAAAATTATGTTGACTTTTAGAAATTGTATACCATCTTTATAACCATTTTGAAGTCTCGATTGGATGATATATGATTATGGGATATCTGTGAGTGATCTCATATTCTTTATTATGTATTGATCTTTATTTCATTTGACCAAAAAGGTGGTGACGGTTATTATGATTAAGTCTAATTTACTTGGTCACCTTATGTTCTCTACTATGATTATTTTATGTTATGGATGATTATCTTTATGGGTTATATTACTTCATGTTTGGATATGGATGTCATTGATATTGTGATTATCATTGGTCTTGTGATATAGGACTATGAGGATTATGTCTGTATTGAGATGGACTATTTGATCCTTATATAGGATGTGTTGTTCTCTACTATGCTCCATTATTTTACTTTGGTGATTATCACGGTTTATGATTTATGAGAAGCTTTTGTGGCATTGGTTCATTCTTATCTTTGTTATTTTGGTTGGAGCATTAGGGTAGGTTATTTGAGTGTATAAATGGGAAGCGACTTGTTTTGGAGGTGTCAGAGCCCAAAAGTGGCTACTTGGGTATCATTTACAAGTTACTTAATAAAGTGATAACTTAATACATTGAGAGTTTAAAATGAATTAATAAGATAATGTGTGCCTCGCCCATGCCTGAGTACTTGATTGAGGTCTTGACTAGGATGGGAGTGGGAAGATGCTTGTTGCTTGCGTGGACTAGCTATAGCATAGTTGGTACCTGATCTGTATGAGAGGACTACTAATACCACATAGAGTCACTAGGGTTTTGGGGTCTAGAGATACTACCAGGACAACCTTAGAGTTGGCTCATGTGATGACACTTCTCTTTATACATCTTAGGTTTCCTACGTGTGTTGGTTTCTTGTGGTTGAGTATATTTTATCTTTTCACTTGGTGTTGTACCTTTTTGAGACAGAGAGATTTCAGGATCCCTTGCCTAGGTGTTGTATTGTGTTTCATATCCAAGTGGGGTATGTTGTTATCTCCTCAGCACGATGGGAGTGGACCTTTGGTTCCACATAGTCGGGTGGTAGTGATTCTTTTACCATTTGAGATTTTGATGTCTTTTTACCAATGTTGGATGATCCTTGTACCAGTTTATCTTCTTGTTTATCATTGGAGACCTACTCTTATCTTTCATTTATATTATTATACTTTGTACTTTGATTATATTTACATACCCTGCGACTTGTGTAGTGGATGTGGGTTATCATGTATACCTTATGGCTCAATTGTATGTGGATATTCTTTTAAGAGATGATGTAATTTATTTGAATGATTATTGTACTTAATAGATTAATTTATGATGCAGGACCTTCCGTAGGTCATAATCTAATACAGAAACTTTCGGAGGTCATAACTTTTGACTTAGGTCTGGGTTTTTGCTAAAACATTTCAGGTGCGTGCCTTAGGAGGTGCCATTTGTTTTTCCAATGATCTCAGATCGATTGGGGTTCATTTTAGCACATTTTTGAGAGCTAAAGGTTTCATCTAGGGCTCCAAAATCAACTTTTACTATTTTTTCTCTAGTTTTTTAGAAAGTTCTATTTTGTAATAAATCCAAATTTATGTTTCTAATCTCCAATATTAGTTGGAAATTCATTCTAACTTAGTCGAGAGCATATTTATGGAAAAACTCAGCTTTTTAAGTGTTGTTTCAAAAATTACCAAAAATGACAAAAAACAATTATGGGAAAAAAATTGCCAAAAAGGGTAATTTTCAGATTTCTTGATTTTCTAGGTTTTTTTGGTTACTTAAGAGTTTGCAGCGAATTGTAGAGGTAGTCAGTGATGAATGGAAAAATATTGAAGGTTTCAAATCTGTGTTATTTGTCTTGTGATTGAATTTATTGTTAACAAAGAATGTTGTGCTACATCATTTGGTATCAGAGCAGGAAGATGGCTGGGAGAGGAAGAGGAAGAGGAAGAGGAGGTGTCACGCCGATGCAAAGATTGATGATGGATATGCAGAGGAAAATTGAAAGACTCAGTGAGCGAATAGATAATCAAGGAATACAAGGAGGGAATGAATCTATTGAAGAGGGAAACCAAAGAGGTGCTGACCAAAATGAAGAAAATGTAGAAGAGAGGCTGTAAGAAATGAGCTATGAAGATAGAGTTCTCAAGGCTTTGGAAGGAAGGAGTGAAGCAATCAAGATTGATATTTCAGACTACGCTGGTAGTCTTAAGCCAGAAGAATTAATAGACTGGCTAAACGAGATGGGGAAATTTTTTGAATGGAAGCCTGTGACAGAAGAAAAGAAGATGAAGTTTGCATGCACAAAACTAAAAGGACATGCAATGATATTGTGGGATCATCTCCAAATGGAACAAACTAGAAAGGGAAAAGAAAAGATTAAGACATGGAGAAAGATGGAGAAAAAGCTCAAAGAAAAATTCTTACCCATGGATTATTCACAAACCCTCTTTTGCAGGTTCCAGAATTTGAAGCAGAAGTTGTCTTCAGTGCAAGAATATACAAATGAATTCTACAAGATATCCATGTGCATAGAGCATCAAGAAAATAATGAGGAGATGGCTGCTAGATATATGAATGGCCTAAAATTCTCCATCCAAGATGAGTTGAGCATGCATCGTGTCAACAATATGGAAGAAGCCTACCAATTAGCCCTAAAGGCTAAAGAAAAGCAGAATAGGCAATATATCCAGAGAAATAGAGGTCGTCTAAGGGGTACCTCAACTCCATTTTGGGGAGGTTCTAATAATGGTCGGGGAGATTCCTTTCAAGGATTTGAAAAAAATATAGACACCAGGCAAGATCCTCCAAATCAAGAAAGAGGAAGGGGGTTTCAGAGAGGACGAGGCTACAAAAGTGAAAGAGGCTAGAAAAATTAGAGAAGGCCTTTCACTTGTTTTAGGTGTGGAGAAGAAGGACACAGAGCCTTTGAATGTTCAAATTATAATACACCAGAAAGAAATCAAGGAGGACAAGCTAGAGTGAACCTGGTTTAGCCAAAATTCATAGAAGCGGGAATAGAACAAGAAGTCCTACCAGACATGGGAGAAACTCTCATGATGAGGAGATCAATGATCATTCCAAATGAGGAAGAATTCCCTACAAAGAAATTTGATGATTCATGGCTTCAAACCAACATCTTCAGAACTAGATGCACTTCAGGTGGAAAGGTATGCCAAGTTATTATTGATGGGGGTAGTTGTGAGAATATGGTAGCTAAGGAAATGGTAGAGAAATTAAATCTACAATGTGAGAAACATCCTCGTCCTTACCGTATTGCATGGTTTAAGAAAGGAAATGAGGTTACTATTGATAAAAGATGTTTGGTTAGGTTTACTACAGGAAAAATCTATAAGGATGAGATATGGTGTGATGTTATTCCTATGGATGCTTGTCATATTTTATTGGGAAGGCCATGGCAGTATGATAGGAATATCATGCATGATGGAGAGAAAAATACATATACCTTCTGGAAGGATGGCTCTAAAGTGACTCTCTTACCACTTAAGGATGAAAGGAAGAATGAGACCATGTTGTCTGCAAAGGATGTTGTCAAAGAAATGAAGGTGACAGGTTGCTTCTATGCACTGGTAGTAAAAAGAGGAGAAGAGCTAGAAGACATAATACCACATGATGCAATAAAAATACTAGAAGAATTTGCTAATGTTATTCCAAATGAGCTACCTGATGGTCTCCCACCAAAAAGGGATATACAACACCATATTGATCTGATTCCTGGAGCAACTCTTCCTAATCAAGTAGCTTATCGACTAAACCCAACACAACATATAGAGCTCAACAAACAAGTAACAGAACTAGTTAAGAAAGGCCTCGCTAGAGAAAGCATGAGCCCATGTGTTTCACCTGCATTGTTGAACTCGTAGAAGGATGGAACATGGAGGATGTGTACTGATAGTAGAGAAATTAATAAGATTACTATCAAGTATTGATTTCCTATTCCTTGTATAAAGGATATGATGGATGAATTAGCAGGGGCCAAATACTTCAGCAAGATTGATCTACGAAGTGGATACCACCAGTTGAATTCATGAAGGAGATGAGTGGAAGACAACTTTTAAGACTAGGGATGGCTTGTATGAATGGATGGTTATGTCATTTGGGCTTTCTAATGCACCAAGTACATTCATGAGATTGATGAATATTGTCTTACGACCCTACATTGGTAAGTTTGTTGTAGTTTATTTTGATGATATCCTAATTTACAACAAAAACAAAGGAGAACACCTACAACACTTGAGGATCATCCTGAGTGTACTAAGGAAAGAGAAGCTCTGTGCAAATTTAAAGAAGTGCAGATTCATGCAAAACAATTTGACTTTTCTAGGCTTCATCATTTCTGAAGATGGTGTTCAAATGGACCCAGAAAAGGTCAAGGCAATCCTAGAATGGCCTAGTCCATCCAACATAACAGGGGTAAGGAGTTTTCATGGATTGGCAACCTTTTATAGAAATTTTATTTGGAATTTTAGCAGTATTGTAGCACCCATAACAGATTGTCCAAAAGGAAGGGAATTCACATGGACAACAGATGTTGAACAGAGTTTCCAATTCTTGAAGAAAAAGGTAACTGAAGCTCCTATATTGGCACTTCCAAATTTTGATAAAGTATTTGAAGTAGAGTGTGATGCTTCCCATGTTGGGATAGGTGTTGTTCTTAGCTAGACACGCAAACCAATAGCCTTTTTCAGTGAAAAGTTAAATGATGCGAGGAAGAACTATTCAACCTATGATTTAGAATTTTATGCTATTGTTCAAGCCTTAAGGCATTGGAGGCGTCATCTGGTCCCAAAAGAATTTGTACTGTTTACAGATCATTTGGCCCTGAAATATGTGAACGTGCAAAAGAAATTGAATAGTAGGCATGCTAAATGGGTGTCTTTCTTGCAAGGGTATAATTTTGTTTTGAAGCATAAGTCTGGAAAGCAGAATCAGGTTGTTGATGCCCTAAGTCAGTGTGTTACACTCATAACTACAATGGAAACATAGGTCATTGGTTTTCATGATATTAAAGTTTTGTATGAGGTTGATGATGATTTTTGGGAAATTATAGAGAAGATTAAAGAACTAGGAACTAATCTTTTAGATCACATGAGAGGAGAATACTGTATGCAGGATGGTTACCTCTTTAGAGGAAAACAACTTTGTATACTAGCTGGTTCCACGAGGGAAAATATTATTTGAGAATTTCATAGTGGTGGTTTGGCTGGTCACTTTGGGAAGGACAAGACAATAGCCTTGGTTGAAGACAAATACTACTAGCCAAAACTGAAAAGGGACATTACTAAGTACGTGGCAAGGTGCAGAATCTGTCAAGTGGCTAAGGGTCACTCCCAAAACATAGGATTGTATACACCTCTACCTGTACCCATCGAGCCATGGATAGATGTGAGTATGGATTTTGTATTGGGGCTTCCCCACACCCAGTGAGGTATAGATTCTATCTTTGTAGTTGTTGATAAATTCTCTAAGATGGCTCATTTTATTACTTGTAAAAAAAACTAATGATGCCACAAGGATAGCCAACTTATTTTTCTCATAAATTTCTAGACTCCATGGCATTCCAAAGACTATCACATCTGACAGGGATACTAAGTTTTTGAGTCATTTGTGGAGGACCTTATGGAAGAATACGGGAACACAGTTGCAGTTTAGTAGTGTCTATCGTCCCCAAACTGATGGGCAAACTGAGGTAGTCAATTGGAGTTTGGGAAACCTGTTACGGTGTATTGTTGGTGAAAAGCCCAAGCAGTGGGACTTGGCATTGCCTCAAGCAGAGTTTGCTTACAACAGTTCTGTTAACAGATCAACTGGAAAATCTCCTTTTCAGATCATATATGGTAAGAATCCTCAGGGTGTTTTGGACCTTGTACAACTCCCTGTGCAAGATAGAATTAGCGATGATGGGGAAGCATTTGTTGAACACCTTCAACAACTTCAACAAGATGTGAGGAGTAAATTGCAGGATAGCAATGAGAGATATAAGGCTACTGCATATGTCAGTAGAAGGAGGCATATCTTTAATGCAGGTGATTTGGTGATGGTGTACTTGAGGCGTGAGATATTTCCCACTAGCACATATCATAAGCTGAAATACAAAAAGATAGGTCCTTGCCGAATTTTGAAGAAGATTAATGATAATGCTTATGAGGTTTGTCTACTAGATGATCTGGATATTTCTCTTGTCTTTAATGTTTCTAATTTATATGCATTTCATGGAGAACTATCTGAGATAGACAGTAAAGATGAGATGGATTGGCATCACCACCTTCCAAGTAAAAAAGAGGAAAAGATTGCCCACATTCTGGACAAGCAGTCTACAGTCACCCGAAATGGTCATTACAATAGGTACTTGATTCAATGGGAGGGATTACCAACAACAAATAGCACCTGGATCTCAGAATGGGAAGTGATGAAGTTGGACCCCACAAAGTTGCAGTAATTCACATACAACCACTTGCAGGAGCTGCGTTCCTTTAAAGAAGGGGAGAATGATGTAGGACCTTCCGCAGGTCATAATCTAATACAGAAACTTCCGGAGGTCATAACTTTTGACTCAAGTCTGGGTTTTTGCTAAAAATTTTTGGGTGCGTGCCTCAAGAGGTGCCATTTGTTTTGTCAATGATCTCAAATCAATTGGGGTCCATTTTAGCACATTTTTGGGAGCTGAAAGTTTCATCTAGGGCTCCAAAATCAGTTTTTACTATTTTTTCTCTAGTTTTTTAGAAAGTTCTATTTTGTAATAAATCTGAATTTATGTTTCTAATCTTGGATATTAGTTGGCAATTCATTCTAACTTAGTCGAGGGCATATTTAGGGAAAAACTCATCTTTTTAGGTGTTGTTTCAAAAATTACCAAAAATGGCAAAAAACAACTATGGGAAAAAATTGCCAAAAAAGGTAATTTTTGGATTTCTTGATTTTCTAGATTTTTTTGGTTACTTAAGAGTTTGCAGTGAATTGTAGAGGCAGTCAGTGATGAATGGAAAAATATTGAAGGTTTCAAATCTATGTTATTTGTCTTGTGATTGAATTTATTGTTAACAGAGAGTGTTGTGCTACATCAATTTATATTTGCGTAATTCTATGTTAAGGAACCCTTGAAACTTGTAACCTGTTAAGGAGTTATACTTATGAGTATGTATTGTTTGTATGTTATATTTTTTTCTCTTTATTATTCGTTATTATTTGAAAACTCTTACAAAAAAAAATTATTTTGTATACTTAGTAGCATATTTTAGGTTAATTTCTCATGGGTTCCCTGATGGGGCATTACATTCTAGGTTTGTTGATTAGTCATGTCAACATGGTGAATTTTGAACTGTATGTAGTAGATTGTATTAGATTGTTTCTCTTGTTATGGATAGTTAACTTTGGCTTGTAGGTTTTTTGTAGCTTATCTTTTGACAACATGGTCTTACATTGACAAATCAAGTAAAGCTGCAACTATGTAATATTTTTTATAATTTTTATATTAATACAACTCTTAGCTTCGGCCCTTCGCTTATCAAAAAAAAATGTTACTTATAAAGTTCTCTTTAAAGAAGCTTCATAATATGTCCCTATTTACAATTTCTTAATCAAGTGAGCTATGATAATGATTTCTTATTCATGTAAAAGATAGGTGTTTTGATACTAAAATGTAATGATGGTATGTTTGGGGCTTGTATTTCAAGTTTATGCTATGAATTTTAGTCAATAAACTAACATGGTATTATTAGGACACTTTTAGATGATGAGGAATAAGTACTATATGTATGGTGGTTTTATCTTTGAGGATTATGAACATTGTTGGAATTGGGGTTGTATACATATTTTTTCATGTGATTAGTTGATCTATTGTTATAATACTTCAACTATAATTAATGTTATGGATGTATTTGATTTTATAATGGATTGTGCATAGATATTGATGGTAAAAAATAATATTCAAGAGGGAAAGACAACTATTTAATGCTAGTTGGGGGGGATGACATAATTGTTAGAAATGAAGAGAAACAACTATAATATAGAAATTTGAAATTATGCTATAAATCTAAAATTTAAACTATATGATACCAATGAAGATTTGAGGATATGCAAATAAAAATAAAAATAAATTAGAAAGTGTAAGAGGATTACATAACTCAATATTTACATTTAGAAAAACACTTTTAGTTTATAAAAATCCCCCAAAATTGAGGTGAAATCTATATTGTCTTGAATTTAGAATGCAACACAATTGCTCTCTTCTTTCTTCCATCCGAATTGATAACATCAATGTACCTATGCGACCTCACACTTCTCTACTTTGTCAAGAACCAATTTCATAATATTTAATTACATAATTCTCAATTTAAAAAAAATATGCCATTCAGCATTGTGAAAAACTTATGCCTTAGATTTGTAAAAATATTCAACATGCTAAATCAAGACCTTTTGAATATCAAGAATATTCTACTAGATTAGAAAATTTAAATAAAAAATAAAAAACCTCATATTTGATACAAGCAACCTTAATTATAAATTCTTTAGATGTGAGATTACCTCATAGTATGTTAAATAATACACCTCCTAAACCATGTGTTATGAAGAATCCGTCAAAATTTACCAATATTATGAATAATATTTTTCTTTTCATTTATTGCTACATACTTTGGAAATTGGTCGATAGCCAAACTCAACAATTTCATCTTCTAAGAACTATAATTCCAACAAGACTTTGTTTCAACATCCTACCCAAAGTTCTTAAAAGCTAAATGACCCTATCGAGATTTGAACCCTTACCTCTTCAATTGTCTAACATGAATATTAAGCTAAACACCAAGGAATAGTACTATGGTAAAAATATATTAGTGAATGTTGCAACAAATAGATCATGAACAATGCATAACAATAAAAAAGTTTGAAAATCAAACATACTTTATAAAAAAGAATTATGAAAATATGAATCAAAAAATATTTTGTGGTCACTTTTCCAACATGCATTTTGGTAAAATATCTTTAATATTTTATTATCATGGTGTCATCTTATTCTTGAAGGATATAAATCATTTTCAAAATATAACCCTTCTCATCTTTTGTTCTATTGTGTCTAAAATATCCTTACAGAATGTGAGTTGTAAGATATCAAATGTTCCCTTGTCTTGTATATTTAAACTTCAAAGTGATAAAGTTAAATTTTGAGCTATTATTCTTATTCTCCAATTATCCATTTTATGTTAAGGGATTCATCATATACGTATGTTCTTAAAGTTTTTAACAATAGTCACCAAGAAACTTATACGTTTAGTCTTGCCTCTTGGTGACTATATCTAAATTTATTATAGAACCATATTATTATATTCTCTCGTGCTTTATTTCCAACATTATCTGTCGCTACTAGCATATCCCGCGTCTTTTGTCACCTATGGATTAAGCTTGTATGGTGCAAATTTGGCCAACTCAAACAATATTCAATTCATGCAAGGAAAGACAATAGAGGAAGATTATATTTCTTTTAATATTTATGGATTCCTAAGAATTATACTTTTTCTCCTTGTGTAAGATGAATTGGTTTTGGTTTGATCTACCATGGAATTTAAAGGAAATAGTGAGGATAAGAGAGGAAAAATGTTTATTTAATTCATTTATGTTCATCTTTATGCTTCAAACTAGATTGGTTTAAGTTTCTCAAGACTATACCTTTTTTTTGAATTTGCATTATCATTTTATTTTTCACATATTACTTTATTCTTCAGATTTCATTTTGATAAATTTTGTTTGAAATCTTTGACAATTTATTTTTTCCTATACTAAATATTTCACAAATCTGAAAACCAATTCAATAAAAATGAATTAAAAAATTTGAAATTAGCATCATCAATGAGAAATTTTTCCTTTGTGCTTTCATAGTGAGTGCTTCAACTTGGAGAAAAGTTTTGAAATGCGGTAAAGAGAAAAAAGATAGTTCGAGAAATAAAAAACAATTCTTATTTTTGTTTTTCGTTAATGACTATTGTGTTTTAGTGTGTGTGTGTGTGTGTGTCTAAACTATTGAACTTGGATGTGTGTTGTGAGTTGATGGTTCCACTTGACATTTACGATAGTAACATTATGAAATAGTGTAAGACATACATTAAATTTTCTTTAATATTATTTTAGATGCTAATGGCGTCACTTATAAATCAAACAAAATGTGTTTATGGATTCTTATTATCATAATAGATTAGTGTTCTAATACTAAATTGTAATTTGATAGTATGTTTGGGGTTTGCATATAATGTTGATGTTGGGAGCTATGAATCAATGAGGTCACAAAATAGGGACTTCATCCCCTTATTACATAGCTGAGGCCCAAACTTGCGAGCACATTGGATCAACAAAGACAGAAGCCTGCAATCACAATGGCCCATGGTATGGATGTATTTCATGTTATAATTGAGTATGCATGGATATTGGTGGTCAAATGTGATTTGAATTTGTGACCTTCCTTTCAAGAGCACAAGTTCTCCACCACTAGACCTCCTTAGACTTTACAAATAACTACCAACTAATGTCTATCCAATGCTAGTTGGAAGAAATGACCTCACAGTTAGAAATGAAGGCAAGCAAATGTAATATGGAAATCTGAAATTTATGTTGTAAATATAATTTTTTATTGATATGATACCAAAGGAGATTTGAAGAAATTTAAGTAAATAGAAACAAAGAAATTAGAAAGCATAAAAGAATTACACAACATAGTTTTCACGAAATTTAAAAAGATGTAAATAAAGAAAAATCTACGTTTTAATTTGTACAATAATAATAGACATTTAAGAAAATGTAAAACAACAACAATAAAGGAATTAATAAGTATAAGAGAATTGCACTACACATCACTTACATAGAGGAATCTCTTTTCTAATTAAAAATTTCTACAAAAATAAAGCATAATCTTGAATAAAAGATAATTTGTACTTTATTCATTTAAATTATGTATTAAAAAATAAAATGTTATAGTTACAACATTATTTAATTCTAAAAAAGAGGATATGTTGATGGAGCAGAGGAGGAGTGAGCGCAGCGAGCAGGGTAATGGCAATGGTGGATTTTTGAGACAGGGCAAGGGCAGTGAAGCATGCCTCTCATTTAGGGATATTTTTGCAAGTACCCCAATTGTCCAACTAGCTAATAATGTCGACTGGTCTAAGGAGGGTTTCTAGAAAAATTAGTTCTCCACTAAATTTTATCATAAGCCAAGAGGCAACAGGTTCAATGCTGAAGATGATGGCCTTTAGATCTTCTTTGGGAAGGTTACGATTCAACCTGCAAAACCATTCTTCCTCAACCCACGGTTTCAAATGCAGAGATCTGATCGTCACCAAAAATTTTCTTCAGCAGCTAAGGGAGATTATGTTGGCTTTCCAAAGATAGTTCCAGCTTCCAATTATGAGGTAGGCGAGACTTCAAATGCAGGAGCTCGAAGGGGTGTCATTTTTCAAAGTTCAAAAACTCAGTTTAGGGGGGAAAACATTCAGCCTCATAATCCTAAGGTGCGTAGATAGGGAATGACATACAATGGGCATAAGAAGCAACCCCCATTCGATATTTATTACAATACACCTTCGGGATCACCTCCTAGAGTTCTGATGGAAGACAAAGAATCCCTAGTGGTGATTATTGGCATGCAGAGTCAATTGGATCCACCGGTTAGAGCTCCCCTCAATCCAAAAATTGTAGATCTACTTGCTCCTAATCAACCAAACACTAAATTGGTATGGAGGAAGAAACAAGGTGTTGGAGATTTGCCAGCAAGCCAGTGTTGATTGTATGTTTGTCATTGATGACAACATATGGTAAGCAACATGCGTGGAAGACTTATGCAGTAAGCTTTGAATATATGTAGCATGGACATTTTATCAGCATGATATCATGGATGCAGAGGTTAATTGTTTATACAGACAGTTATGTAGGAGCTTGTGTTAGCAGTGTTCTTGACAGAGTTACAGGTAGTGTTTTGTGTGTGATTATTCGTACAGTTATCATGGAGCCTTGCACCTTTGGATATGTGATGGAGACATGTTTGTGTTGCTCCATTCATGGATGTAGAGTCTAGTGTGTAGTAGAAGTGAAGTTATGTAGTCACTATTCACCAATTGCAGTTTCATGTGTTTATTCATAAGAGTCGACAGAGATTATATTGATACAGGAGTTGCGCCTATCATTACAATATGCATGCTTGGATTAGTGATTGGAGAAGTGTTATGAATTTTTGGTTAAGAGTGCATGATGTAATTCAGCTTGAGGAGAAAGTATCAGTTAATTTGGCAGATTCGATAGTGTGTAGCATGCGTCTACACTTAGTGATTTGGACAGGTCCCAGTTTGTGTTACATGCTTAGTAGAGCTGACAGAAATGTTATTGGAGAGTGTGATGTAGGAGCATCTCGGGTCCTTGGCAATCTTGTGTCACCAAAAACAATTTGGAGTTTGTCTATGTTTCTCGGTTCCTTCTTTGACCGAGTTGGTCGGTTTCCTTTGGTTATCAAGTGTGGTCAGTTATCTCCTGGGTGTTCGATTATTTCACTGGTGCTCGGCATTTCTTGTCTACTACTCGATTATCTTGCTTACCGACAGGTTTAGTTTTAGTTCCTGTTGTGGCCGACTAGTACATTTATATTAGATCACAGATTTAATGTTGGTATCCATCATTGGGAAGTGTGTGGTCCTAGATCTGAATGTTTCTTCTGTTGATTGTGGATCTGAAGGCCGACTCAGTTCGGTAACTTCTTGTATAAATATAGATGTTTGGTTGTAGATTAGGGGGCAGTTTTGGGATAGAAGATAGTAGAGATTAGATGGGAGATTTGTAACAGATCCTCGCATGTTTGAGGACTTTTGAGATTCATTAAAATATCAAGCCGTAACTGGGAAGGCCTTACAGCCCGGCATGTATGATTCAATTGATGAAAATATTTGAAAGTTTATGCATTCTCTCTCTCACTGTTGTTGTTTGTTGCTTCTACATGTGTTGGGAAAGCTTGGATCATTAGGGTGCACCATTGTTTGGCCCCTCTTGCTCCTTGTCTTGCGTTAGGTGGTATCAGAGCAAGGTTAGATCTTGATCTAGGTCTATGGATCTAGGTTTGTAGGTTCCTCTTGAAGCCCTGGTTGATTGTTGTGGGGTAGCAGATTGCGATCTGACCTACAATTGCAGAGGGTTGTCAAGATGGTTCATGGAAGGTGAGATGCAGATCCAAGATTGGCAGATATGCTAAGGCAGATTGCTGCTAGGTTAGAAGCTATTGAAATAGCCCAAAGAAGAGGTAGACATCTTGAAGATGTTAGTGATGATGAAATTGAAGAAGAACAGGTGAATGCAGAACCTGCACCTGTTATGGATCAAGGTGAAGAAAGATTTTTGAAGGCTTTGACAAGTCTGAAGTCAACACCACATTTCAATCCTCTTGAGTATGGTGGAAAGCTAGATTCTGATGAATTGGTGGACTGGATCACCGAGATGGAAAAGTATTTTGAATATGAAAACATCCCTGAGGATAAGAAGGTGAAGATTGCAATGACAAAGTTGAAAAGTCATGCATCCTTATGGTGGGAACATCTACAATTGGATAGGAAAAGGAAAGGCAAGGACAAAATCAAGGTATGGAGTAAAATGGTCAATAAATTGAAAGGAAAGTTCTTACCCTATGATTATCAGATTAACCTAGTTCGGCGAATTCAAAGTTTGAGACAGAAAGATAGCTCGGTAAAGAAGTATACTAAGGAATTCTATAGATTGGATATCAGATCTGGACATGATAAAGATGATGTGAAAAGAATTGGTAGATACCTGAATGGTTTGAGAGTTTCCATCCAAGAGGAAATTAGTATGGTAGATCTAAACCAGAAAAGACAAATCTGGACAAAGACAAGACCGAGTGGAAGGGTGAAATTTTATCTAGAGGTAGAGGTAGCAACTACCAAGGTGGTTATAGCAGAGGAAGTTTCTGAGGAACTTGTTATAATTGTGGAGAAGAAGGGCATAGATCTTTTGAATGTACACATGCTAGTAAGAAGGCTATTAGCAGTAGAAATGCTTTGGTGCAAGAAGAGTCACCGAATGAACCTAAGAAAGAAAACAACTTGATGGTAAGGAGAGCACTGTGGAATGAAAGCAAGAAGGAAGATCCAGTAAGGAAAAGTTTGTTCAAGACCAGATGTAGATTTTATGATAAAGTTTGGAAGGTAATCATTGATAGTGGTAGCTAGGAGAATCTGGCATCTGAAGAGATGATCACAAAATTGCAATTGGAAAGGTTGGTACATCTGAAGCCCTATCAGATTTCATGGATCAAAGATGAGCATACACTCCTAGTAAGTGAACAATTTTATGTGAATTTGAAGATTGGAAAGTACTATGATAAGGTGTTATGTGATATCATGCCTATGGATTGTTGTCATATTTTGTTGGGTATACCTTGGCAATATGATAGACATGCTATATATGATGGGATATTGCATAAGTATACTATTGTGGCTGATGGAAAGAAACAAATCTTGTTACCATTGATGGAATAACCTGTTAGTAATGTTTTCACATCTGTGAAAGTTTGCTTGGTGGAAGGAAGAAAGTTCATTAATTCTTTGAAAAAGAATAATGTATGTTTTGTTGTGATCCCTAACAAGCCGAGTAAGAAAACAGAGGATAATGTCCTTGAGGAGATTGATAAGTTGCTCACCGAGTATAGTGATATCATTTTTGATAATGTACCTGATGGTTTGCCACTGAAAAGAAGCATTGATCATTGTATGGATCTAATCCCTGGAGCTAGTTTACCAAATAAGGCACCTCATTGGTTGACACCTACCGAGAATCAGGGATTGAACCGACAAATTCAAGAGTTGGTAGAGAAAGGTTTGATCAGAGAAAGTTTGATCCCTTGTGTAGTACATGTTGTATTGGCACTAAAGAAGAATGGAGAATGGAGAATGTGTACTAATTCCAGAGAAATCAATAAGATAGCAGTGAAGTATAGGTTTCCTATACCGAGAATGGATGATATAATGGATAGTTTGACTGGAGCAAAGTATTTCACAAAGATTGATTTGAAAAGTGGGTATCATCAGATCAAAATTAGAGAACGTGATGAATGGAAGACTGCTTTTAAGATAAAAGAAGGTTTGTATGAGTGGTTGGTTATGCCTTTTGGTTTAACTAGTGCACCGAGTACTTTTATGAGGTTGATGAATGAGGTTTTGAAAAAATTCTTGGGTAAGTTTGTGATTGTATATCTTGATGATATTATGATATTTAGTAAGATTAGAGAAGAACATTTGTTGCATGTTAGACAAGTTTTGCAGAGATTGAAAGAGGAAAAGTTGCTAATAAATTTGAAAAATTGTTCATTCATGAAAGAAGAGATTGTGTATCTGGGATTTGTTATTTCAGCTAATGGTTTGAAGATGGATCCTGAAAAGGTTGAAGCTATTTTGAATTGGCCTACACCTGTGAATGCTAGTGAGGTAAGGTCATTTCATGGTTTGGCAAGTTTTTACCAAAAGTTCATAAGGAATTTTAGTTCAATTTGTAATGCTATGACTGAGACTTTGAGAGGAGACAAAAGAGAATTCAAGTGGACACATGGAGCTGACAAAGTTTTTGAGACTATGAAGCAAAAGGTTGTCGAATTACCTATTTTGGCATTACCTGATTTTAGTAAGGTATTTCAAGTAGAATGTGATGCAAGTGGAAGTGCAATTGGAGCTGTGTTGAGTCAAGAAGGTAAACCTGTTGCTTTCTTTAGTGAAAAGTTGAATGATGCTAGAAGGAAATATTTTGTGTATGATCAAGAATTCTATGCTATTGTTCAAGCACTGAAGAAATGGAACATTATTTGATACTGAGTGAATTTGTGTTGTATATTGATGATAAAGCTTTACAATATTTGGGTAGTCAAAATAAGTTGAATCAGAGACATATGAAATGGGTTGAGTATTTGCAGAGTTATACATTTGTGATAAAGCATAAGAGTGGAGTCACTAACCGAGTTGTTGATGGATTGAGTAGAAGAAGATCTTTGATGATCGAGATGAAAATTGAAGTTCTTGGTTTTGATGAGATGAAAGATTTGTATGAAAATGACCCTAATTTTTTTGAGCCATGGAGAAAGTGCAGAGCACCTATTCAAGATCAAAAAGATACTAAATGGGATGAATATTTTTTTCAGGAAGGTATGTTGTTTAAAAGTATTCAGTTGTGTTTACTAAGAGGGGTAATGAGAACTAATTTGATAAAGGAGAAACATAGTAGTGGTTTGGCTGGACATTTTGGTATTGATAAAACATGGAATTTGCTTCAGGAAAGTACTATAGGCCGCAGTTGCATAAAGATGTTCAAAAATTTGTGAAAAGTTGTGGAATTTGTCAAGTTGCAAAAGGAGTAAGTCAGAATACTGGATTGTATACACTGATTATTGTTCCTGAGAAACCTTGGATTGACATCAGTATGGACTTTGTCCTTGGCTTACCGAAGACAGTAAGAGGTAATGATTCTATATTTGTTGTTGTAGATAGATTTTCTAAGATGGCACATTTTATACCTTGTAGAAAGACATCAGATGCAGTACATGTAGCAGATCTTTTCTTTAAGGAAATTTTTAGATTGCATGGATTACCAAGGAGTATTATCTCTGACTGAGATAGTAAATTTGTTGGATACTTTTGGAAAACACTTTGGAAGAAATTTTGCACTGAGTTGAAATATAGTTCTACATTTCACCCACAAACTAATGGATAGACTGAAGTTGTGAACAGAAGCTTGAGAAATCTTTTGAGATGTTTAGTTGGAGATACACCAAGTAATTGGGATTCTGTGTTGGCACGGTAGAGTGTTCATACAATAATTCAATGAATAGGAGTACTAGAAAAACACCATTTGAGATTGTGAATGGCACACAACTGAGGGGAATATCTGATTTAAGAGACATTGCTGATGAGAATAAGAAAAGTGTTGAAGGAGTAAAGTTTGTTGAGTACATGAAAACATTACATGAAGATGTGAAACTCAAGCTGGAAGATAGTAATTAGAAATACAAAGACAGAGCTGATAGATCAAGAAGGCATAAAATTTTTGATGTTGGTGATGAAGTGATGGTTCATTTAAAGCAAGGCCGATTTCCTATTGGAACATATGGGAAGCTGAAGATGAAAAAGTTTGGACCTTGCAAGATTCTGAAGAAATTTGATAGTGGAAATGCATATGAAATTGAGTTACCTGATGACATGGACATATCACCTATTTTCAACATTTCTGATTTGTACGAGTATCATGAACCTGATGAAGAAGTGACAGTACCGACAGAATATCCTAAGAAGCAGAATGATGAAGTTGAACAGATTTTGAAGGAAAGAGTTGGCAAGAGTACAAGAAGAAAATAGTATATGGAATATCTGGTTAAGTGAAAGAGTAGACCAATGGAAGATAGTTCATGGATTTCATAGTCTAAGTTGGATGCAGCTCGGACCATACCTACCAAATGATTCAAAGAATCATTTCAAAATAACCCCAGGTGTTTAATGCAGGAGCATCTCAGGTCCTTGGCAATCTCGTGTCACCAAAAACAATTTGGATTTTGTCTATGTTACTCGGTTCCTAATTTGACCGAGTTGGTCGGTTTCCTTTGGTTACCAAGTGTGGTTGGTTATCTCCTGGGTGGTCGGCTATTTCACTGGCGCTTGGCATTGCATATCTGCTGCTCAGTTATCTTGCTTATTGACGGGTTTAGTTTTAGTTCCTATTGTGGCCGACTTGTACATTTATATTGGATCACATATTTAATGTTGGTATCCATCATTGGGAAGCATGTGGTCCCAAATCTAACTATTTCTTCCATTGATTGTGGATCTGAAGGCCAACTCAGTTTGGTAACTTCTTGTATAAATGTAGATGTTTGGTTGTAGATTAGGGGGCAGTTTTGGGATAGAAGATAGTAGACATTAGATGGGTGATTTGTAATAGATCCTCACATGTTTGAGGACTTCTGAGATTCATTGCAATATCAGGCCGTAATTGGGAAGGCCTTACAACCTGGCATGTATGATTCAATTGATGAAAATATTTGAAAGTTTCTGCATTCTCTCTATCACTATTGTTGTTTGTTGCTTTCGCATGTGTTGGGAAAGCTTGGATCATTAGGGTGCACCATTGTTTGGCCCCTCTTGCTCCATGTCTTGCGTCAGAGTGTTATTATTTCTCTAATATTATTTCAAGGTGGTTCTAATAGGCTGACTTGATTATATCATTTAGAGGAAAGATACTTATAGTCGGTCATTTGTGATCGCTAGAAGTATGACATGCAGTTAAAAGATTAAAGCAGAGAAGAGAGTGTGAAGTGTTGTGTCATCGATAAGAGGTCTATGTGACAAAGAAGATTAATTATGCTATTCATTGGAACTGATCAAGACAACAGGTCTACCTCGCAGTTCACCAAGATCTAGATATAGTGTGTATATGTTATTCAGAAGGTTGCAGCCTTCACCCCTTAGAGCAGTGAGCTCTTGGAAAGTGCATCCTCACCCCTAACAAGGTCAATCATAAAAGACTCCTAATAGGGTATGACCTTTGACCAGGTCACTGTACTTATTGTATTGTAAAGATCAACTCCTAATAGGGTTGTAAGATCTTCTAACAAGGATCATTATACACTAGTGCAATTTAATAGTGGATGTCAATTCCCATCGGGGTTTTTACCTATTTGGGTTTCCCCATAACCAAAATATTGGTGTTGTCTTCAAGTGTTCTTTCATTATTTTTATGCTTAAAGTTTAAGTATACTTAATTGGATAAATAATTGAAACTTGTAGATAATTGATTCAACCCCCCACCCCCCTCTCAGTTATCTTTTGGGACTATTCCTAACAATTAATATCAAAGCCAAGTGCCTCGGAGAGAAATTTTAATAGCTTGAGGTTGATCAGATGGAATTCTTTAGAAAAGACAGTCCTAAGTTTGATGGAGAGAACTATCTTGATTGGAAGAACAAAATGGTGACACATTTGTAGTGCATTGCTTTTGAAGTTTTTGAAGTGGCTATCAAAGAAATTAAGATCCCCTCTATAGAAGATCTTGCAAAGGATGATGCTACTATCAAGCAAAAGGATTTGTTCCATTAGAATGCAATAGCCAAAGAAGCCCTTATCAATGCCTTATCTAATAGTGAGTTTTCAGAGTTAAAGAAAGTAGACACGACCTACAAGATATGGAAGCACCTAGAAGACATGTTTGAAGGAGATACACAAGCAAAGAATGCATGCAAAAAGACATGGAATAAAAGATACAATGCATTAGAGATGCTACTTGAAGAAAACATCAGAGCTTACAACCAAAGGATTAATGAAGCAGTTGTTGGAATCAGGAACAATGGTGGAGAGATCTCGCAGGAAGACATTATGGATAAGCTGATGACTACTCTTATAGCAGAGTATGAAAACTGTTAATATGATTTAGAACAATAGAGAGGGGGGGTGAATCAGTTGTTCTCAGGTCCAGATGTATAAAAAAAAATTTAAACTCTTCAACAAATTAGATCTAATAACCAACACCTACTTGGTCATTACTGATTGCATAACAGAAACATATAACAGTGCAGTCCACTTATCCAATAGTATCTAACTTGTAAAACACAAAAATGTTCAAACCAAAACATTCACACAAGTATCAACACCAAGATTTATAGTGGAAACCCAATTTGGAAAAAACCACTTTGTAACATGTTACTATTATGTTCACTCTTCTGAAGTGAGCTCGGTGAAAAGCCAACCCTGTCAAAGGTTACAAACACACTGTCAGGTGTGACCCAGTTAAAGGATTTCAACCACTTTGTTAAAAGTGTGCCTTGTTATAGGACTTACATACACTCCATTAGAATGAAACCTTATTCAAAGGATTTATACCTATGACTGTTAGGTCAACCTCTGTTAAAAGGATTTTGATTGTTACAATGGTTAGAAAGTAGCAGTAATATTGATTTGAGAAACATACAACTCACTTTGCAAATTTCAACTCCAATTCCATACACATATGCTAGCTTACTGACTACAAACCTTTTCCATCTCCATCACTAATATGCTTGGAACCTTTCAAGCGATCACAACACTTCTCCTTTAGCCTTTTCTACTTAAACAGTCAATAACAACACTTCTAGCATTCACTTCTTTTCCCTCTACCCACATTCAACCTCTTGCTTAGGTTTCCTTAATACTACCTCAATTAGGTCAATACATCTTTTGTCGCTTAATCTCCTTCATAGATTTTAGGGTTAGGTCAGATTCATTGAATCCATCCTACATTATGCTATTCGGCTTATCTTTGAAATATCTCAAATCTCTTAAAGATTTACAATAAAAGATTTATAGTGCATTAAATGATTTCATACAATCAATAAATAAAGTCAACACGTTTTACATAATTCAAGAATTCAATGATGTCGGCTAGAAATATGAATTCTTCAACAAATGAAAAATACTAACGCTTGGTCAATACTGTGTCCAGCTTATCGATCTTCTCTGGAAAGCTCGGTCACCACATAAACTGTTTCCTCGGCTAACACTGTCTTCCTCAGCAATTAACTGGTGTTCAGTCAACACTATTTTTACTTGGCATTCACTAGCTCGGTCGTGATGCAGGAGCATCCTGGGTGTAAGAGCAATCTTGCATCACCCAAAAATATTTCTATTTTTGTATTCAATAAGGGCTATCTTGTGCAGAGTTGCTATTTATGGAAACTTGCTATTTTTAGTAAGTTGGTCTTACGATCTCGGAATGTTCTAATTTTACATGTGGAGGTTCATCTCAGTCATATCAGCCTGCCAGCAAAGTTTCATGGCTAGATCAGGTCTAGTTTTGAAGATATTGAAGATTTTCGGTATTGGCAGCAGGGTACAGAAACTTTGAACTCAGTTTTGAAGGCTTTAGAGGCCCCGGATGAGGTTGAAAATTTGGGTGACAGGCACGTTGTGCCAAGTAAGCCTGTAGAGCACTTCGTGGCATTTCTAGAATGGGGTTATAATAGCCAATCAGGTCAATGGGTGATGACTTATGGTCTTCGGAAGTTGGGTCACCTGAAATGGCGGAAAATAATTTTTTTTCAAAATTTCTGTTTGGGTTTCAAAACTCATTTTGAGCCGACTTTGATGTAATAAATTGTAAAATAAAATAATTCTGAGTTTGGTAGGCCCTAAGGGCTAAATTTCTAGAACCTTCTCGGGTAGTGCAAATTGCCTATATAAAGAAGGCCCATAGTGTTGTCTAAAGAAATTCTGGGTAGTAGATCTGGGTATTGATTTGAGGCTTTGTCCTACAGAATATTGTAAGGGAATGCCCATGTGGCTTTGCATATTGTAATTTTGAAAGTTTGTAATTCCACATTTGTGGAGATAATAAGAAGCCAATTTTCTGTTCTTGCATATTATTGTTGTTGTTTCTCTATTTCTGTTATGTGTTTGTTTGGAATTAAGGGGAGCACCCTTCATCAAGTGGTATCTATATGTGACTGAATGTGACCTCTAAATCAGGCACAACACAACATGGTCATTATTCACTTGATAGAATTCGGGAGAGAGTATGAAGAACTCAATCCAAATTCCATGGTGAGGCGACCTGTTGCCTCCTATGTGAATGGGGTGTTTGAATACTCTCAGAATGAGAGCCAACAGCCGGGAGACCAATTCAACAATGGAGGATTTCCAAGAATCAAATATGAGCAAAATGAAACTAAGCTAAGAATGAATGCAATTAATCTAGAAAACTTTGAAAGAAATATGAAATGCAGATTTTTATTTGATTTTGAAATAAATATGATATTAGACTAAGAACAAGTAAGCAAATTTAATCTAAATGTGAAATACAATTACACTAATATGAGAAATTAAACTAGATAATGCAATAAAAGAGATTTGAAAATAATGAGATATGAGACTAAAAAAAATGCTATAGTAAGGATGCTCTCAAAAATTGCCCCCTCTGAATGAGAAAAAGAGGTTCATTAAATAGACCAAGCCAGAAGAGGAATGAAGAGTTTCTTGATTTGAAATGGTGGACTCTTCATTCCTAATTGAGACAAAAAGACAATGAATTATTTAATTAAAAGAATGGAATTTGTCACATGTGGGGAGGTGACCTTTCGAGTAATTTGAATTATTAAATTCAAATAAAGAGGTGTCCATTCAATTAACTAAATATTTATTAATTCCTTTTTAAGGGTAATTAGCCAAAGGGGTAGATTTTAATTTAATTCAAAGTGCTTAGGACTTTAGAACTAAATTAAATTATCATAGAGGTAATTTAGCCAATTAAGTCAAAGACTTTAGGAATTAATTTAGCGTTTGATTATTGCAATTTAGGGTCTTTGCAACTGACATCAAGTCAAATTAAGTCAGGTAGGAGAGAAAATTGCCTAGTGAACTAGGACTTTGATGATGTAAAATCGAGATAATGCACCAAAATTGATGAAATTAAATAGGTGCCAATTTTGGGGTATTACATTTGCCCCTCTTTGAATTGATGTGCGAACAGTGCGTTGATTCAAAGAATAGTCTGAAATGACAGATGATGAGAATTTCTGAAGTCTAAGTTAGATTGCGAAGACAACGGTCTTAGAAGAGAACTGAAATCGGGGTTAGATTGCCCCAATACCAATTGATGAAGATGCAGATTTAGGACTATCTCTGAATTAGGGTTAGATTGCCCCAATACGAAGCTTAGTCCTCCGAGACCTAGGTTAGATTGCCCAGATAATGGTCTAAAAGAGATTTTGAGAGTTATCTCCATAATGAAGCTTGACTCCCAGGAATTAGGGTTAGATTGCCCCAATACCTAAAAAAATTTCAAGAACCATCTCCAGAATGAAGCGTGATCCTTGAGGATCCGAGTTAGATTGCTCAGATACCTAAGAGATAGATTTCCAGATGACAAGATGCAAGGTGTGAAGATGCCCTTAGCAATGAGGATTGATGATTCAAATTAGACTGATTCAAGAATAGATTCGACAAGATTCAAATGATGTAATCATCCTGCCCCCTCGGGAGTGAAATCGAAAGATGACATGTCAGAAGGATGATAAACAACAAGAGATTGCAGAGCAAAAGCAATTAGACTAGATTCGCGAAGCTACAAAAGTGAATTGGAGCAAAGTAGAGGTCCTGTTGACCAAGTTTGACCATAGTTGACTAAATTTGACTTGAATTGACTTTGATGAAAAGAGCAAAGATCTCAAGAACATGATGTAAAGATGAGGATCTGGCAAGAAAATGACGCCAGAAGGCTGACTGCACAAGCATCCGATCCAGAAGGAGTCCAATATTTAAAATGCAATTTTGAGCCACTTAGAGATGTCAGATTTTGATTTCGATCCCGAAAAAGGATGTAGCCAAGATGAGACTGGTAAAAAAGATGAGAACCTTTGATGAGCAGATCTAGAAGAAAGCAATCAAGAGAGCAACAAGAAAGCGCTCCAAATGCAAGCCTAGAAAAAGCTATAGTAAGGATGCTCTCAAAAATTGCTCTCTCTAATGTAGAAAAAGAGCCCAAATAAATAGAAGAGCCAAGAGGAGGAGGAAGAGTTTCTTGATTCGAAACTCCTGACCCTTCATATCCCTTTTGGGACAAATAAGCATGAATTACTTTATTAAAAGAATGGAAAATGCCACATGAGGACCTTTCGAATATCTCAAATTATTAATTCAAGAAAAGGTGTCCATTCAAATAACAAGCAATCAATTAATTCCTTTTTTATGTGTATTAGCCAAAGGGGGTGGTTTGATTTAATTTAATTTAAAGCACATAGGACTTTACAATTAAATTAATGTATCATAGAGATAATTTAGCCAATTAAAGTCTAGGACTTAGGAATTATTTTAGCGTTTGATTATTGCAATTTAGGGTCTTTGCAACTGACATCAAGTCAAATTAGGTCAGGTAGGAGAGAGAAAATTGCCTAGGGAACTAGGACTTTGGTGATGTAAAATCAAGATAATGCACCAAAATTGATGAAATTAAATAGGTGCCAATTTTGGGGTATTACATTTGCCCCTCTTTGAATTGATGTGTGAACAGTGCGTTGATTCAAAGAATAGTCTGAAGTGACAGATGATGAGAATTTCCATAGTCCAAGTTAGATTACGAGGACAATGGTCTTAGAAGAGAACCGGAATCGGGGTTAGATTGCCCCAATACCAATTGATGAAGATGCAGATTTAGGACTATCTCTGAATCAGGGTTAGATTGCCCCAATATGAAGCTTAGTCCTCCAAGACCCAGGTTAGATTGCCCAGATAACGGTCTAAAAGAGATTTTGAGAGCTATCTCCAGAATGAAGCTTGACTCCCAGGAATTAGGGTTAGATTGCCCCAATACCTAAAAAGATTTCAAGAACCATCTCCAGAATGAAGCGTGATCCTTGAGGATCTGAGTTAGATTGCTCAGATACCTAAGAGATAGATGATAAGATAACAAGATGCGAGGCACCAAGATGCCCCTAGCAATGAGAACTGATGATTCAAATCAGATTGATTCAAGAATAGATTCGACAAGATTCAAATGATGTAATCATCCTGCCCCCTCGGGAGAGAAATTGAAAGATGACATGTCAGAAGGATGATAAACAACAAGAGATTGCAGAGCAAAAGCAATTAGACAAGATTCACGAAGCTACAGAAGTGAATCGGAGCAAAGCAGAGGTCCTGTTGACCAAGTTTGACCATAGTTGACTAAATTTTGACTAGGGTTGACTTGATGAAAAGAAGAAAAGATTTGAGAACATGATGCAAAGATGAGGATCTGGCAGGAAGATGACACCAGAAGGCTGACTGCACAAGCATCCGATCCAGAAGGAGTCCAATATTTAAAACGTGATTTTGAGCCACTTAGAGATGTCAGATTTTGATTTCGATCTTGAAAAAGGATGTAGCCAAGATGAGACTGGGACAAAAGATGAGAACCTTTGATGAGAAGATCCAGAAGAAAGCAATCAAGAGAGCAACAAGAAAGCGCTCCAAATGCAAGCCTAGAATGAAGGATGCAAGTCTAAATGCAAGCCTAGGATGAACAAATGCAATCCTTCGAACTCGGCTGTTGGACTCACCGTATTTATCATCATAGAGCCTTTCAAGTTTGGACAATTGCAAGATGTCATACAATCCTCACTAATATCGCTATCATGAGAATATGAATATGACATGAGTCTTAAATTTGTCAGAATGAGGTGTAAGCATTAAGGCACAAGAAGCCAGAATGACCTGAACACCTATTCCTTTTAATCTAGCAAGTTAACATAAGCATTAGAGCATAAATGCTAGAATGACCTAAATGTCTCTTGCGAACAAACACACCAAACATGCAGGAGTTCCTTCTTTTGCCAAAGATTGCTCGCAATGACCCTTACGTTCACTTAACAGGATGAGCGTTTACAATTTCATCAGTAGTAGAAAGAAGTCACTCAAAAGACAAGGAGAAGAACCAACCTCACCAAAGCATCCATATAAAAGGAGTCAAGGTACGCATGGCCATCCAATACGAGATAGAGGCTCTTACAGATGGACACCCCTCTTAAATGAATTCTTTGGATCATTGGAACTAAACCAACAAATAGAAAGCAAAAAAGCAAAGCAAACAAACAAGCACTCAAAGAAAACAAAGCTCAACATGCCTCAAAGGAACACACAATTAGTTTTAGTTTTAGTTTAAGTTCGTGTTCAAGCGGATTGAAGATAATTCGGAAAGATAACATTCGAAGTCTCAATGAGATAATGACAGTAGGCAGATGCAGTGAGAATCACTGGTGATTGATATAAGGGAGAAATCCCGAAGAAGAGAGATCGAACGAAAGCTAGGTATCCGTAGGCAGGCATAGTGGGAACCACTGGCGACCAATTCTCAAAAAGAGTTTCCGAAAGTGATAGGACAATGCCCCCTAGACCAGGTAGGTGCCCCCAAGTATGAACCAGTTCCAATCTATGAAGAGTCGAGGAAAACTCAAAGACAAGCGCATGAGCTAGCAAACCAAAGCAGGAAACAAACTAAAGCAGGAAAGCGGGAAAACAAACTAAAGCAGGAAAGGAAGGAAACTAAAGCAGGAAACTAAGAGCCAAGCGACGCTGAGATGAGATGTTACTTCAAGAAAATAAGAGGCCCCTGTTTACCAAGTTTTCACCATCTTGGCAGAGATTCTATTTTTGCTACCATGACGCTTGTTTACCAGGTTTTCATCAATGGCACATTTTTCTCTATTTCAATTTTTTTGTACTTTTCTCTTGTTTTGCTTTTTTTGAATATTTCATTTTTTTGTATTTTTGTTTTTTTGTATTTTTCACATTTTCTATTTTTTTGAGTATTATCAAGGTGCCTATTTACCAGGTTTTCACCAGGATAATAGATACATCAAAGTGCCTGTTTGTTAGGTTTTCACTAAGATGATCATTTTTTAGGACATTTTGCAATTTTTAGGATTTTTTGCAATATATCAATTTTTTTGGATTTTTTCAAGACCAATAAGTATGTACATGAGCACATAGAGAATGTCAAATGTAGAACTTCTTCAAATGAAGAGCGTTGATGGGCTCTTAGAGTTTCTCTCCTTCAGTAGGAATCTCTAGAAACACAGTCATTTGTAGTAGTAGCTAGCTGAGAAGTTGTAGAATCAGAACCAGATGTTGTAGCAGTAACAGGAGAGCCAAACAGTAGTGTCCAATAGTCAAGAGATCCATAGTCAAGGAAAGACCACTTAAGTGAGACCCACAAATATCCTCATGGACACACCTTAACTCTTCATCAGATTTCCCATGCTCTAAACGCTTAGGGAGAGTACATTCTAGATTTCTCTTAGTCATGTCATTAGCAATGAGGAGATGCTGATATGCACTTTGGGACAAGGCAAGATGGAGTGAAGAGTGTAAAGTATGAGAGGCAAGGGTGATGGAATGGAGGGAAGCATGAGAATTTTGGAAGCTCGAATGACAACTTTGATTTTTTCTTTCTTTGGAATCCACATAGCTTTTGAATTTTTTCTTCTTTACTTTGAGGTGCTTTTGATGACAATGCCTATAGAATGGATTTTGAGATCCATTTTTTATTTTATTTTCTGGCTTTTGATTGTCTTCTTCTTTTTGAGGACCTTTGTGGTCTTTTGAACACCTTTGTTTCTTTCCTTTCTTCATAGTCACATGTCGATTAGATGGGACATGGTGACCTTGAGATATAAGTGGATTCTCATTATTTTTACTTTTATGTTGTAAATCCAAGTTACTTCCAAAAGACTCAGGAATTGTGGATGAAAAAGGCTTATATGACTGGTGTAGGTGGAGAGATGGAGATGGAAGTGGACGGGCCACTTTTTTGGGAGATGAAGGGGGAAGAGAAATTGATGGGATGGGCTCAAGTGAAAATATATCAGTATCATCCTCATCATTCATGAATGCATCAGATAGATCAAGAAAGTAATCTTCCATATAGCGTTGTCGATTGTGAGTCATCTTAGAAGAGTCAGATAAGTTTGGAGGAATATTATGTGAGCCTAACGAAGATGGTCTATTCCAAGAGTTAGGTCCCCTTTCAGGTGGTAAGAGTGCACGAATAGGAACCATTTCAATTCTGGATCTACCAATATTCCATGAAGCTGTAACAGAATGGGGTCTTACATACCCATGATTTGCTGGAGCAGTAGGAGTATAGCTTGGAGTAGATGGCGTAGGAGCCATAGGAATGATATCCACATGAGGGTGGAAAGGATCATCATCAATAGCTTGATCTGGAGGATCATAACTTTCTCCTCTTTCTGAGTTGTTAAGACTAGCATATAGGTGTATAGCATCAACTGGTATTTCTGTAGTAGCATCTGATATGGAGTCTCATTCAGCTAGAGACATAGTCAGAGGTAGACTTTCTTCATTGTTGTCATCTAACATAGGAAGTTTTTCTTTAACAGTAGGATCTTGTTCAGTAGTAGAAGTAGCAGAGTAATCTAGAATAGGCATACCTTGAGGCATACCCAAGAGAAGAGAAGCATCCAATAGTTGCTCCCAATCAGTATGTGTGCCATTGGAGTTGGCAATAGTAGGAGTCTGTTCAATAGTAGAAGTGGTGGAACAATCTAGAGTAGGCATACCCCAGGGCATACCAAAGATAAGGGAAGCATCCAGCAGTTGCTCCCAATCAGTATGTGTATCATTAGAGGCAGTGACATATTTAGTAGTAGCTGTAGTAGTAGAAATATGTTCAGTAGAGTGTATAAAATCCTCCTGGTGAGGACCAAAATCATGTTCCTGAAGCACTTGAGAAGGTAGATAAGACTCTTTCTAGTAGTCTAAATCAGAATTTTGAACATTCAAAGATCTTTCATGTGTCATAGGCTGAATCTGTGTTTCTTCATTATCTAAATCCTTGCATGAGTGAAAGCTGTAGCTAGGTTGGTCAAGCTCATCACTCTGATAGCCAATACCAAATCTATCTTCAGAGGGTTCTTCATAGGAATGTGGAGATATAGGGAGAGCTGTTAGTGACAAGATGGACTCAATCTGATATTCCCCCATGCCAATATCTTTGATCTTCAGGGTCTTTTCTATTTCTTTTAGCTTGGCATCATAGAACTCAGTAGATTCTCTATTGGCGGGAATAAAACTATCTGTCACTTGGGTAAGCATCTTAGCAGAGCAAGATTTAGGCTAGCACTATTGTCAATGAGGACACGGGGGATACTCTTGGGGCCTATCATAACTTCAGTGTGCAGGAGAGCATCATGCAGATGGCTTAATGAATGATCATGCTCTTTAGGGAAGGATAAATAATGAGGTGAGGTCAAATGACCCACCATAGATTGAAACTAGTTGAGATTGAGATCTTTGGGGACATTTTCCTCAGTGAGGGCTTTATCCATAGATAGTTTTGGTCTGGATGTCGAAGGTTCGGGACCTTTGAGAACAATCTTTGCACGAGATCGAGGGATAGCATTCGCACAAGCTAGAGATTGTGTGGATTTATAAGAGGGAGACGCAGGGCTTCGCAAGACAAAGGGAGTTTTGGGTTTAGGAGTATCCTCACTCCCTAGAGCAATGATCATGTCATAGTGAGAGATCCAAGGTTTGTTTCTAGCAAATTTGGAAGGCGGTTGAGCTTCTGTCATAGCCTTTTCAGTGGCTTTGATCATTTGTATGTTAGAGCTGAGATTGAAAACCAACTTTGAAGGTTTTGGCATGTTAGAGCTGAGATTGAAAACCAAATATAAAGGTTTTGGCATGTTAGAGCTGAGATTGAAAACCAACTTTGAAGGTTTTGGATCTCCCATCTTGTTGGTAGTATTATGAGAGATCGTGAAAGAGTCGATAGGTTCAAAAGAATCAATAGGTTCAATTTTAGAAAGTGACCTTTTAGAGTCTTGCTGGTCTTCAAACAATGGGTTATAATATTCTTGAAATAGTAAGTCATACTGTATCTGAAACAATAGATTGTAATACTCTTGGAATGATGAAGAATGTGAGGATTCCTCATGAAGTTCAGATTTTGCAACAGATTCGGAATGATCTATGTCTTGATTACGAGATTCACTTTGATCTTGATCAGTGTTTTGAATGGGATAAGTCTTGCCACTTTGAGTCATGACAGTCATAAACGAAGATGTAACGAGCAAAGATTCGGGATAAAGCTAGACTCTGTCTCAAAGATAATGAAAGGAGATAAATGGCTAGAACAGCCAAGATGCAAGATGAACCTAGTATGAATTGTCAAAAAGAGATGGCTAGAATAGTCGAGATAAGACAATCGCAATGCAAGGTACAAGAGCACAACGAGATAAGGTAGACTAATGAGAGACAATACGAGTCAAAGCAAAGATCGATCGATTCCTAACTCAAGACAACTAGTTTCTGATGGTGAACGACAAGAAAATAGAAAAATAGATCACGAACAAAAAGGCAGATCAAATTTATGTCATTGATCAAGCACATAAGATAGCAATCAAGGAGTTCAAGCAAACAGTCTTCAAGCAATGGGCAAGGGACAAAGCAACCTTGCGTACGAACAGGAATAGTGACTTAGTATTTCTACTCCCTAAGGACTCTACTTGTGTATGTTCTTGAGAATGTTTTAGCAGGCACTTAAAACACAACAACATCCTAGCAAGTTGTCTACAAGGATATACATGGATTTTCTAAAGGAAGTCCTCGATATACGCAAGGTACGTGAGGCACAAATCCGTAGATGAGAAGAATTTGAAATCACACAGCCGGGGGGAGACGGTAACCCAAATCTCCTCCTTCACTTCTCAAAGGTATAAAGTTCTTTGAGGCTTAGCCAAGAGTGAAATCTAACTCATTCCCAAGAGAGGTGTCTTTGGATTCACCTCCCAATATTTATACTCCGCCGGAACACGGGAGTTAAGGTCATCCCTTGAGGTGATGAAATCCCCAAGCAGGCCTTCTAAAAATGAAAAAGTAAGCAATTCTCTATCAAAAGTATTGAAAAGCACTAAAGGTGGTGCATTTAACCCTTCAAGTAAATGTGAGGTGAGTCCACAAAGTGGTGCATTTAACTCCTCACACAAACTCAAAGTGAGTCCACACCCTAGAAAATAAGTGAGTTCCAAAAAGCACAAAAGGGTTGCCAAGTGGAACAATTAACGCTTCTTTCCTATAGACCCCTCCCCTTTAATGTGGCACTGAGATTGCAACCACAGGGCAGAAATGAGGGGATGGCAGATTAGCGAGTCCAATAACCCAAGATAGCAATCTAGATCAATCACAAGTAATCTAAGACTGCTAATCAATACTACTCATAAGTGCAAGAGGGTTTGAATCATGGAATATTTAACTTTCCAAGTAAACATGAAGTGAGTCCACAAAGTGGTGCATTTAACTCTTCATGTAAACTAGGAATGAATCCATGCCATCAATTAATCAATGATATATTTGATATTGGAACCAAGAATTACTTATGGTTTAAACACAAGCATTCACTTACATAAACTTGTATGAAAGAAAATTTATGTTCATTCATTTCCCATTAAGAGCATCAATTGAAATGTGTTCTATGAAAGCATGTAAACACTCAAGCCAAACACATGAGAGGTTCAATTTTATGTCCAAACCAAATGTTATAGAGATTTTAAGAACTCACCTTAGGTCCAAAGATCTGCAATCTAGCATTTAGCACACATCTGAAATATTAGAGATCCTGATTCTGCATAATTTGTCCGTACCAAACATTTCAATCTGACTATATTTAGAGAATCTCAAATCTGCAAATACCCACTTTCACCAAAATGATCATAACTTATTCATTTCTTTATAAAAATGAACCAAACCAAAAGCATTAGAAAGAGGATTCATCATTCTATCCATCCATTACTATATTACAAGATTTTCAGACTGTAAATGGCCGTACAAAACTTGAAACCAATACTAAAACTGAAAAACCAATCAAGAATGAGGCCAGAAATTGATCTTTTCTGCCCCACAGTGGGCGCCAAAATGTATGTGCTTGAATGTGGGCCTCTAAATCAGGCACAAACACAACATGGTCATTATTCACTTGATATAATTTGGGAGAGAGTATGAAGAACTCAATCCAAATTCTATGGTGAGGCGACCTGTTGCCTCCTATGTGAATGGGGTGTTTGAATACTCTTAGAACGAGAGCCAACAGTCGGGAGACCAATTCAACAATGGAGGATTTGAAAGCAAATATGAGCAAAATGAAACTAAGCTAAGAATGAATGCAATTAATCTAGAAAACTTTTAAAGAAATATGAAATGCAGATTTTTATTTGATTTTGAAATAAAGATGATATTAGACTAAGAACAAGTAAGCAAATTTAATCTAAATGTGAAATGCAATTACACTAATATGAGAAATTAAACTAGATAATGCAATAAAAGAGCTTTGAAAATAATGAGATATGAGACTAAAAAAAGCTATAGTAAGGATGCTCTCAAAAATTGCTCTCTCTAATGTAGAAAAAGAGCCCAAATAAATAGAAGAGCCAAGACGAGGAGGAAGAGTTTCTTGATTCGAAACTCCTGACCCTTCATATCCCTTTTGGGACAAATAAGCATGAATTACTTTATTAAAAGAATGGAAAATGCCACATGAGGACCTTTTGAATATCTCAAATTATTAATTCAAGAAAAGGTGTCCATTCAAGTAACAAGCAATTAATTAATTCCTTTTTTATGTGTATTAGCCAAAGGGGGTGGTTTGATTTAATTTAATTTAAAGCACATAGGACTTTACAATTAAATTAATGTATCATAGAGATAATTTAGCCAATTAAAGTCTAGGACTTAGGAATTATTTTAGCATTTGATTATTGCAATTTAGGGTCTTTGCAACTGACATCAAGTCAAATTAGGTCAGGTAGGAGAGAGAAAATTGCCTAGGGAACTAGGACTTTGGTGATGTAAAATCAAGATAATGCACCAAAATTGATGAAATTAAATAGGTGCCAATTTTGGGGTATTACAGTATCAGAGTAGAAATTCTTGAGTGTGTAAACAGATCACCGACTGTGAGGTAGTTTGCACCAGGATTGTGGTTAGGGTTTCAGTGCGCATCGTGAAAATGCCTCCACAAAGAGAACGTGGTGGAAGAGCTAGTGCTCTGACACCTGAGGTTAGAGAGCTACAAAGACAAGTGCGAGTATTGCAAGAAGAGATTTGTAGAAGAATGAATCTTAATGTCAGA
The DNA here is from genome assembly GCA_027943335.1 of Chamaecyparis obtusa. Lineage (NCBI taxonomy): Eukaryota > Viridiplantae > Streptophyta > Pinopsida > Cupressales > Cupressaceae > Chamaecyparis > Chamaecyparis obtusa. The sequence goes on from BSBK01005629.1 coordinate 369,733, forward strand.
GATGAAAGCGAGGATGAAGCCGAAGAAGAATATCAAGAAGGAGAAGCTGAAATTGTGAACCAGGAGGAAGAAAGACTTTTTCAAGCAATTTCCAAGATTGGGATAAGATCGAAGATTGAGGTTCCTACATTTTCTGAAAATCTTAACCCAGAGAAATTGATCGACTGGATCAATGAATGTGAGGAATATTTTGAGTATGAAGATGTTGAGGATCCTGATAGGGTCAAATTTGCGAAGGCCAGACTGAAAGGTCATGCGAAGATTTGGTGGCAAGAGATTCAATTGGAGTGAAATAGAAGAGGGAAAGATAAAATCACAAGATGGGATCGGATGGTGGACAAATTGAAGCAATAGTTCATTCCTGTTGATTATGAGCTTGACCTACTAGAGAAAATGCAAAGTTTGAAGCAAGCAAGAAGATCTATTCAGGAGTATACAGAGGAGTTCTATCGACTCCTCATCAGAATAGGCCATGTAGAAGCTGATAAGGAGAAAGTTGTCCGATACCTTAATGGGTTAAGGCCAAGCATTCAGAAGGAGTTGAATCTGGTTCGAATGAACAGTATTGAGGAGGCATACCAGTTTGCCCTAAAAGTAGAGGAAAAGCTGAACAAGAAGTTTGAGAGCAAACAAAATGGATGAGGTCATGGTGGAAGATCTGGTGGACGGTCATATGGTGGCTGAAATGAAGATCCAAAAGAGAAGGATAAGGCCAGTAGTAGCCAGAATCAGAGAGGAAACAATTCCAATCATTTCCAAGATTAGAATAATAGAGATCAGAGAGGAAGAGGAAGAGGACAAGGTTCAGGAAGAGGAGGCTTTCGTGGAACATGTTTTCACTGTGGAGAAGAAGGTCATAGGGAATTTGAATGTCCTCAGCACCAAGGCAGAATAGATAGGAGAAATCAAGGCCAGGCCAGAGTTGCACATGTAGATGAAGATGCTAGATTATCAAATTTTGAAGATGCTGAAAGAGGAGAAATGTTAATTAACAGAAGAGTCCTGCTGAGTGGTGAGAATGAACCTGAACAAAGGAGGAGCCTGTTTCACACTAGATGCAAGTGTGAGGGTAAATGCTGTGATGTGATTATCGATAGTGGAAGTACTAACAATTTGGTGTCAAAAGAGATGGTGACAAAGTTGAAGCTCAAGAGACAGAAACACCCACATCCATATCGGATTGCCTGGGTGCAGGATGACCACAAGGTCATGGTCAGTGAACAGTGCCTAGTAAAGTTCAAGATCAGCGGGTACCAAGATGAGGTACTTTGTGATATCATCTCTATGGATGCATGTCATATGTTGTTGGGTAGACCATAGCAGTTTGATAGATGTGTTGTACATGATGGTCATGCGAATACCTATTCCCTGACAAAGGATGGAGTGCGACATAAGCTAAAGCCATTGAAGGAGACCGAAGAAAAGGTATGTGGTAATGCAAGAATAACATTTGTTGATGGAAGAAAATTTCTAGATGGTATGAGGCATGAGCATGTGTGTTTTGCTTTAATTCCAAAAGCTAGTAAAGAAGTAGAGGATGTACCTATAGAGGTTGCAGATTTGTTGAATGAGTTTCAGGATATTGTATTTGATAATGTACTTGATGGATTACCACCAGTAAGGAAGATCAGTCATTAGATGGATTTAATTCCAGGAGCCAGTTTGCCAAACAAGGCAGCACACAGAATGACACCAGCAGAAAATGAGAAATTGAACAGACAAGTACATGAGTTGTTGCAGAAAAGATCGATCCGTGAGAGTCTGAGTCCCTATGTTGTACCAGTGGTATTAGCACCAAAGAAGAATGGAGAATGGAGGATGTGTACAGATTCCAGAGCAATAAACAAGATCACAATCAAGTATAGGTTTCCATTGCCATGGATAGATGATATTATGGATTGTTTGAGTGGAGCTGTGTATTTCTCAAAGATAGATTTGAAGAGTGGATATCACCAGATTCAGATCAGAGAAGGAGATGAATGGAAAACTACCTTCAAGACAAAGGAAGGACTGTATGAGTGGTTATTCATGCCTTTTGGGCTAACCAATGCATCGAGCACTTTCATGCGGCTCATGAACGAGGTTCTGAAATTTTTTTTGGGTAAGTTTGTCATTGTTTACCTAGATGATATTTTGATCTTTAGCAAGACATTAGAGGAACATATGATGCATATTCATATGGTGTTTGAGAAGTTGAGAGATGAGAAATTGTTGATTAATTTGAAGAAGTTCAATTTTGTGAAGAAAGAGTTAGTGTATTTGGGATTTGTAGTTTCAGTAGAAGGTCTAAAAATGGACCCTGAGAAGGTACAGGCTATCCTTGAATGGCCTAATCCAAGGAGTGTTATTGAGGTAAGATCTTTTCATGGTCTAGCTAGTTTTTACAGAAAGTTTATCAAAAATTTTAACAGTATTTGTGGTCCCTTGACTGAGACAATGAGAGGGGATAGAAAAGAATTTAAGTGGACTAATGGGGCAGAAAAGAGCTTTCAATTGTTGAAACAAAAAGTTACAGAACAACCTATTTTAGCACTTCCAAATTTTAATAAGGTGTTTCAAGTAGACTGTGATGCTATTGGTACTGCAATAGGAGCTGTTATGAGCCAAGAAGGTAAACCTGTTACTTATTTTAGTGAGAAGTTAAATGATGCCAAGAGAAAATATTCTGTCTATGATCAAGAATTTTATGCTATAGTTCAGGCATTAAAGAAGTGGAGACATTATCTTCTTCCTAAAGAGTTTGTCTTGTATACTGATCATCAATCTTTGCAATATTTGAATAGTCAAGGAAAGTTGAATCAAAGGCATTTGAAATGGTTAAGTTTTTGCAGAGTTATACATTTGTTTTGAAACATAGAAGTGAAAAGTCTAACAGGGTTGCATATGCTCTTAGCAGAAGACAACTATTACTGACAGAGATGCAGATTGAGGTGGTTGGGTTCAAGGAACTCAAGAATTTGTATCCAGAGGATCCTGATTTTGGTGGAGCTTGGAAAGCTTGTAAAGAACCTGTTACTCTAGACAGGACGCAATGGCTGGATTTTATCATCCAAGATGATATGCTATTCAGAGGGAGTCAGTTGTGCATTCTACAAAGTTCTATGAGGGAGAATCTCATCAAGGAGAAGCATAGTGGAGGATTGGCTGGACATTTTGGTCGTGATAAAACCCTTGCTTTGGTTGGTGAGAATTATTATTGGCCACAATTGCAGTAAGATGTGAAGAATTTTGTACATAGTTGTAGAGTATGTCAGATGGTGAAAGGAGTGAAGCAGAATACAGGGTTGTATCAGCCATTACCTGTACCAGAGAAGCCTTGGGAGGATATCAGTATGGACTTTGTTCTTGGTTTATCGAGGACACAACAGGGACATGATTCAATTTTTGTAGTAGTTGACAGATTTTCGAAGATGACACATTTCATTCTCTGCAAGAAGACTAATGATGTTGTTCATGTAGCAGAATTATTTTTCAGAGAAGTGGTGAGACTACATGGTTTGCCAAAGACCATAGTTTCAGATCGAGATACTAAGTTTGTTGGATATTTCTGGTGGACATTATGGAAGAAGTTGAAGACAGATTTGAAGTTCAGTTCATCACATCATCCAAAGATTGATGGACAGACAGAGGTGGTGAATAGAAGTTTGAGAAATTTGCTGAGATGTTTGGTTGGAGATAAGCCAATAGGATGGGATTTGATTTTACCACAGGCAGAATTTGCATACAATAATTCTGTCGACAGGAGCACTGGTAAATCACCATTCCAGATTGTATATGGAAGTAGTCCAAGAAATGCATCTGAGTTGAGAAAGATGGATAAAGGAGAAATAAGTAGTGTTGAAGCTGAAGATTTTGCAGAACATTTGAAGAACATCCATGAGGAGGTGAGGAAGCATATTACCAAGATGAATGCGCAGTATAAGGCTAAGGCAGATGAGAAAAGGAGGCATAAGGAATTTAAGGTTGGAGATGAAGTCATGGTTCATTTGCGGAAGGAGCAATTTCTGGTTGGTACATATAACAAGTTGAAAATGAAGAAGTTTGGGCCATGTAAGATACTGAAGAAGCATGATTCAGGAAATGCATATGAGGTAGAATTGCCTAGTGAGTTGAATATTTCACCAGTGTTTAACATTTCAGATTTGATAAAGTATCATGAAGGAAGTGTTGAAGATGAGATCGCAGCAGCACAGTGGAGTATTCCAGCAACCAGTTCAGATATCAAGGAGATTGAAGACATACTAGATAGTCATGTTGGTAGAAGCACAAGGAACATGACATGTGAAGAGTATTTGGTCAAATGGAAAGGACAACCTATTGAAGATTCATCATGGCTAACAAAGGAGGAGGTTAACCGTCTTGATTTTCCTCTGCACACCTGAGTCGTGATAGGGTCACTTCTCAAATTACCCCAGGTGTCTGATGCAGGAGCATTCTGGGTGTAAGAGCAATCTTGCATCACCCAAAAATATTTCTATTTTTGTATTCAATAAGGGCTATCTTGTGCAGAGTTGTTATTTATGGAAACTTGCTATTTTTAGTAAGTTGGTCTTACGATCTCGGAATGTTCTAATTTTACATGTGGAGGTTCATCTCAGTCATATCAGCCTACCAGCAAAGTTTCATGGCTAGATCAGGTCTAGTTTTGAAGATATTGAAGATTTTCGGTATTGGCAGCAGGGTACAGAAACTTCAAACTCAGTTTTGAAGGCTTTAGAGGGCCCGGATGAGGTTGACAATTTGGGTGACAGGCGCTTTACACCAAGTAAGCCTGTAGAGAGCTTCGTGGCATTTCCAGAATGGGGTTATAATAGCCAATCAGGTCAACGGGCGATGACTTATGGTCTTCGGAAGTTGGGTCACCTAAAATGGCAGAAAATAATTTTTCTTCAAAATTTCTGTTTGGGTTTCAAAACTCATTTTGAGCCGAATTTGATGTAATAAATTGTAAAATAAAATAATTCTAAGTTTGGTCGGCCCTAAGGGCTAAATTTCTAGAACCTTCTCGGGCAGTGAAAATTGCCTATATAAAGAAGGCCCATAGTGTTGTCTAAGGAAATTCTGGGTAGTAGATCTGGGTATTGATTCGAGGCTTTGTCCTACAGAATATTGTTAGGGAATGCCCATGTGGCTTTGCATATTGTAATTCTGAAAGTTTGTAATTCCACATTTGTGGAGATAATAAGAAGCCAATTTTCTGTTCTTGCATATTATTGTTGTTGTTTCTCTATTTCTGTTATGTGTTTGTTTGGTATTAAGGGGAGCACCCTTCATCAGGTCAACACAAACAACACTTGGCTTAAACTAGATTTCTTCACTTATGCTTGGTTAAGCCTACCAATTTAGTCTTCATTCTTACTTAGATAAACAATACATTGTCTTATCATTGTGCCACATAATCAAGTACTCATTGAAGTATCAAGATAACTCAACCTTTCCTTAGGTGTTGTTGTTACCAACCTTGCCTATCACCTTAGCAACACTCAAATAGATATAGTATTTTCTTAAATAGAAATAGTCTTACTAGTTAAGGTTTGACATCAATGACAATACAACAATTGCTTCAATTGCAGTTTCCAACAATCTCCCTCTTTGGCATTGATGGCAACACCATATGAATATCACATGAATTACCAACCAATCCAAAACTTATCTGTCTATCAGAGAAATGTATAATATCCTTAGCTTCATTCTGATACAGAATCAATTAGCCATGCTTGACCATTCACTGAATTTCTCTCACTGTCTTGATATTCTCATTCTGTGTATTCATTTGTATTCATCTATCATTATCTCCCTCTTTGACAAAAATGCCAAAGTAGCAACAAAACATACATCCTGTAGATGTAGATATCATCCTTTCAATTCAGTAGAATATTTCTCCCTTTGTCATCTTTCTTATGACTTATTTTGACTTTGTTGTGCCCTTCAAAACTCTAGGTTGCTCCTAAAGTGTGACCTTTCTCTGCATCAATTTGTTAGATGTTCTTTGTAGCACACTTGATGCAGTGCTCCTAGCTTGACTAGGCAGCCTCAGTTAGGGGAAGGACCCCTAATTGACTTCTCAGGTATTCATGAGATTCTTTAGGTAAAGCTTTAGTGAATATATCTGCTATTTGTTCCTTGGTATTCACATATTCCATTCAGACCTCTTTATCTTGTACCAGTTCTCTCAAGTAGTGATACTTGATGGCAATGTGTTTGGTCTTTGCGTGCATCACTAGCTTTTTAGAGATGTTGATAGCACTTGTGTTGTCACAGAAGATGACAACCGGTTCAGTGATTTCTTCTTTCATGCCTACCAACAATTGCTTTATCCATATCAAATTTGAACAATTGATAGCTGCAGCCACATACTCAGCTTCAACAGTAGATTGGGAAATGCAATTTTGTTTCTTTCTTGTCCAGGAAACTAATCTTTGTCCAAGAAAGAAAGCTCCACCACTAGTACTCTTTCTATCATCTACATTTCTTTCCCAATCAGCATCTGTATACACTCTCAGTTCAAATTTGTCATGTTTCTTGTAGTACAATCCATAGTCAGCAGTTCCCTTCAAGTATCTCATGATTCTTTTAACCACCATCATGTGAGTTTCCTTAGGATTGGCAAAAAATCTTGCCACAATCCCAATAGCTAATGCAATATCTGGTCTTCTATGTACAACATACTGTAGCTTTCCGATCATAGATCTATACAAAATCTGGTTAACTTTTATAGCATCATCATTCTTAGACAACTTATGTCCAATAGCCATGGGAGTACCTACTGGCCTTGAGTCTTCCATACCAAAGGTTTTCAGTAACTCATGAACATATTTAGATTGGGTGATGAAAATTCCTTTCTCCATCTAATATACTTGCAAACCAACAAAAAATTTGATCTCCCCAAACATACTCATTTCAAATTCAGTTTGCATTTCATTTGAAAATTTCTTACACAAGGCATCTTGTCCACCAAATATAATATCATCTACAAAGATTTTGGCTAATAGGATTCCTCTACCTTCTTCATCTTTCATGTACAAATTGTTTGTGTCATTTGTCCTTGAGAATCCAATCTGTATTAGGTAGTTGTGCAACCTCTCATACCATGCTCTGGGAGCTTGCTTTAATCCATATAGTGCTTTTTTCAGTTTGCAAACCATGTGTCTTCTGTTTGGGTCAACAAATCCTTCTGGCTGTTCAATATATACTTCTTCCAATATACCATTTAAAAATACAGACTTGACATCCATTTGGTATACCTTGAAACTTTTATAGGCAGCATATGCAAGCAGAGTTCTGACTCCTTCCAATCTTGCTACAGGGGTAAATGTTTCCCCATAATCTATACCTTCTTCTTGTGTGTAGCCTTTGCATAACAGCCTAGCCTTGTTTCTTGTGATTCGACCATGTTCATTCAGCTTATTATGAAATACCCACTTTGTCCCAATGACATTCTTTTCTTCTGGTCTCGGCACTAGAGTCTAGGTATCATTCTTCTCTATCTGGTCAATCTCTTCATTCATTGTTTCTATCCAGTCTTCATTTTATAAAGCTTGCTTTGTTGTCTTAGGCTCATATTCACATAGTAAACATGTTGGATCTCTTAACTTGCTTCTTGTCTGAATTCCAGTATCTTTATCTCCAATAATCTGTTCAGGCTTGTGATGTCTCCTTACATATTGTGCTAGAACAGGTTTTGCTCTTCTTTCATTTGGCTCATCAGGTTCTCCAACAAGATTGTCAGATTCAGCTTCTGAATGCTCGGCAACCTCTTCCTAATACTCGACAACTTCTTCCTGTTGCTCGACACATTCTTCTTCTCTCTCGGCATTGTTATCCTGATGCTTAACATTGCTTACCTGCGACTCAGCATCAGGTGCAGGTCTATCACTTGCCTCTTCTTCCTCTATATACACAAAAGATTTGTAATATTCTAGTACTTTGTTACTATCAGCTTCATTTTTCTCTGCATACTCATCAACTTTGACATTTACACTTTCCACAATTTTATTAGTGTTAGAATTCAAACACTTATAAGCTTTACTTTTTGTGGAATAGCCTAGGAATATACCCTCATCACTTTTAGCATCAAATTTTCCATTCCTACTATCCTTCAATATGTAGCACTTACTTCCAAAGATTCTAAAATACTTTACATTCGGTGGATACCCATGCCATAATTCATAAGGTGTCAGATTTGTACCTTTTTTTATCTGTACTCGATTAAGAGTATAAATAGTTGTACTTACAACTTCTTTCCAATACTTCTATGCAACATTCTTTTCAATCATTAATGTCCATGCATAGTCCAAGATAGATCTATTCCTTCTCTCAGCTATACCATTCTATAGAGTAGTTCTAGGTGCAGACATCTATCTTTTGATACCTCTATCATTGCAAAATAGATTGAACTCATTTGATGTGAATTCTCCACCTTGGTCAAATCTCAGACACTTTAGGTTTTTACCTATCTCTTTTTCAACCTTAGCCACATACCACTTAAAAAATTGGAAAGCATCATATTTTTCTTTTAAGAACATTACATGCATCATTCTGGTATAATCATCAACAAATAGAATAAAATATTTAGCACCACAATAGCTTTCTACACCCATCGGTCCACAAAGGTCAATATGAACCAAATCTAAGATATTCTCAGAAGTAAAGGTTTTGCTCTTGAAACTAGACTTAGTCATCTTACCCAACTGACATTCTTTGCACATTACATTCTCAGGTTTCTTCAATCTAGGTAGACCTCTCACTTTCTTTTTCTTGCTAATTTTTACCAAATTATCAAAGTTAACATGACATAGCCACTTATGCCATAACCAAATATCATCAAGTTGTGCAAACATACATGTTTCTTCAGATAGGTCTAGATAGAATAAATTACCTCTTGTCTGTTCTCCACTTCCAATCAGTTCACCTGTGGCATCAAATATTTTGGCCTTCTTGTGATGAAATTCCACTCGGTAGCTAGTGCTATTAAGCTGTGCAACACTCAACAGATTATAATTAAGACCCTCAAACATTTTCACAAGAGATCTTATCAGTTAGCTTAATCAATCCTTTTCCTCTAACAGGACATGGTGCATCATTTCCAAACTTTACACTCCTACCTTTAAAATGGTTTAAGGTATCAAACTTACTCTTATCTCCAGTCATATGATGTGAACAACCACTATTAATAATCCATTTATCATTTTTGTTCACATAAGATATTAATACAGTTTTCTCATCCTCATCAAATTCATCTTTCATTGCAACATAGACAACTTCAATTTCAAACTCATCACTATCAGTGTTAGTCTCTTCTTTAGCAATCTAGCAGGATTTCTTACCTTTCCCTTTGTAGTCTTTGTATCTTTGGTAACCTCTATCTTCTCTTTTGTCTTTATGCTTGTTGTCTCTTTCTTCATCCTTATTATCCATGTCAGGACATCTAGTAGCTATATGACCAACTTTATTACATGAAAAACATATAATAGGGAGTTTACCTTTGTACCTTCATTTTCCCCTTTTCAGTCTTCTAGCCATAAGAGCTTCTAGATCCTCAAGTTCTTCATCAGATGTGCCACTGTCACTATCGCTTTCACTTTCACTTTCATTGATGCATCTTTCTTTTTCCTTCTTTGAATTATTCAAAACCATATGTGACTTAAAAGCAGATTCAATACTACCAACAGTGAAGTTATCATAATTAGAAAGTTCAAAAGCAGTAAACTTGCCGACCAAACTTTCTAAAGTAAGGGCATTAGGAGAGTTACATCTAGATTCCTGGATTGCAAAAATTTTGATTGCATAGATAGGACGTAGAGTTCTCAATACTTTTCCTATAACAGTTTCATCCTCAATAATTCCATTTGCTCCTCTAATAGCATTTACAACTTCTTTTATTCTACCACAATATTGTGCAATATTCTCACCTTCTTACATTCTCATTTCATCAAATTTACCTCTTAGGCTCTTGACTTTTGCTCTCAACACATTCACATCATCGCCATAAATGCTTGCAAGGGTGTCCCACATTTTCTTTGTAGTACTGCAGTCTTTAATGTCTTCAAATTCTAGATAACTTAGGGCAGATGCAATCTCCAACATTGCTTGGTTGTGCTCTTGTTTAGCTTTCATTTCCTTGGCAGTTAGAGGTGCATCAGGTGTGACATAGTTATGTTCAATGTAATACTTAGCAGAGTCACCAATACCGGCCAGATGCAGCTTCATCAAACTTTTCCATGCAAGAAATTTTTCCTTATTTAGCTTAGGTACCTCCTTCTTATACATCTTGATCATTTTCTTCAAGTACCTTCAAACTTGTTCTTTGTAAGCACCAACAGCTCTGATACCAATTGTTAATATGATTTAGAATAATAGGGGGGGTGAATCAGTTGTTCTCAGGTCCAGATGTATAAAACAAACTTTTAAACTCTTCAAAAAATTAGATCTAATAACCAACACCTACTCAATCATTACTAATTACATAACAGAAACATATAATAGTGCAGTCCACTTATCCAATAGTATCTAACTTGTAAAACACAAAAATGTTCAAACCAAAACATTCACACAAGTATCAACACTAGGATTTATAGTGGAAACCCAATTTGGGAAAAACCACTTTGTAACATGTTACTATTATGTTCACTCTTCTGAAGTGAGCTCGGTGAAAAGCCAACCCTGTCAAAGGTTACAAACACACTGTCAGGTGTGACCCGGTTAAAAGATTTCAACCACTCTGTTAAAAGTGCGCCTTGTTATAGGACTTACATACACTCCATTAGAATGCAACCTTGTTCAAAGGATTTATACCTATGACTATTAGGTCAACCTCTGTTAAAAGGATTTTGACCATTAAAATGGTTAGAAAGTAGCAGTAATATTGATCTGAGAAACATACAACTCACTTTGCAAATTTCAAATCCAATTCCGTACACATATGTTGGCTTACTGACTGTGAACCTTTTCCATCTCCATCACTGATCTACTCGAAACCCTTCAAGCGATCACAACACTTCTCCTTCAACCTTTTCTACTTAGACAGTCAATAACAACACTTCCAGCATTCACTTCTTTTCCCTCTACCCACATTCAACCTCTTGCTTAGGTTTCCTTAATACTACCTCAATTAGGTCAATACATCTTTTTTCGCTTAATCTCCTTCGTAGATTTTAGGGTTAGGTCAGATTCATTGAATCCATCCTACATTATGTTCTTCAGCTTATCTTTGAAATATCTTGAATCTCTTAAAGATTTATAATAAAATATTTTACAGTGGATTAAATGCTTTCATACAATCAATAAATAAAGTCAACACGTTTTACATAATTCAAGAATTCAACAATGTCGGCTAGAAATCTGAATTCTTCAACAAATGCAAAATACTGACACTCGGTCAATACTGTGTCCAAATTCTTGGTCTTCTCTGGAAAGCTCGATCACCACATAAACTATTTCCTTGGCTAACACTGTCTTCCTTGGCAATTAATTGGTGTTCGGTCAACACTATTTTTACTCGGCATTCACTAGCTCGATAGACACAAACAACACTCGGCTTAAACTAGATTTCTTCACTTATGCTCGGTTAAGCCTACCAGTTTAGTCTTCATTCTTACTTAGATAAACAATACATTGTCTTATCATTATGCCACTTAATCAAGTACTCATTAAAGTATTAAGATAACTCAACCTTTCCTTAGGTGTTGTTGTTACCAACCTTGCCTATCCCCTTAGCAACACTCAAATAGATATAGTACTTTCTTAAATAGCAATAGTCTTACCAGTTAAGGTTTGACATCAATGACAATACAACAATTGCTTCAATTGCAATTTCCAACAGAAAACAAGATCAACATCCTTGATGAGACCATGCAGCTTAAAACAAATTTCAAGAGAGAAACCTTGATCAGCAAAATTTCAGCTTTTAAGATTTCAAGATTGAAAACAAAGCCTAAAAGTGAGACAGTCTTCAAAGCATCAGTCCATGGTAATAAATCCTTAAACACTTCTGGTAATTTTGATGATGAAGATGAAGATAAAGAGATAGATGATATTATTGCCATGATTGCTAAGAAAGAAAGGAAAGGAAAAGGAAAGTATGAAGGTCAGTTACCTTTCAAATGTTTCTCGTGTAATAAGATTGGTCACTTTGCATTGAAGTGTCCTACAAGAGTTAAGAAATTCAGAACAAACTACAAGCCTAAGTATACAAAAGAATGTTACTATGCCGATGATGGAGTTTCTGATGATGATTTAGTTGAAGATGAAATTGGATTCATTGCTATTATGGAAAAGATGTATGATGAGATGGATTGTGAAGATGAGAAAAAGGAACAAGAGCTAGCATTGATTTCACAAGCAGACATATTGGATTATAGATAGCGGTTCTTTACATCACATGACATATTGGATTATAGATAGCATTTGTTCACATCACATGATAGGTGATAAAGACATATTTGTTCATCTGGACAAATACAATGGTGGCATGGTTAGATTTGGAGACAACACTCCTAAACCTATCATTGGTAGAGGATCTATCACATTGGATGGAATGAACAACATTGATGATGTTCTTTATGTAGATGGTTTGCAGCATAACCTTCTTAGGGTTGGACAGTTTCTTGAAAAAAGTTATAGATTGGATTTCAAAGACAACAAGTGCATCATTAACAACAAGGATGGTGTAATGATTGCATCAGGTTCAAAGACTAAAGGTAATGTTTTTCAGCTTAATTTAGAAGCAAGTTGTTTTGTTGCTAAAGTAGATGACAGTTGGCTATGGCATAAAAGAATATGTCATATCAATTTTGATAACAGAGTAAAGATAAGCAATGTAAAGGCAATAAGAGATCTACCTAGCATAGCAAAACTAGTTGATACCATTTGCAGAGAATGTGTGATGGAAAAGCATGTGAGGAACTCATTTAGAAGCAAGCACAATTCAGAAGAGAACAAGTTGGATCTGATTCATATAGACCTATATGGACTAACTCAAACAAGATCATACTATGGTGAAAGGTATTTCATTTTGTTTGTTGATGATTATTCTAGAATGATGTGGGTTGCATTCTTGAAAGATAAGTTAGAATCATTTGAGAAGTTCAAAATATTCAAAGCTAAGGTTGAGAATGAATTTGGACTAAAGATAAAGTGTCTAAGATCGGATAGAGGAGGAGAATTCACCTCTGACAGATTCTATGAGTACTATGAAGAACATGGCATAAAGAGACAGTTGAGTGCACCTAGAACCCCTCAGCAGAATGGGATTGCAAAAATAAGGAATATGATCATCCTTGATATAGCGCGCACCATGATGATTGAAGGAAAAGTTGCACACACCTATTGGAGAGATGCGGTCAATACAACAGTCTATACCATCAATAGAATTCAATTGAGGCCTAGCGTAGACAAACCACCTTATGAGCTATAGTTTGGTAATGTTCCTATAGTGAAATACTTCAGAGTCTTTGGAAGCAAGTGGTACATCAAGAGGGATGAAGCAATAGGAAAGTTTGATGCAAGAAGTGATGAAGGTGTTTTCCTTGGTTACTCTATTAAAAGAAAATCTTATAGATGTTTTAATTTGAGATTGAAAAAGATCATTGAAAGTGCTCATGTTAAGATTAATGAAAATTTTATGGTTCAAGAAAGATATCATGATTATGCACCTATGATTGAAGAAGAACCCATTCCTTCCACTAGTGAGACAGTTGTTGAAGAGATGTTTGACAGTATTGATGTATTATTCAATGACCTTGAAACAAGTGAAGAAGAAACTTAGAAGGTAGATGAGACAGTATCACCTAAAGTTCCAAAGTTTACATCTAGATATCACTCTAAGGATGACATCATTGGATATCAGAGTGGCAAAGTCACTAAAAGATCAAAAGAAAAGAGTTTAGCGGGCAATGAGGTGGTATGTTTATTATCTCAGATTGAACCTTTAAGTGTTGAAGATGCATGTAATGATTCAGATTGGCATGATGCTATGAAAGAAGAACTAGATTAGATTATTAAGAATGATACTTGGGAACTAGTCCCAAGACCTATTGATTGGAACCAAGTGGATATTTAGAAACAAGATGAATGAAGATGGTATAGTAGTAAGGAATAAAGCAAGGTTAGTATGTAAGGGATATGCATGAAGAGAAGGTATTGATTATTCAGACACATTTGCACCTGTGAGCAGATTAGAAGCTATTAAGTTGTTTCTATCTTATGCAACATTCAAAAACTTCAAAGTTTATCAGATGGATGTTAAGTTAGTATTCTTGAATGGAGAGTTAAAGGAAGAATTATACATTGAGCAGCCAGAAGGATTCACCTTATCAGACAAGCCTGATATGGTATGCAGATTGAAGAAAGGCCTCTATGGGCCCCTAGAGCTTGGTATGAGAGACTTGATGGATATCTAACAAAAATTGGATTCAAGAAAGGAACAACAAATTGTAATCTATTTATCAGAGAGACATCTGAAGGTTTACTACTTGTAGCTATATTTGTTGATGACATTATCTTTGGTGGTAATGACAAACTTAGTGCAAAATTTTCTAAGGAGATGCAGAGCGAGTTTGAGATGAGCATGATTGGACCTATCAAATACTTTTTGGGATTAAATGTGCAACAGATAGAGAAAGGCATTTTCATTAATCAGTCTAAATATGTGAAAGAAATATTGAATAAGTTCAAGATGGATGATTGTAAGACAGTGGGTACACCTATGATAACAGGATGCAAGCTTACAAAAGAAGATGATTCTCCAAAAGTAGATATAACATTGTACAAGTCTATGATTGGTAAAATCATATATCTTACTCAAAATAGAATTGATATTTCTAATGCAGTTGGCATAGTTGGAAGATTTGTAGCAGAGCCTAAATAAAGTCACCTCATGGTAGTAAAGAGAATATTCAAATATCAGCAAGGCACTATAAATTATGGTCTATGGTATCCTAATTCAAAGAATTTTAAGCTTCATGTGTATATAGATGCAGATTGGGTGGGATGCGTGGATGATAAAAAGAGTACATCAGGAGGAGCAGTATTTCTTGGTGATAGACTTGTCACTTGGACAAGCAAGAAGCATAATTGTATTTCTCAATCAACAGCAGAAGCAGAGTATGTTGCAGCAGCCTTGAATTGTTCTACAATTGTTTGGATCAAATAGATGATAAAGGATTTTTGAATTTAGATTGATTATCCTATTTTTATTCATTGTGATAACACTAGCACCATCAACATGTCAAAGAATCATGTGATGCATGCAAAAACAAAGCACATAGAGATTAAGTATCACTTCCTAAGAGAGAAAGTAGCAGAGAAAGAATTCAAATTGGATTATGTGAGTACAAAGGAACAACTAGCAGATATATTCACAAAGACCTTACCAAAGGATACTTTTGAGTATCTCAGGGAGAAGCTGGGAGTAATTCCCTTCCCTGATTCTGCTTAGAAAAATTGGAAAGAACATCAGTCCTCAGTGACTGATGGATGGTTGAGTACTCTACTTTAGGAGTAGTACCGGTGCTTAAATGTTTGGCACCCTTTTCCATTGATGTCAAAGGTGGGGGAGTAGTATATAGTCATGAAAAATAGTAGTAAAGGGGGAGTACATATAGAATTAAGAAGGAATAATATATAGCAGCAAGAGGTAGTAGTATTCAGTCATGGAACCAGTTCAATTGAGGAAATGGAGAATGTTGAAGAATATTGCAGCAGATGGAGGATTCATCCTTGGGGGGAGTTTTGATGAGGAAATGGAGAATGTTATAAAAGAATTGGTCATTTTGATTGGTGGTGTTTTTCATTCCATATGTTGCCATCATCCCAAAGGGGGAGATTGTTGGAGATTTGCCAGCAAGCCAGTGCTGACTGTATGTTTGTCATTGATGAAAACATATGGTAAGAAACATGCGTGGAAGACTTATGCAGTAAGCTTTGAGTATATGTAGCATGGACATGTTATCAACATGATATCATGGATGTAGAGGTTAATTGTTTATACAAACAGTTATGTAGGAGCTTGTGTCAGCAGTGTTCCTGACAGAGTTAAAGGCAGTGTTCTATGTGTGATTGTTCGTACAATTATCTTGGAGCCTTGTGCCTTTGGATATGTGATGGAGACATGTTATTGTTTCTCCATTCATGGACGTAGAGCTTGGTGTGTAGTAGAAGTGAAGTTATGCAGTCACTATTCACCAATTGTAGTTTCTTGTGTTTATTCAAAAGAGCTGACATAGATTATACTGGTACAAGAGTTGCGCCTATCATTATGGTATGCGTGCTTGGATTAGTGATTAGAGAAGTGTTATAAATATTTGGTTAAGATCGCACGATGTAATTCATCTTGAGGAGAAAGTATCAGTTAATTTGGTAGAACCGACAGTGTGTAGCGTGCGTCTACACTTAGTGATTTGGACAGGTCCTAGTTTGTGTTGCGTGCTTAGTAGAGCTGATAGAAATGTTATTGGAGAGTGTTATTATTTCTCTAATATGATTTCAAGGTGGTTCTAATAGGATGACTTGATTATATCATTTAGAGGAAAGATACTTATAGCCGATCATTTGTGATCGCTAGAAGTATCACATGGAGATAAAAGATTAGAGTAGAGCAGAGAGTGTGAAATGTTACATCATCAAGAAGAGGTATATGTGATAGAGAAGATTAATTGTGCTATTCATTGGAACTGATCAAGATAGAAGGTCTACCTCACAGTTCACCAAGATCCATATATAGTGTGTATCTGTTATTCAGAAGGTTGCAGCCTTCACCCCTTAGAGCAGTGAGCTCTCAGAAAGTACATCCTCACCCCTATCTAGGTCAATCATAAAAGACTCCTAAAAGGGTCTGAGCTTTGACCAGGTCACTATACTTATTGCATTGTAAAGATCAACTCCTAACAGGGTTGTAAGATCTTCCAACAAGGATCATTATACACTAGTGCAGTTTAATAGTGGGTGTCAATTCCCACCAGGGTTTTTACCTATTTGGGTTTCCACGTAACCAAAATATTAGTGTTGTGTTCAAGTGTTCTTTCATTGTGTTTATGCTTAAAGTTTAAGTATACTTAATTGGATAAAGAATTGAAACTTGTAGATAACTGATTCACCCCCCCCCCCCCTCTTAGTTATCTCTTGGGACTATTCCTAACACAAGGTTCAATCCCCCCTGTACAAGATCCCCCTATTCTAGAGCCATGCAAGCACTTACGCCAATCAGAGAAGGAAAAAATTCTAAGAATCTCCTTTTCGGATCATCTAATCAGCAATCATCTCCATTCTCAGACAATCCACTTTGATAGGTAAGTTCTCAGACTCTTCACTCCTTGTTGTTGATATTTTTCCTTGGGCTCGTAAAAACTGGAAGGGATTAAGAGAGATCTTCATTATGGATTCGGCTAGCAAATTTTTTGTGGCTATTTTTGAATCTGCAATAGATAGAGATAGAGATCATAAACAGAACAGATGGTTTTTCAAGGGGTCAAGTTTGTTTATAGTATTATAGACACCCAATTTTAACCCTGATTCAATAATCTACCAATTCTTCCCTGTTTGGGTAGCATTTCCTTCTATGCCTCTAGAATACAAGGATCTAGAGTTAGTGGAAATCATTACGAATCGATTGGGAATCTTCCTCATACATGATTTAATACCTTTTGAATACCCACATATTGAGACTAGAGTCTGCATTCTTGTCTCTCTACAAAGCCTATTCTGTAGGAAATAAATCTTACTTTGAAGTGCGGGACATGGAAACAACATATTAAGGTACAGGATGCTAAGATTATTGATAAATGGAAAAAAAAATTAGGACACTTTACTACGCAATGTGGGGTAGACCAGTGCAATACTAAAGTTTGCAGTGATTTTAGTTTAGATTCAGCTCATTGTTCATGTCAGAATGAGCAAGTTCCCAATTTACCAAAATAGGTTGAGTGTACACTGGTAGCATAGGTGGTTGGCTCTCCTCAGAAGTAGAACTCACACAATAATCCAAATTATTTATCTCTAGAAAATTTAATAAGGGAGTTGTTTTATTCGCTCTATGGTTGGTATGTAAATGCTAATAAAGTATCATCTGGAAATCAAATTCTATTGGCCTCCCCTGGTTAAGGGTTACCTCAGGATCAAGACTATTCGATGGAGAAAAATAGCATAGAGCCAAACTATCATAATTGGGAGGACATGCTTTGTGCCTTGCAAAATAAGGCCAAATTTGCTAAACCTACAAAGGCGGAACTTAAGTTTGTAGCTAGTCATATCTCTATTTCTGTTGAATGACAAAGATTTCATGAAATAGTTCAAGAAGACAACATTGATTTGGGATTTGGACAGAGACCCTCGAAAGAACAAACTCATAAGGAGAAACAATTTAAGGGTCACATTTCAGATTCATTTATTCATGATTTGGCTACTTCCTCATAGCCATTGCCTATTCCTATAGAGATTCAAGATTGTGAGAAGGGATTAAAACTCCCCTCAGCTAATGCTGACAATGTAATGGTAGTAATGGAATCACAAGATGATCCCTTGCTGGGGGAATTACAGAAAGATTCTAAGCTCTTTGAGGAACATAATGATTTTTTACACAAGATTATGACTTTAGACACTCTACTGGATTTGATGGAAATTGAACATGAGCACCAAGATACAGATATCAAGAATAATGGATCAAAATTTGATTACACCCAAAAACTCTATATCTTACAATCATCATTAGTTGTAAAGGAGACAGTTAAAACTCCTAAGAAGAGAGGCAGGAAACCGAAAAGCTTGAAGACAAAAGAGGAAGTTGAAGCAGGTTTGCAATCAACTCTTAATGAGAATTTTGTTTCAGTTAAAAGAGTCATGAGGAGGACTAGGGGTTCTCCTCGGAGCCACTAAAGATCCTATCTTGGAATGTCAGAGGCATTAATGCCTCTGACAAAAGACATAGATTCAAACAACAATTGGACTCTCTCTCAACAGATATAGTGTTATTGCAGGAAACAAAACTATCAGAGGAATCATTTTCCAAGACAATTGGGAAATGGCCCTCATGGGAATTAGCTCATATGCAAGGGGTTGGTGCTTCTGGGGGCTTGACAGTGTTATGGAATCCAAAGATAGCTTCTGGTCTTCTTATTCAACAGGAACATTTCTGGCAGCTCATTAGCTTTAATCATTTTGATTTAGCTTTTATGGTAATCCATATTTATGGGCCAACAACAACTCTTGACAAATGTAGATTATGGTCAATTTTAGCTCAACTTATGCTATACCATGCTGATACAAATATTATCCTTGGAGGGGATTTCAATGCAATTGTGTCACATGATGAGAAACGGGGAGGAATTTGCCCTCCCTTAAGGGTCATGGATGACTTTCAGAATTTTATCCAAGATAGTAGTCTGATTGACATTATCCCAATGAATGGAAAGTTTACTTGGACTAACATGAGAGTTGGCTTCTTACAAATAGCTGAGAGGCTAGATAGACTTTTAGTCTCTAAAAGTTGGAAGTTGCTAAATCTCATACTGAATACAGAGGTTATGCCTTTTACAGGGTCAGATCATTACTCGATACTGCTTAATATGTTAGTGGGCCCTCAAGTTACTAAGAGGAAAGCGTCATTTAAATTTTAGAACATGTGGTTTAGACACCCCCATTTTTTGCCACTTCTCAAACAGTGGTGGATTAGTGCACCATTCGAAGAAGGTACTAGAATGTTTCAGTTCAATAAAAAATTACAATACCTCAAAGGTAAAATAAAGATCTGGAACAAACATGTTTTCAAGAATATATTCTCACAGAAAGAGAAGGTCTCTAAAGAACTAGAGTAGATCCACTGTTTTATCATTCAGAATGGTCTAAATTCAAAAGTATTTGTTAAGCAAAAGATTTTACTAGCTGAATGGGAAGAAATTTGTGGCCGAGAGGAGGAATTTTGGAGACAAAAGTAGAGAGAATTGTGGCTTCAAGAAGGGGACAAAAATACTAAGTTTTTTCATATGTCAGTCAAGCAAAGGCGTGCAAATAATACTATTTTTCAAATTGAGAATATTGTTTCAAGTAATTTGTTGAGGAATGCCACAGACATCCAACAAGAGGGAGTTAGATTATTCACAAACCTATTAGCTCCGCCCCAAGGTCAATTACCATCTCCTAAATTGGAAGAAGACCTACTATCAATTATCCCACCATTGGTTTCACCTCAAGATAATTTTGGTTTATTGAAGCCTTTCACACTTCTAGAGATTAGAGAAGTTGTATTCTCAATACCACCGGATAAAGCCCCTGGATCAGATGGATTTACTGTTGGTTTCTTTCATAAATGTTGGGATGTTATTGCTTATGACCTACTTTTAGCATTGAAAGAATCCAGAAAACATGGAGCTATATTGAAAAAATTTAATACTACTAATATAGTCTTAATACCAAAGTCTTTGGCACTGAAAACCTTTGCAGATCTTAGGCCGATATCTCTTTGCAATACTATATACAAAATTTTTACAAAAGTCATTTATATGAGGCTACAAAAGTTGCTACCCAAGATTATTTCTACAGAACAAGGAGGTTTTGTGCTAGGGAAAGAGACAATGGAAGGTGTGTTAGTGGCACATGAAGTGTTACACTCTATTAACACCCATCAAATTCCTTCTTTTGTTGTCAAATTAGACATGATGAAAGCTTATGACAAGCTGAATTGGAATTTCTTGATGAAAGTGCTCCATAAATTTGGTTTTTCAGCAAAATGGTGTAAATGGCTCAAGGCATGTATATCAGGGGCTTCTTTCTTAGTTATAATTAATGGGGTCCCTTCGAGCTTCTTTTCATCAACTCAGGGGGTTAGACAAGGTGATCCCATTTCCCCCTCTCTTTTCATCATCATGGCTGAGGCACTTAGTAGGATTATTTCCTTCAAACATGGTCAAGGTCTTTGGAGGGGGGTTTCATTGCCAGGTACTTCTATTGTTGATACTTACTCACTATTTGTGGATGATACATTACTTTTTGCTCGTACAACAGTGCAAGAAGCAAAAGCAATCAAGAGAGTGTTAGATTTATATACTACAGTCTCCAGACAAAGAATTAGTGCCTCCAAATCCAAAGTTTATATATTTTTTACAAATACACTCATTGCCTCTAAAATTGTCAAGATCTTGAGGTTCCGGCAAGAGCTTCTCCCTTCAATGTATTTGGGGATTCTTTTTTTTATTGGATCTAATAAGGCAGGCTATTGGAAATCAGTTGTGGATAGGATTAAAAATAGACTTTTTGCCTAGAAGGTAAGGTGGCTTTCTCTGTCTGGCAGGATTATCCTAATCAGATCAGTATTATCTGCCATCCCAAATTATTTTATTTCAGTTCTTCGTGCTCCACCAGGTGTGATTAAATAGATTAAACATATCATCTTGAGCTTTTTATGGTACGGCAATATGATAGGTCAAAGAAAAATTCCATTAATATCCATGCAGGAGATGGTAATAGACAAACAAAGAGGGGTTGCAGGCCTTCATGACTTAGAACATCGTAACAAAACATATGGGGGAAATTGGTTTGGCAAATGATGAAGAAACCAAACAGCACATGGTGTAAGATTATGCAATTGAAATACCTGGATTCCTTGGACCCTAATTGTATCATTTTAGCAGCTTCCCTTCCAAAAGGATAAAAAATTTGGAATTTTATGGTAGCCTTGAGAGATGTTATTGCAGATTATGTCTCTTGGGAGATCAACAATGGACAAAATGCCAACTTTTGGGAGGATTCGTGGAATGGTCTACCACCACTTGCTAATACTCCTTAGTTAATGGCTCTAATTCCTATTTTTAAACAACATTGAGGGATTAAGGTTTGTCACTATGTGGATCATGTGGACCCCATTCACATTTAGTGACTTGGAAAAATCCTTCACTACTTCCAATTCCTGAGATCATATGTAATTTATTTAAAGAAGTAGTAAATGTTAGACAAGTTTTCTTTTAGCCTATTGAGGATTGTTTATTTTGGGCCCCATCTCATGAAGGTAATTACCCGATTAAGGCAGGAACCTTGGTAGTTGGTAATGTGGAAATTGCTAGAACTAAAAGTTGAGCATATTCGTTATGTTGGAACAATTGTACGCTATCAAAAGCTGGTTATTTTGCATGGCTCACCCTTAGAAGGAGACCCTTAACTAGCGACAGGCTGGAAAAGTTCAATATTACACAAAGATTTAAATGTTTTCTTTGTCAAAGAGATCTTGAGGATGTAGATCATGTTTTTCTACAATGTGAATTTGCACAGGAATGTTTGAAATCAGTGCTTAAGAAACTGAACTATGTTATGACACTTCCCAATTCACTACATGAATTATTTGAATCCTGGCCAATAGTTAGCCCAATTCTCTTCTTGCTCCAATATGGTTCAAGTGCTCACCATCCTTGATTGTTTGGGCTTTATGGTGGGAACGCAATAAGCGTATCTTTAGACAGTCCCCATCATCAGTAGAGAATGTGATACTTACTATAGAAAAGTCAATATCTAAAGTGGTCTCTGCCAACATCAAGTCGGGATCATCACAAGTTCACTTTAGATCATGGGATGATGCAATGCTCAAGGAATGGAGATATATTACCTTACCATCCTTTTTTAATATGAACAATTCCTCCAAGAAAGTGGACAGGAATAAGGTCAAGTGGCTTCCTCCAGATCGTGGTGTTGATGGGGCTTCTCAAGGGAATCCAAGTAAGTTGGGAATTGGGGTGTGTTTGAGAAATGAATTTGGGCATCTAATTGCCATGAAATCTTCTAATATTATGCTTGGGACAAACAATATTGTTGAAGCATCAGCTTTACTTCAAGGGTTAGTTCTTGCCAAATCATTAGGAATTGAATGCATCCATGTGGAAGGTGACTCACTTATAGTGATCCAAGCATGCATTAATAGAAAGTTATCTAATAGGAGTTTGGGATATATTTTTAATCAGATCTGGTGACTTCTGGATGAATTTAAAAGTTGTGTTATTTCCCATACCTATCGGGAAGGCAATCATGTGGTTGATTACCTCTCGAATATGGGATGTGATTCAATAAACATTGAACTACTCACAGTGGCAGATTGTAATAGTATTAATGGGGAATTAAATGATATAATTAGAAGAGAACATTACTCCCCTTAAGTGTGATTGTGACTCAGCAAATTCATTGTCCTGCTTTTTTCACACATTTCTGGGTACATTCATGGCAGGGGATGAGGTGGGCGTCGTCACATGCTAGCTTCTGTGAGGAGTCTTTTTAAGTTATGCTTCGTAGCTCCATGGTGTTTGTTCAGATTGGAGTGGACGAGTGGGTGGAATGAGATCGCTCAGAAAATATGTTGCACAAGGTAAAAGCATTGTTGTTCCTATTAGAGTCACAATTTCAGCAATGGTTGACATGGTGTTCGCAAGAAGGAATCAAATTGTCTCCCACATTATGTAATTATTGTAATGGGGCTAAGATGCGGGGTTTTCTTCCTAGTTCTTTCCTCATGGAGCCTTTGAACTAGATTTTATTTATATATATATTTATAGTAGCCTCGTCTACTTTCACCTTAAAAAAAACATTATTTAATTCTTCTTAAATAATATTCATGATTAAAGAGTACAATTATTCATTAAGTTTAATTAAAATAATACAAAGATGAAAATTCTAAGTATATTAGCAGCATGTTATAATTAGATGAACATAAAAATTAATTTCTTTTTTTAATTAATAAATTAATAAAAATAAATATAAACATAAATATTATATAAATCAAATATTACATAATATTACAAACATATCTTTACAAAATCTATTTAATGATTGTAATTTTTTAATAATTCAAAATTTGCAACCTCTCCAAATACACTACAATAAACTGGAAATATCATATTATTTATATCAATTTATGAATTTTGACTTCTTCTACAATGAATCGCAGAAGATTCAGAAAACATATACAGTACGGTGAAAGATTAATACCTACTACTATAAACTAACTTCAGAATATTTAGTCATCCCAAAACGGGGAAAAACTTTAAAAAAAACCCCACTTTGAAAAACAGGCGACTGAACACTGAAGTGTTTACAAAACCTTGCAAAATCGAAGTCCCAGGCTACATTAGGCCAAGAAAAACACAAAACTGCTCTGTTTGAAAACACTAAACAAACTGAAGTCTGCAATTTCCTCATATTCTCTTCGTTTGGCCACACTTCAATTCGAACTCCTCGTCCGCAAAAAGCCGCCTCCTTGTGAATTCTGGAGGAGAATAATCTCCACTTTTGGCCACGACCCTTTTTTTCCTGGGCGGTGACGGACAACGAGTGACGATAATTGGCTGATTTTTGGGCGTATGATACCCATCTTCTTCTCCATTTTCATCTTCTGAGCACTTCAATTCCGGCGAAACACTCCGTTTGGGAATTGGCTGGTTTTGGGGCGTCTGACAGGCTTCAATTTGTTGTTGGGAGCGCTTGAATTCGAAGGAGAGAGTCCGTTGGGAAACTGGGGGGAGCTTGGGCGCCTGAAACACAGACTTTTCATCATTTTCATCGTCCTTGTCCCACCACTTGGACTTGAGCAATGGACTCTCTTCCGACATCCTGCTCAAACTTGTTTCTAGTCTAGTGAATCTGCGGGGATTCGAACTCTGTCTACTGGATTATTAATTCAGTTTCACACCCACTCATTTCATACAAGGTCAATAAGAAGAAGTTAATTCTGAACTGTAAAAGCTGCTTTAATCTTTTGTCGAGTGCGCTTAGATACGAGGTTTTAAAGGTAATATGTATATATTCATAATAGTAATTAAGATTGTTGTCTTGTAGATTTTTAAGGAGGATCTTCAATTGTACCAAAAGATATTATGAGGAAAATAAATATATGGAAATGGAACTTGAGTCTTATCTTTAATTTATTACTTAAAATGTCAATTTTACTATAATATACAAAATATAGTATGTAAAGTTGTATAATAAGTTTTATCTTGCTAAAAATATCTTTTAAAGAATATTAGAAACATTCTAATTTATTAAATATATCTTTATATTTTACTAATATTTATTAGTAAATTTTATTAAAAAAATATTATTTCTTCTATAGTAATATATTATTATTATTTTACAATTAACTTTAATTTTTCATTTATTGAAATTTACAAATATTATATAAGGCCTAATCATCTTGATATCTTAGTCTATTATCTTTATCTATTTTATTTTGCATATATTAGGATAAGGTTCTATGAACCTGGACTTTGAAATATATTTTCATAGAAAAGGAGGTCCCATGAAATAAAATGCTAGAGGATTATATAGAATCTATTCATGTGAAAAATTGTAGGCTATATTTTTTAAGACTGCATATTTCAATGGTGAAATTGGAGTGGAGCTATAAATTGCTCCACCAGATTAGATATTACTTCGCCACTTATCAATTAGCTAATATTTTGGATTTCTATCAAAAAGAAAATGATATTTATTTATTATTTTCTTTATTTACAACTTAAGTTTATAAGCTAAACATAGTGCTAAATTCATGAAACACAATTGTAATATCTTAAGTGTAGCATGTTGTAAAGCTTTCTTAAGTGTGTGCTAGATTAGGATCAGTGGTAATGCATTAAATACAATTGTAATATCTTTTTTATTTGAGGCTGACACATTCTTTTGGTGTGGTTGACATGTGTATGATTGGATATCTATATAAATTAAAAAAACCTTTATGTATCCAATGTGTGTGTGTGTGAATGAGAAAGGGTGAATGTGGAAGAAGTTAAGTGAGCTGTAAGAGGAGTCTTCAAACGAGTTCTTAATGGTGATGTATGTAAGTTGAAGCTAAGTGTGGAAGACTATTGAGAGACCAAGAAGGACATTTGCATACAGATTTGTAGTGGATCAGATGGTGGTATACAGGGATATGATCAACAATTGGACCTATTGTTGGTTGTTGTAACTGAGCTTAGTTGTTGAGCTATTTCATGCATAATCAGATGCAATTCTATCAATTCATCTTTTATTAGTAAATTTTGTATTAGTAGTTAGCAATATTCAAATTTCGGGGCAGTGAACCCGATTGACAATGAGTCAACCACATTGAGCAAACCGGTAGTAAGCATTTGTAAAATCACCTTAACCAGTGTCACCTTAATTGATGTTTTATTTCATAATAATTAGTTTCTCTGTGGTTTTTCCCAGTTTGGGTTCCCACGTAAATCTTAGTGTTCTCTGTGTTGGTGTTTTGTTACTTTCATGTTTACATATGATATGAATGTTTAATGTGGTTAACCGATAGATCAAAAGTTGTTGTCGCTATTGTTTATGAGTTTACCAAAATAGTAAAAGTTTTATTAAGTGTTTTGTAATAACTGATTCACCCTCCTCTCAGTTATTTGGCATGTTCAACACTTCTATCATGTAAGGAATTTCCTCCAATATTTTGAAGTCTTTCATTTAAAATCCTTCCAATTTTCTTTGTTATTATGCCAAGACAGATAATTGCTCATTGTGCCTCTATTTTCCTTAGTGGGGATTCTTCTAATATCCTTAAAAGTGTTGATAGTAGCCAAGGGCCTATCCTTATCCCATATAACTTCCCAGAATCTTGAATCTTTTCCATCACCAATAATTTTCTTACTTCCTTTACGAATGATACTCTTAACTTTATACTCTTAGCTTTTAGAAGACTATTCTAGAAGGGATACCTAGAGGGGATTTTAGGACCATACATAAAATATGATCAACAGGTCTATTTTGCAAATATTTAGCTTTTATGATATCAGCCTAATCATTCTCATTTTGGATCAAAAGCCAGCCAAATTTGGCAATCATGGCTTTGTTAAATAATCTAATCTTTCTAATACCTAACCCACCATTCCTATTAGGAGTACAAACTTTCTCCCATTTGACCAATGCCAATTTTGCTTTATCCTCAGTACCATTCCATAGAAACTTCCTTTGAATTTTCTCAATATTATCAACAAATGATCCAGGGATTTTAAAAAGAGAAAAGAAATAAACAAGTATGTTCCGAAGGAAAGCCTTGAGAAGTTGGATCTTGCCTGCTTGACTTAGAAGCTTTCGTTTCCACTTTTCCAATTTCCTCTGAAATCTCTCAATTAAATTATTCTTGAAAGTTGGAGATGGGAACTTGATTGATATGGGCAAACCCAAATAGGAGTCAAGGAGGGAAGAAACATTATAGCCCATAATGTTGCCAATTTTATCTTCCATCCTTCTTTGGACACATTAGAGAAATACAATTTTCTTTTTTGGAAGTCAATTTGTTGCCTTGACCCTTTAACATAATTATCCAGAATTTATTTCCATTTCTTCACTTCTAAAATATAAGATTCACCAAACAAGATTGCATCAACAATAAACTGTTGATGTGACCAAGGTTGAAGGTGGGAAGCTAGTTTGATACCTTTCAATATCAAGTGATTTCTCTTTTATGTTGAATATTTCTTCCCAACAATTTGAAAATTATTATGAAGAGATAGGGAGACATCTTGTCTCAACCCTTGATCTATAGAGAAAAATCCCTTAGGGGAGCCATTAACATGGAATCACAACAAAAAAATAGAATCACAACAAAATAAAAATATGGAATCACAACAACATGGATCAAACATCCCAACGTCTCTAGGAGAAACTCAATATAGACATATGGAAAGTTAAAATACTTACCCTCTTTAGAGGAACAACAAAACACTCAACCAACACCTTCAAATGCATTGATAAAGATCTTCATAGAGTTATTGAGTAGTAGAACATATAAGATTTTAAATCAAATACTAAAAGAATGTGTTACAATGTAATAGAAGTTGTCCGTAATTCAAAACTTATTTACTAGCTTTAGTTGCTACTTGTTAAAAGTGTCAAGTTACCTATAGATATTATCATCCCTACTTTTAAGGAACAAGATCTCATAAATTTTACTACCTCTATCTAGACAAATCCAATTATATGGCTCATTCTAAGCATACCACTACCTGACATGTTGACTCCTCAATATAATAACTATGCATGCCAATGGCATCCATATAAAGATACACATGACCAATTCACACCCAATCTACCATGTTGGAGATTATATCCCCATCACTAACATTCTAGGCATGTCAATTCTACCAAATACTTGGCAAGCAAGCCATATAACATAATTTTGTTTTGATAGAATAGAGAGACACACAATGAAATAAGGACAAGATCTTAGTGGTCCCATAGAATAAAAAAGTTGTCAAGACCTTGAAAATATTTTGGGGAACGATGATATTGCTTAAGGAACAATGGATAAAAGATATTAGGAATGATAATAAGGACAATTAAGAAATATGTGTGAAATTATTGATCTAAAATATGTTAAGGATTATTGTATGAAAGGAGATAATGTTATTTTGATACAACAGCCTGGAGAAACGTAGTGAAATGAGGATAGGATCTCAGTAATCCCATAGCATGGAATGGTTGTCAAGACCTTGGAAATGCTTTGGGATGGTGATGATATTGCTGAAGGAATAATGACTAAAAGACATTAGGACTGAGAATAAGGATAATTAAGAAATGTGTAAAATTATTGATCTAAAATTTGTCAAGGATTGTCGTATGAAAGGAGATAATGGTGTTTTAATAGAATAGAGAGAGACACAGTGAAATGAGGATAGGATATCAGTGATCACATAGCATTGAATATTTTTCAAGACCTTGAAAATGATTTTGGAGGGGGGGTGATGATATTTCTTAAGGAACAATGGATAAAAGACATGAGGACTAAGATTAATGAAAATTAAGAATCGTAGGACCTTGATAGTATGTGTAAGTTGTTTGGTGCCCTAGAGTTGCATGTGATGACAATGGGTAGGGTGTAACATATGATGAAAAAATCTAGGGTATAAAATACATAAAAGACAAGCTTGGATAAGCAAATGGATTCATAAAAGTAAATTGAGGGATTGATCCAATGTTTTATACTCTAGTGTTTTCATGTAGGGCCATGCTTGCCAAATTTATGCTTTGTTCATTAGTATTTTTTTGCAAGGGTGTACCTTGGGATATGGCATTTGTTGAGGCAGTTGTGTTTTTTGGCCTCAAAGGATTAGATACAATTGGATGACTAATAATGGTTGCTACTACAAAATTTATTGTGGTAGATTATGAGGCAACACTTGCATTTGAGTGTGACATTGTAGAGGATGTGTTAGCCAATGGTGTCACATTGAAGAGTGTTTTGTATGAGATTCCATAAGAATTAGTGGATGGTGTGGTGTGGATGGTGAATAGAGGTAAAATGGAATCACACCTATTCAAATGTGTATGATGTGTAAATGTATGGGGAAATAAGAGATCCACTCCTAAATCCAAATTCCCAGAGGAGAGATCCAATTTGATCAACCAAAAGGTTAATACACAATCAAATCAATCTATGGAGAATATGAAAGAGAGAGAAAAACCCTATATTTCCCTATTGTAGAGTTGAAGTGTTTGGAATTTGAAATAATTGAAATACAAGTACTAACCTCAAATTAGGGCAAATTTGGAAAATGCCAATTTCTGATGTCTGTGTGTCCTTTCGGGCAATTTTGCAACCTGTTTTGGACTGGCAATGTTGAGATGAAGAAAACCCAAAAATCTTTTGTCTTTCCGATGACAGGTAGTCTTTGACCCTCATAAAAGGACAAAGGCTACATTATTTATTTGAAGGTTGATTCTGACTTTGTTCGTAGATCCTGGAAGTTCACCGAAAAGGGTATCCAAATCCACTCTCAGATCCAAAATTCTGCACCTATACTTGCAAGAAAATGGGGCTTTTGTTTGTATGGGGGGTTTGCCTTGGTCAAACCCCAATTTAGGAATTAACCTCGAAATTGAATTGAAATGTAGTGTGCATAAAAAAAGCAATTGAAATAATTCACCTCACTTATGTTGAAGTCCTTGTAGAGGATTCAAATCCTCAAATCCACAAGTAGGAATGCTTCAATAGATGTAGGATGTCTCAAATCAATGGCATTTGATCTTCAACACCAATCTTGAATTGATCTTTTCATATGAGGAGGCTTGGATGAATGTAGAAGGATGGATCTTCAAGGGGGCTCCAAAGAGATTGAATCCTTCAATGGCTAACAATGGATCTCCTTGATGGATGAATGCTTGAACACTTGAATGCTTGAAGGCTTGCTTGAATTCACTTTCTTGTACTTGAGAGATCGCTCATGAAATTTCTTGAAGATGAGATGTTCTCACAAAACTTGATGATCAAAATGAGAGAGGAAGGCCTCCTTTTATAGCGAACTAGGGCACAATCCTCTAGAGGGGCCACCTTGGAGAATTAAATCCCAATTAGGTCCTAACCTTTAGAAAATATACCTAGATTAAATGCAATTAAAGGATTTACCATTCTGAAACCCGAAATGGCCGACCCGGAGGTGGGAAAACAAATATCCCCGAAACCTGACACCCAAAAATCAAGGAATCTTGAAATTTTGAACAGAGGGTCAAGGATGAGGTTGGAACTGACTAGGTCAGGATCGAGGTAGATCTTGACTAGGTCAGGATAGAGGTTGACTTTGACCCCATAAGGTCAACTTTGACCTTATGGTCAAAAACCTCAGGATCCTATCCCAGAATGTTATGAAATGCAGATATGAAGTGAAAATGGGTACAGAAGGAAGCAAAACAGGGGGAAAAGCTAGATACATGCAAAGACCTGATCAAGGCGCTTAACATGACCCCAGATCACTTACTTATAGGGCTAAATGATCTTATCATGGAAGTGCTTCCATTTTAAGATGATACATTAAGCCCCCACTTTAGCAAGAGTATGGACTCGATGCAAACTCTTGGTAAAGGAGATCAGAATGAAAAGATAGTCTTATCATAATCCAAGGGACAAAGAGAAACCTTAAGCTCCCAGGGACTCAAGTCTTCGTCGACTCCTAGATCACAATAAGAGAGACATCTCTAGAGAGAGAAATAAAGGGTGTGATTACCTCGCCCAATGAGAACTTATGTCCCATTGTGAACCACACAAGGAAACGATGCAACAAGAAAGATGGAATTGAACTGTCTAGTGAGTGTGGCTACTCACTAGTCAACCCATCAAGGATTCACCCTTAGGAATATTCTATTCCATAAGAATAAAACCAAAAAACAAAAAGAGATCCAGTCTTAAGGACACCTCCGACCTTAAGGGATCAAAATATATGTATATTTGAAATTGGAGGGATCAAGAGATCCTAAAATATAAATCCATGCTTTAAGGACTAGTTACTAATCCAAAAAGGGAAAAAAGGTATTTTGAAAAATATGTACGTATTGAAAAGTATGTGTGTGCAACAGGTGAGCAGAGTGTATGCCCCCATGTTAAATTTATTATTGACACTTTAACAGGAGCAATGGCTTTAACGGAAACATAAACAACTCCACTGATTACGTTTCCACATAGAGATGCCCCTAGGTGAAGACAAATCAAGGGAAATATCACATAAACATACAGAGAACACAGAAGGGATCTACCTACCATGGGGTCAGTATGATCATAAGATAATATATATATGATATTATTGCAAATGAATTGACATCATTCCCCAAAGAAAGTAGAACTACGATCACAAAGGAGGAAAGATCACATAAGATATATGAAGGAGAATCTTTTCAGACCATGACATGGAGACCAAAAAGAATTAGTGCTACCATATCTTGAATCCAAGCATATTACACAAGGAAACATTTACGAACAATAGAACAATTACAACATAACATTGAACAATGCATAGAAGAATAGAGATACGCATAGAGGAATTTGAACAATAGTTTTGATTCCTTTATCACCTTGCACCAACTGAGTAACAAGGATCGTATAAAAGAATCTAACAACATTTAGCAAACACATTACGGGAGAAGCATAGTACAATAGGAAAACACACAACAAAGCTACCACGAAGGACAAGCCACTCAAGCATGTCACCTACTCTCCCCATCTCGTTGTATATCATTTAGGGAAAGTGGGTAACTCGCAAGAGGGACTATATCCAACACAGTAGGAATGATAGCCAGTTCCAAACAAGGATCCTCTTGAGAATCACAATGTTTGACACTAGGTGTAAGAGTTAATTGTGATGAAAGCATATTAGGTAAATCAATGTCAATGTCAATAGTCTCATATTCATCATTAACATCATCAGTATCATCAAGAGTATCTTCTTCATCCAAATTAATCAAAATAGGATCTAAGATACGAATAGAATCATCATAATCATGCATATGAACATCATCATTAGTAACAACTTCTTCTAACACATCATGCATAGGTTTATCTAAAGAAGATAGAGATCTTTGAAGAATAGAATTATGAGCTTTAGCATGAGCACGATGCTTTTCACGACGTTCATTAGTAGATCGATTACATTTTGATTTATTTGAAATAGGTTGAGAACTAGGAGGAACAATCATGGGATCCTTCATAGGTTCTTTAGGAAGATCAATAGGATTATCAACAATAGGAAGAACAATCACAGGATCTTTGATAGGTTCTTTAGGAAGAGTGATAGAAGGAACTTGATTAACAGAACTAGAAGTCATAGTTAAAGGAGGTATAGAAGGTGTAGGCAAAAGACCATGATTAAGATCCATGGGAGGTATGCTTAATTCAAGAATCTTATGATGTTTATAAGCTTGATATGAATGGAAAAGATTATCAGGTTGAGGAGGACATGAATTAGGTAATGAAGGCCAAAAGAAATCCAGAGCAACACAATCTCTAGGCCTAGAAGGTTGATATAAACTATGATTAATCATCTTCACTTCTTCATCATGAATGAATTTAAGACACTTATGGATAGGTGAAGCAATAGCATGCATGGTATTCAACCAAGGCAAACCTAGCTTAACTTGAAATTGATCAGAAGTAGGAACAACAAGAAAGGCAGTGTTCACACTTTTTCCATAGAGTTCAACCGGTAAAGTAATAAAACCAAATGATGGATAAAGAAAACCATTACAATTTTGAATTCACACATCTGATGTATCATAAGAATCATGTTGTAAGATTTTCATAAAAAGATTTTCTTTAGTAATAACATTAACTAAGGATGTAGGATCAACAAGACAACCACGAGTAGGTTTTTGAGAAATCCTAGCAGCAATGTAAAGGGGACCATCATGAGACTTCATAGTCTTAGAGTCATCAAAGGTAATCAAAATTTCCTGAGGTATTTTATTCTTAGGTTGTTGTGGAGGTTTAGGTTGATTTTTTAGTTTAGGTTTAGGTTTTGGTCGATGTTGAAATTGAATTTGAGGTTGAGGTTGAGGTTGAGATGGAGATATAGATTGACCAACATGCTCCACTTGATTAAAAACATGATTGAGATCATCAATCTTTGAATCATTCACAATTTCCATAGTAGATGGCTGAGCAATGGTATTAGTATTATGCATAGGTAAAGGATTCATATAGATTTGAAGGTTTTGATTAGGAGGAGAGACAGATTTGTTCCCACTACCATCAAGATTATCGACAAATAAGGCATTAGAGTCAATTAAGTCTTGAACCTTATGTTTTAAAGAATAACACTTCTCAGTATCATGACCATTATGATGATGATATTAACAAAAAACATTTTGATCAAAAGATTTAGAGGCAATCGTAATAGGTAAAAGAGGTCGAATAGGAGGTAAAGTAATCATATTAGCAGCTAACAACCTATTCATAATAGCATGTAAAGGTTCAAAAAGAGGAGTAAACATATGATTTAATCAAAAAGCAGTGGATGCAAAAGTGGCATTGTGAGATGCAACAACAACTTGATCAGCAACTGCATTCATTTGTTTGTTTATCTTGACATAGTTGTTGAATTTTTGAAATTTGTTTGGATTAGGAGCAGCATCACTCTTATCAACTAGAACAGGAGCCATTGGAGTGTTGCTGTCAAATTGACTCACTTGTAATTGATAATGATGAAGCGTTGCACAAAGTTGTTGAAAAGAGGTAAATTCAATAAGCAGAATCTTATCTCTAATATCCTTTTGCAAATTTGAAATAAACATACGTTGAATATCCATATCAGGAATAGGATAGGAAATTTGAGCACACAAATGCTTAAATCTACCAATAAATTCAGTCAATTTTTCTTTAGCACTTTGTTTACAATGCATCAAATCAATCAAAGACTCTTGCAGGCCAATGTTATTTTGAAATTGTTGAATAAAGGCATTAGCAAGTTTTGGAAAAGAATCAATAGAATAAGGAGGCAAGGAACAATACCATTGTAAGGCCTTGTCACGGAAAGTTCTAGCAAATAGTTTGGCTAAAATCCTATGGTCATGAGCATAATCACTACAAAGGATTTGGAATGTTTTAACATGATGAACAAGATCTCCTTTTCTGTTATAATTCTCAAGATGAGGCATATCGACTTGATGAGGAACATGAGTATGAATAATATCCAAGGACAAAGGACTTCCCATGTCATATGTAGGTATACTAAACTTGTTTTGAGTTAAGGAAGCGAGTTGTTGTTGTAAAGATGACACAATTTGAGCCAAACTGATGATTGTTGAATCATTAGAAGAAATAGTAGGAGTAGAAACATTAGACACACTAGGTAAAGTGTAAGAAGCTGCAGGAATAGAAGACACAGCTGGAGGAACACTAGGAACTACAGTTGGAAGTGAATTGGAATAAGTAAAAGGAACATTATGATATGAAGGTTGTGATGTAGGAAGGGACACAGGAGGAACACTCATAGGAACAAAGGGAACCATCAAAGTCACCAACGAAGGGGTATAGGTAGGAATACTAGGTAAAGGATTAGAAGGAGGTTCAACACTAGTGATAGGCAGAATCAACCCTAAATCTTGAGCTTCTTGAGCTAAAGGTTTAACATTTGAATGCACAAGGTGAGTAATACCACGCAAGAGGTTAACACCTTTATCACTATCACAGAGAACTTTCTTAATAGCCTCTATAGCTTGAATAGAATCTTGATTATGGTTCTCTTGAATAAGCCAATTACCCATTTTATCAAGTTCAGATGAAAGTTTTTGAACTTGTTTAGGAGGAACTTTTAAAGCGTCATCCTCATCGTGAGATGAGTGAGAAGATTTTTGCTCCATAGTAGGATTGGAATCATGAAGAATCAAATTATCATCTGGGACCCTAAGGAAAGGAGAGGAAGATTCAGGAACAAAGGCACCCATGAGTCTACGACTTCTTCTAATTAGAATATTATAAGTAGGACTAGTAGTAGTAAAGCTCATAAACCAATGTAATTGAAATGAACTAAACTAAAATCACATAAAGCATGAATATTTTTGTATTTTTGAAATCTAATTAGCATGCAAGATCTAACACAAAAGATAAATCTAATATTAACAAGATAAAAGGAAATCTAACATCACAAAACACAATAGGGCATCCAATTCCACAAAAAGAAAGGAGAGTAAGTATGTCGGGTTCACCAAAATGAATAGAGATAAAATGGAATCACCACTATTCAAATGTATATGATGTGTAAATGTATGGGGAAATAAGAAATCCACTCCTAAATCCAAATGCCCAAAGGAGAGATCCAATTTGATCAACCAAAAGGTTAATGCATAATCAAATCAATCTATGGAGAATATGAAAGAGAGAGAAAAACCTTATATTTCCCTATGGTAGAGTTGAAGTGTTTGGAATTTGAAATAATTGAAATACAAGTACTAACCTCAAATTAGGGAAAATCTGCAAAATGCCAATTTCTGATGTCTATGTGTACTTTCTAGAAATTTTGCAACCTATTTCGAACTGGAAATGTCAAGATGAAGAAAACCCAAAAATATTTTGTCTTTCTAACGGCAGGTAGTCTTTGACCCTCCTAAAAGGTCAAAGGCTACATTCTTTATTTGAAGGTCGATTCTGACTTTGTTTGTAGATCCCAGAAGTACGCCGAAAAGGGTATCCAAATCCGCTCTCAGATCTAAAATTTCACACCTGTACCTGCAAGAAAATGGGGCTTTTGTTTGTATGGGGGGTTTGCCTTGGTCAAACCCCAATTTAAGAATTAACCTTGAAATTGAATTGAAATGTAGTGTGCATAAACAAAGCAATTGAAACAATTCACCTCGCTTATCTTGAAGTCCTTTTAGAGGATTTGAATCCTCAAATCCATAAGTAGGAATGCTTCAATGGATGTAGGATTTCTCAAATCAATGGCATTTGATCTTCAACACCAATCTTGAATTGATCTTTGCATATGAGGAGGCTTGGATGAATGTAGAAGGATGGATCTTCAAGGGGGTTCCAAAGAGATTAAATCCTTCAATGGCTAACAATGGATCTCCTTGATGGATGAATGCTTGAACACTTGAATGCTTGAAGGCTTGCTTGAATTCACTTGCTTTCACTTGAGACATCGCTCATGAAATTTCTTGAAGATGAGATGTTCTCACAAAACTTGATGATCAAAATGAGAGAGGAAGGCCTCCTTTTATAGCAAACTAGGGCACAATCCTCTAGAGGGGCCACCTTGGAGAATTAAATCCCAATTAGGTCCTAACCTTTAGAAAATATACCTAGATTAAATGCAATTAAAGGATTTACCATTCTGAAACTCGAAATGGTTGACCCAGAGGCGGGAAAACAAATATCCCCGAAACTTGACACCCGAAAATTAAGGAATCTTGAAATTTTGAACAGAGGGTCAAGGATGAGGTTGGAATTGACCAAGTCAAGATCGAGGTCGATCCTGACCAAATCAAGATAGAGGTCGACTTTGAACCCATAAGGTCGACTTTGACCTTATGGTCAAAAACCTCAGGATCCTGTCCCAGAATGTTATGAAATGCATATATGAAGTGAAAAATGGGTGCAGAAGGAAGCAGAATAGGGGGAAAAGCCATATACATGCAAAGACCTGATCAAGGTGCTTAACATGACCCCATACCAATTACTCGGAGGGCTAAATGCTCTTATCATGGAAGTGCTTCCATTTTAAGACGATACAGATGGATGAGATGTAGTGCTAGAAGGAATGCTTGTGGAAATTTGGGTTGAGTATGTTGTTCTCATCGAGGATGTTTGATTAGGTGGCATATTTTTCACAATGGTAATAGTATCAAATCTTGGTATATGTTCAAAGAGACTTAAGTAGTCCAATAGTAGAGGTAGAGTACATAGGTTGCATCATCATCATAATGAACTTTAAAAACTTTGAAAACTTATTAAGACCTTAAATAAATTATAATAAACTTTTTTGCATTCTAGTAAGATAAATGTTTGCAATAAATGAAATGAAATGAATACAAGTATTGTCATATTATTACCAATGCATGCACACAATGAACAAATTGGATCACATTTCAATTGTAAATATTTAAATTTCAAAGTGCAAAGACATGCACACAATGAATAAATTGGATCAAATATCAACTTTCATATATATGAAAATGTACAATAATTGTGTACGTATACAAAAATGGCATAAATTCCAAGTCAATAAAAGTTTTATAAAAATATGGCATATGTCATGTCAAGGTTGATATACAAAAAAAAATATCAAATATATACATGTATTGGTCCTTCAATGACCATAACTGACACTATATGTCTCTATCAAATCCTATGGATATGGTGGATCACCAAAATCAAGCCTCTTTGAAGCAGTACATGGATTTATAGATGGTTGCACAATAACAATGTAAATGCCAAATTAGATTACTTTTATCAAAAATAGATTACACTTGTCAAAAAAACTAATGTTTTGAACTATAATTTCATTGCAATTGAATTGTTGATTACCTCATGTGTTTTTCTCATTATTGATGTGCACTCTAAAGATGGTGGACCCCTTATTCGATGATCAAGACTCCTAACAAAATGGAAAGGTAGAAGATATGTGGCAAGTTGCAAAGGGGGCTATAATAGGTAAAAGTTCACGAAGGGGGTTATAATAGGTGAAAGGCAATTAATACGAGTCAATAACATATATAGTTGAAAAAGACTAAAAACTAAAAATGATTGTACTTTTATTTAAACACATATGTTTAATATATATATACAACAAAAGCATACCAAAGCCTCAGATGGTTCTCTTGTACTCCTAGTAGAGATCATCATTGATGAAGTAGTTATGACCATTTCTTGTATGAAAAATGATAAGAAATTTTATAGTCATAGAGGAAGGATTTAGGGCTTTCAAAGGAAATATAATGAAATATAAGAGGAGTTGAAAAGAGGGTTTCAACTAAGAAAATGAGATGAAAATGAAGATGAAGATATTACTAGCTGAAGTTGATGTGAAATGAGAAGATAATGAAGATGAACTTGAACAAGATTGATTGCTAAAAGTCATAGACAAACATACATCTTTCCTCTATTGAACCTCTGGTACATCAGGTGCATTCATCAATTTTGTAAAACCCATTTATTTTTGTATATAGAAGAGACAAAAAATACTATAACATATTAATTGTAGATGTCTAAAAACATCCCATGACACACTTATTAATTAAATTAAATTTAATTAATATTCCCCTAGGCACTATAGTTGATTTTAATTAATTAATTATATTTTCCTTATTCATCTACTTGTTTAATTAAATCTATTTAATTAATTAGGTTCATCTCCTAAAGTGTTTAAATTTAATTTAAATGCACCCCTCTAATTATTAAATTTTATTTAGCACATTTCCCCCATAAATCCTTTTTTGAATAAATTCATGTTTATTTAAATCCCTACATTTATCTTTTTTCTTCTAAACCTTGATTAAGATTATGTTTAATTAATCTTAAATCTAAACCCAACCTAGATCCTAACCTACACCTATCTCTTTCACCCACTAAGAATACTCCATTAGTTAATCCTAGATTAGTTAAACCTAAAAAGATGATTCCTAACCTCATTAAGCCTAATGAGTTGCTCACACATGTGTGAGCAACCCTTTCCAAGGTGGCTAACCATGAGTGATTTTAATTAATTATATGTGCCTTCTTCATCTACTTATTTAATTAAATAGGTGCATCTCCTAAAGTGTTTAAATTTAATTCAAATGCACTCCTCTAATGTATTAAATTTTATCTAATATATTTCCCCCATAAATCCTTTTTTGAATGAATTCATATTTATTTAAATAATTCCATTTACCTTTTTTCTTCTAAACCTTGATTAAGATAATTTTACTTAATGTAAATATAAACCCAACCTAGATCCTCACCTACACCTATCTCTTTCCCCCACTAAGCCTACTCCATTAGTTAATCCTAGATTAATTAATCCTAAAAAGGTTATTCCTAACCTCATTAATCCTTTACAAGGTGGCCAACCACCTTCCATAAATGGCCACCTACACTCTTACATGGTTGTCCCCTCTTCCCTCTTTGGGATTTTCTCACACGTGTGAGAAACCTTGAGCCTCCCCCACTCTTCCATTTTGTCTCCCTCCATAAATGACCTATCACTTTCAAAGGTTGCTCACACGTGTGAACAACTTATGTCTTTTACATGGCCATCTTTTAGCCTATGTATCCCCTATGTGGTTCCTATGTGGATGCCACATAGGTGCCACTTCATCCAAAACCTCTCATCTCTCCCAAAAATCTATAAATAGGAGCCTTGCAAAGAGAATTCCATCCATCATTTGCATAGTAAAGTTATCATGTTAGTTTGATCTTCAATCATTTTAGAGCATTTATCAATATACTTGTTATTTTATTATCTAGTTGTTTGAATCTCTCATATCACAGCATGTTAGTCTTGAATATATGTTAATTTGCATCTCATTCTAGCTTGATAATCTCATCTTGGAACATCCTTGCAATAGTTTTGTATTCTCTTGATCTCCATTAGATTTTATTTAGGATTCACATCATTTGAGCTTGCATTGGGATCTTATTATTGTGTTTGGAGTGCACACCCACAAATCTCTATAATGAATGTAAATCAAATGGAACTTGGGTGCTTCCATTTTAGTTTAATCAGAGGTTATGTGTTGAGTCTTTGTTGTATGCATGTGTTTTAACTAACATTTTCTTATTTACACTTGCCCACACGGATTGAGATTTACACATATATATCTTGGCATGCCCAGTGGGACCCACATCGCTAAAACATTTATTTTTTTCCAAAATTGTGTGATCCTATGTGCTAAGTCTTCATATTGGTATCTTCGTTCAATGTAGAGGCATCTCCGCTTGTCAAATAACTGCTTGTGAAAACCCACATTTGCATAGATCAATGTCTATGCTTTAAACTGACGTCTCCGCTTATTCAACTTTGCCCGCATGGTTTAAGGGGGGGTTTCAATTTTTAATTTTTTCAGTGGTTTTTTGGTACATTTCACATTTGGTTTTCTATCAAATAATGTATTTTATATAAGTGTATACTAGATTTTTTTTTTGAAAAATATTAACGACATGCTTAAACTCCATTTTTCGTAGATCAACATCTGCGAGTTTTGACATCTACGCCCTCAGATTCACCATCTCTATTTGGTAAGGTTAGGTATACCAACATGTGTTAAATTTTGATGTTTTTCTTTTTATCAACTTCAGAATTGACATCTTCGCTGATCTACATCTATGTAGATCGACATCTGCATCTATTCTTCAGCGTCTCTGCCTAATAGTAAAACTAGCAACCTAGTTTTACAAAAAATAGATAAAATATTTTACTCGCAACCTAGTTTTACACAGCCATGTCTCCACCTATCAATCAATGTTCTTGCAGATCGACATCTCCTTCTATGACCAACATCTCCGCTCAAAAATAGTGACTTACCAAAATTTTCCAAAATTCATCATTTTTTGTTTCCTATTGATCCATCAAGTCAATTTTCCTGAATCATACCTTTTCCTCTAATCATTTCATCAATCCTTCCTCAATCTAGTCTTCCATCTTTTGACTTAGGAGTGCCATCATCAAGCTTAAATCTAGTTGCCTTGATTAACCAACATCCAAATCAAGGTCAAGATCAACCCAATCAATCAATTCAATCATTCATACCTTCATCAATATTTCCATCCAATATTTAGGTTTAAGATTTATCAAAGTGTTATCAAGATCCTCACCCTTAATCAAAACCCTAGTTAAATATTATTTCTTGAGAAAATTGTCTGTCTTAAGTGCTTAATTTAATTAGTCATATCCTATTTTTCTTGAGACTGTAAGTATTCCCAAGTAGGATATCATCCATAACCAAATCATTATGCTTAAAAGGATCTTATTTCACCAAGGTTATCCACAACCTTCATCAAAATCATATAAAATCTAACCTTGAGGCCCTACCCTCAAAATCAACATCAAATCAGATATTGAGGCCTTGCCCTCACAATAAATAAATAAAAATCCAATTATTTCTCCTAGTCCTAAGTTCATCTCTCACATTTTCCATCTTTCATCTTCATTATTCTATCATCCCCAATCCATATCAATTTCCCTAATCCATCTAATTAAGGTTTGATTCATCATCCCAATCCTCATCCTAATCATCCATCATAATCCACATCCACATATATTTTTCTTAATTCAATCTCACCATTCATCATTAATCCAATCTAATCACATCATCATCATTCTATTCCAATCCAAAACCCCTCTTTTACACATCATGGATATGGATTAGTTTGACAAAATGGTTATGGACTTTCAAATTCCAAACCCCAATCCTCAAACCATACCTCTAATCCAACCAACCTATCAACCACATCCATCCAACTCATACATGCCTCACAATAATCCAACTCCAAACTACTCATATCTCTCACCACAACCCATTCAAAAATTCAATCACCTAACCCACATCCATGTACCATATCCCCATCCATTTTAACTCAACACTTCATATCCAATCCCAATCCATCTCACATTTCTTATCCTCCCTCTACCTTTGACAAGGTAAATCCAACTCACTATCCGTCACCCATGTACGATTCCATCCATAGCCAACATAATGCCTCCAATACACCTAACCTTGTCCAATAGATTCAAGAACTTTGAAACATTATTCTTAGCTTACAAAATAGGGGTCAAAAGAAAAAGTTTTCCTTTGAAGACATATGTCCTCCCTTCTTTGTCCAAATCCATAATCATCATCTCCCATCCAACCCCAATCCTCCACCTAATCCTAAACCTCCACATAATTTTAATCCTCCAAAACCCACATCATCCCCATCTCATAGGTACTTTCCCATTAATTGGGCCCACGGACTAGCACAGGAATCTAAATCACCAATTCTAAAGTTGTCCAATTACCCCAAGTCATGTACCCGCCACCCCCCTCCAAATCAAGACACACCTAAACCTCCTAAGTCTCACTATTCTTCCATTCCTCCACCCACTCAAGTTGAATCTTCCACCTCCTCCATCACATCACTCTCAAAATTCAAAACATGTCAAGACCTTGTCCCAAAGCATGCTAGCACGAATTCCTCTTCTCCTCTAGATCTAAGAATTTATCCATCTTCTGATACCTTTCTATTTGAATATCTAAACCTTTGATTTTATCCATCCCATGATCCCCTTATATATCAAGATCCACTTATCCATCTTAATTCACCTCATGATCCCATTCCTAATCAAGATCAAGACGTCCTTTATATTCAATCCATTAATA
This sequence comes from Chamaecyparis obtusa, assembly GCA_027943335.1. Taxonomy (NCBI): domain Eukaryota; kingdom Viridiplantae; phylum Streptophyta; class Pinopsida; order Cupressales; family Cupressaceae; genus Chamaecyparis; species Chamaecyparis obtusa. The sequence goes on from BSBK01005629.1 coordinate 412,288, forward strand.
ATTCCCCTCTATGTCAATATAAATCACTCCATCTCATAGTCTCATTCCATTCCATGATAAAAGTATCCCCTCCACCCCATTCAATGATCCCCTTACATCTCAAGATTTAACCTCCACTTACCTTCCATCTCATGAAGATATTCCTTGTATCCAATCCACTAATCCCTCTTTGTGTCAAGATCAAATTACACCATCTCATGTTTCCATCCCCTCCACTCAATTGTATGATCCCCTTCCATCTCAAGATCTAGTCACCCCTTCCACTCCACCACATAATCCTCTTCAAAGTAAAGATAAAAGTACCCCGTCATCTCCATTTCATGCTCCCAATCCATCTCAAGATCCTATTATTCCTTAGAATCCCCCTCATAACCCTCATCCTCCACATGATCCTAATCCTCCACAAGATCCCATCACTCCTATCCAATCCATCCACAAACCCCATACATATAAGCTTGGTTATGTATGCACCCTAAAATAGTCGCCTAGACTATGGGCCCCCATTCTTCAATTTATCAAATGATGGAACCAATTTATCAATTTCCTGAATCAGTGTCTTGCAATATTTTCAATTCAAATCAATTTTCTTGATCAAATCATAATTAATTCAATTATTTTAATATTTCCTAAAGTTTGACCACTTTATCCTAAGCCACATTTAATTAAAAGAACATGCTCCCTTTTAATTAAATAAAAATCTCTTTTAATTAAATTAAAAAAAAATTAATTAAATAATGGAAATCACTTTGCTAAAAATAATAAATAAATAAATAAAGAAAAGTGCACTTTCCAATGAGATGGAATCTTTTGACTTTTTGAAAAGGTTTTTGCCTCTTTATCTCAACCACTCATTATTTTGCCTCTTGATCATGCCTATTGATTTTGCCTCTTGATAATCTTGAGCACATGGATCAACCAAGATTTAATCTCTACTATTTCTCATTCTCTTTTCCTCTTAATCTTGACCATCCATTCATTTCTAAATCCTTTATAAGGATCCCTCTCCTCATTTTTAGGCATCCAGGCATCAGGAGATCCAAATTTTAGAGATCTAGATTTTATGTTATTGTTATGTTGCAAGTTTGGAGAGTGATTTTGGAGGAGATTTTGAGCACTTCAGCTTGAATACTGCAACTTTTCTTTTCTTGTCTTCTTCTCTCATGCCTCCATGGCAATCCATTTAAATTACTCTTGCACTTGCATGGTAGATTAGATTCATATTTCATTTCATAGAATAATCTTGCATGTGTATTTTGTTTCATAGATTAGTTTCCTTTCATGCATTGTTATCATATAGAATAGCTTCCATTTTCATTTGCATGCATATTTGATGATCATGGAGACTAGCACTCTTTCTTTTCCTCTTTGAATCTCTCATTTTATGGTGTACTTGCATGGGCACAAACTAGGTCTAAACTGAGGGCCTCCATTAAAAACCTTTGCACTCCATGAATAGAGAGCTATGAGTCGCCATTTGAGACCTCATTCTTGAGCAATCTTGGATATAATGACTCATAGAAGTGTGTCAACATTTTAGTACACATTTTTGGCGCCCACCATGGGGCTGATGCTCCTAATTTTCCTTCATTTTATTCAGATTTTCTAATCTTTACATGGTTATTTTATTGAAGTTTTTCAAGCCTAACCCTTGTGCAAGATGAGTTGAAGACAAAACCTAGGGTTTGTTTGGAAGAGTTGATCACATCTCACAAACGGCTTGGAGTTTTGGTCTGAAATTTTTTTTTGGGTTGGAGATGGGTCAAATGTGTCTCAATATGAAAATCAGATTTTTCGAATGATTTTTCCGTGATTTATAATTTTTTTTATGATTTTCAATGAAAATTCATTTTTGGTCGCAAATCGCTATATTTTTGGGAAATTTTCACATTTTTAGAATATTCTAAGAATTTTACAAATGGCATGTTCTTTGTGTTTTCTATTGTGATGCATGAATATGGCTCAAAAATTCAATCTTTGAAAACTGGTCTGTTTTGATAAATCAGGTCCCTAGGGCACAAATTAAAGAATTTTTCCAACATTTTTACATTTTTGGAAAGCTCTTTATTTTTTAGCAGGGGTCTTTGTTTTGCATGTCTATTTTTATGGCCAAAATCATATCAAAAAAATTAGATCTTGTTGACTAGGTCAAATGCAAAAAAAATAAAATTTTGTGATGAGTATGCACTTATTTTTCACATGGTTCAATGCATGATATGAGTTGTCATTTGGATTATTTTCTGGTTATTATTGCTCCTAACAATCTATTTTTAGATCTAACTCTAGGGTTTGCATAAGTTGAATATACGTTGCATATCTTGTTTGATTATTTGCTTGTCTTTCTTGTTGGAGAGTTCGTGGCTTGCTTGCATAGAAAAGCTCAACAAAAATAAAAATAAGGTAAAATCTACTAAGCACGTTGCTTTGTACTCGAGGTATTTTTTTGCATCTCTATAACATTTGGATTTTGGAAATAAAAATGAATCTCTCATGTGTCTAACTTGAGTGTTTCTTGCTTTCATAGATCACACTTCCAAGTTTTTTCTCTAAAGGAAAGAATGAATCTAGATTTTCTTTCTTGCATATATGTTTCACATAGTAATTAGGCCCTATGAACACTATTTGTGGTGTTCTTGAGAGAGTGGGCTTAATTTGCTTGTCTTACATGCAAAGCTCTTCTTAACAACAGAACCCCTTGTAGGTAGGGAAGGACTTGTCATCATCTCATTTTCCCACTTGGTTTAGTCTTCAACATTTGATGGTACGTTCTCTCTTGGTCCCGTTTAGAGAGATTAGTAGTCATTGTTGTTGGCATACAAACCTTGGTGAGGTGATTTCAACTTAGCATGTCAATTAATTTTCTTGCTATGTTTGGGTGAGGTGAAGAGGCTAGAGGAGTATGCTTTGTTCCCTTTTGGGCACATCAGAAACTCAAAACCCTTGAATCTGAGCTAAGTCCCCATGTGGTCCATTTTGTGAGTCTTCCTTGTTAGAGAGGGTTAACCGTAGTGGACATTCCCTTTATTGGGTAAACCACGTGGATGAAACCTCAAGTGGTATTAGCCATTCCTACCATGGAGCAACAACTACTATATAAATGTCCTTGTGGAAGAAATCTCCACAGATGTAGTCTCTTGTTGGGCTATCAGATCTCCTCAATAGCTCCTGATTGATTAAATTCTTAGACTGTGTCAAAACCTCAGTGCACCAGGATTGGATTTCACCCACTTAAGATTGCAAGAGTTACATAGTTGACCATTACTACAAACCATAGTGCAACCAACTTTTTCTTTTCTAGGACTATGTGTGTGACTGAAAAACATTTTGAGAATATACACAAGTAGAGTCCTTAAGGAGTAGAATACTATGTCACTATTCTTGTTCATGCGCAAGGTTTCTTTGTCCCTTGCTCATTGTTTGAAGACAATTGTTTACTTGAACTCCCTGATTGTTGTCTTGTGTGCCTGATTAATGATAAAAAAAAATTTAATGCATCTTGTTGGTCAATTAAAATGAACAAAAACTAAGTTCCTAAGTCAAAAAAACAACTTTTGACAACTTGCTTGATTTTCTATCCTATCATTTGCAGTCTTCCTCGGTCGATCTGAGTCAAATCGGGTCACTTACCCCGCAGTTAGAAGCCTGTTTGCACCTTGGATTCTTGCGTTTCGACCTCTTGAACTATTAATCTTTGATTTCACGAGTGACCTTGCTTGGAGTCGGTGAGCTAGAAACCATCCTTGTTGAGAAGATAAACCTTTGGATCCTTTGATAACACACTTGGAGAGTTTTAGTAATCTCTTGTCCATTCACTTCCATACAAATTGAAGTTCAATCAAATATAACTTGGGTAAATCATCCTCCTAATCCATATGTGTTAGGGTATCACCCATTCATTGGGAACCTTTGTGGTAGTGTTGGTTTACACCTCTTGCAAAATTCTATCTTATCACCTCTCTTTTGGACAAGTGAGTGCTTTTACTATCCTAGTTTAGTACCAACATTTCTTAGGGTCATCTTATCACCTAGTACCTTTTCTTTCATGTTGGTTACAACAAGATGTCAATTAAATCAAGGAAAGTGACCTCAAGTAGTCTTTGACCAATTACCCTTAGTTCAAACTCACCAAAAACGTAAGGGAAAAGAACCCATTTTTGATCAATCACCCAAGAACAACTCAGAAGTTTGGTTTGATCCCAAGTGTAACCTTAGTGAGTTGAGTATACCCTTAGCATCTTCTCTCTCAGATATGGATATGAGTTACACAATGACTCAAGGAGAGAGGGAAGAAATGGATAAATTCCTTGATAATATATTTGAAAAACATAGAGATACCATTTCCTTTGGCAGTTCCTCTCATGAACATCGACCAGTCTCACCCCTTATCTCAACTAGATATCTAGATGCACACCAAAGTGTTGAAAGAGATAAGAGGCAAGCCTATTAAGAAGAACAATCACAACATGAAAACAAGATGATGAACCTTATGAAACTCATGTGAATGTAGCATACACCAATGACTTGTTTAGACATTCAAGACCAAGTTCAACACTCAAAAAAACTTCAAGATAAATGAGTGAAAGACTTAAGAGAATTGAGCGTGAAAAGAAAGCCTTCCTAGATGAACAAGCTAAAAAGGAAGGGCAATTTAGACTCCTAGAGTCGAAGAGACAAACCTTGTTGGAGATAGAAAGGAGAGCCTTCCAAGAAGAGAAAGATAGAATCTTGGCTCAACAACTTAATGATCAATTTAACATGTGCGTTGGTGGTGGAAAAAACTCTCCTCCATCCACCCCTCCTAAGACTCCACAAAGTGGAAGACATTCAAGAACACCTTCATGATCTCCTAGCCCTAGAGGAAGAAGGGCTTCATGACATGATCATTATAGGAGATGAACACCTCTTAGGAACTCAAGACAACCTTCATAATGTGCTCACCATGGTTCACAACATGGGGGTAGTAGCTTGAGTTTTGACCTCAACTCCCTAGACTTCATGAAGATAAAACAAGAACCACTCTTCCAGCAATATGTGGAGAGATACTTAGAGAAAAACAAAGACAAGTTCCTATATAGTTTAATCAACAAGGGCACTAGAGTCCCCTAAAACTTTTATGTGGACAAGAAGATTAAGAAGCAAGGTCCATCTCAAGAAGAAGAGATCAAACAAATTAAGAGTATGATGGAAAAGATGTTGGCACCCAAGAGTTCATTCTCACTTGATTCAATTTGTCCTAATCCTTTTGACAAAAGTGTTAGCATGAAAGACTTCCCTAGAAAGTTTGAGATCCCTCAATATGACAAGTATGATGGGAATGGAGATCCACATGATCACGTGTGTCAATTCTATACCATGAGTTTTGAGTTCCATCAAGATGACTCATACCTCATGAGATTGTTCCCAAGGAATCTTAAGGGTCAAGCGATGGAATGGTTCACCAACATAACTCCCCCCATTAAGACTTTCAAAGAGCTCATCCATAGATTTATCCAACACTTTGCATACAACCTTTCAAGATCTATCACCATGTTGCACTTATGCAACCTAAAGAAAAATCAAGGGGAATCCTTTGTCACTTTCTTGCAAAGGTGGAGACAACAATGCTCTCGCTAGTCTAGGACCATTATTGAAAATGAGAAGATTGACATTCTTGTTAGCAACTTGGTTCTCGAAATGTGGTATGAAGTTAGGGAGATGGTTTTTTATTCCTTTTATAGCATGGTTGAAACTGCATGTAGGATTGAGGATGTTTTGAGAGAACAAGGAATTTTGACCAAACATGGAAATAACAACAACAACAATGGTCAAAACAACAACCCTAACAAGGATAAAGGAAAGAACTCACATTGGAATAGGAACAAACAAGTGGTCAATGACGGAGTTGTGGACTCCTCTCAACCCAAAGATCAAGTTGTTCTCCACTTGTCTAGTGTTGTTCAAGCCATGAAACTCAATGCATCTAATCAACAAAAGAACAAGCCAAGATATCAAGATAAGCCTAAGAAAGAGAGACGTCAGTTTTCAAAACTTTGTGATTCATATGAGGATGTCTTAAAAACACTCATTGCTAACAACCTTGTGCATCCTCAAGATCCCGCAAAGCATTATATACCTAATGTTAAACCACATTGGTGGGATGAGAAAGCCTTTTGCAAGTTTCACAATGACATTGGACATGATATTGAAAACTGCTGGAAACTTAAACACATCATCCAAGATCTCATTGAGAATGGAAAACTTGAGGTAAATGGATTGAACACCAATGTTGATCATAAGGCATTCAAAGAACCTTTTCCCAAGTATGAGAAGGGGGAAACCTCTAAACCTAAGAATGGAAAGGCTGAGGTCAATTACACTTACACAGATGCAAAGAATGTTGTCAACATGCTTGAAGTTGTAGAAGATAATGTCAACATGATGAGGAATAAATATTCCTATGGTTATGATCTATACATGGACTCTCCTCCTATCTTTGATGAAGAACTCATCTTGGTGCTAATGGGTCCTCACTCTAGAGTGTCATCTCAAACTCTCAATGATGTCACATGAAGTCAAGGTCCCCTTGTCATTAGAGGACCTAGTTCAAGTCAACCAAGTAAGCCAAAGCAAGTGACATCCAAGAATGTCACCTCAAAACTAGCAGTCAATCTTAAGTTGAGCTATAATCTTGTCGATCAATTCCAAAGAACCCCAGCTCAGATTTTGATCTTTGAGCTCTTAGAGTTGTCCCCGAGATACAAGCAAGTCCTTTAGGATGCTTTGTGTGCAGCGAATGTCCCCAACAACCTAGACATTGATCAATTCTAGAACATGGTTAACCATATTGCTAGCCCTCATTACCTTACCTGTTTGGAGGATGATGATAAAGCTTTGAGCCACCCACACAATCTTGCTCTTCATATTGTGGTCATAATCCACAAAACTCATGTTAGGTGTGTGGTGATAGATAGGGGTGATGGGCTTAATATTTATTCCTTGAGTCTTTTGAAGATATTGGGTTATTATAAACAAGTCATAGATAGCAGAAAAAAGATAACTATCAAAGCCTATGATGAGGTAGAAAGAAGTTCCAAGGGGTTGGTCATCCTTCCTATTAGGATTGGCCCTGTTGAAAAATATGTTTTGTTCCAAATAGTTGATGTTGGCCCCCTTGCATACAATATCTTACTTGGTAGACCATGGATTCATGATATGCAACCAGTGTCATCTACCTATCATCAGTGTGTTAAGTTCCCCTATAATGGAATAGGGATTTGTATACCTGGGGATAACACTTTATCTGTTAACTCAGTTTCAGCAAGTGCTCATGTTCCCCTCAATAGAGAAGTAGAAGACTTCAATGTGACCTTAGCTAAATGTAAAGACAAGTTCAACTCAGTAGACCTTTGCATGGGGGGGGATCAACTCAACTCCCTCACAACAATTCCAATTTCACCTAGGTCTTATGGCAAGCCTTCACAAGAAATGAGACCTTCCTCTTCAGCTATGACTTTATTTGGCACATTTGTGGAGTCCTCGGTGACTATTCAAGATGAGAAAGAAGAGGTGGCTATTAAAGACTGGATTTATAGAGAAGAGAAATACATGCACAATGAGAACTTCTCTCCCTCTCCTAAGGCTTATGGAAGAGGGTATACTTTTGTCAAATAGATGGGCTATCCTGGAGATGACCCTCTTAGTCATAGATTGGATGCTAGAGCCGAACCCCTTGATCATGATCTTTTTGGATGCAAGTCTAAGAAGAAGGTTGGCCTAGGATTTGTGAATAACAACAAGGACACTACTCCTATCCTTGATGAGTCGGATAGTGAAGATGAACCAGAATACATACCTAATTTGACAAATCAGAAAGATATGTGTGAAGATTGGGTTCCTTCCACTAATATCCTCTGGGGAGACTCAGATAGTCCAATCACTCATGAGACAGTTGCAACCTTAGAACAAGATGAATCAGATGTAGAAGATCCTATCAGAGAATGTCAATGAAAGAATCTTATTCATTTGATGAAAAGAGAAGGTTTTACCCTTGATGACATTAGAGCTTCCACATCAAGATGTCCCAAACCTTCATGGTGTAAACATCCTAGTCGAAGTTTAGAAACAAGTTCATATGAGTATGAATGGGACTCCTTCTCAGAGCCTTCCACAGTTGACATGGATGTTGATGTCATCCACACTTATAGTTCACAACCTGAGGTAGTCGATGAGTTACATGTAGGATTAGAGGATTTGAACCCACATGTTGCATTAGTGGATGATTCTTCACTTGTTAAGATGAATCCTGATTTGGGTAGCTTAGAAGGATACTTGATAGACTTCGACTCTTCAGTCACTAGAGATGATATCATTCACATTTACAACCTTGAACCAGTCATTGACTTACCTCTTGTTCATCCTAACCTCATTGATTTGTCCCAATTCTATCAAGAACCTGAGCTCTTAACGTTCCAAAATGATTATGAGATAACTTGTTACTTGAATGCCATCGAACCTGTAGTCTCTTCCACTAGTGAACCGACTGTTAGCATGACAGAGCCAGACATCAAGTACCTTAGTCACAAAATAAAAAGAAAAGAAAATCAAAAGAATAAGAGTTCTGATGGTGAAAACAATTGTGTGGTGGTGTCAGAACCAAAAAAAAAAGTAAAAATAAATGACGTATCTAAGGGTGAAAATCTCTTTGAGGTGCCTAAGAATGAGGTACTTGATCGTCTCCCTAGCTACTTTCAAGATAGATCATCAATGCTTATCGAACCAACACAAATAGTCAATTTGGGTACAGATGAGGCTCCATAGATAGTACACTTGGCTCAGTCCTTGTCACCACAAGAAAAAAGAAGCTTACACTAAGTTCTTACAGAAAAAGAAGATCAACTTTGCATGGACTTATTCAGATATGCTAGGGTTAGACACTAATCTCAACATGCATAACTTGTCCATAGCTCCAGGTGTCAAACTAGTTAAACAAAAATTGAGAAAGATGGACCCTTACATAGCTCTCCTAGTCAAAGTAGAATTAGAGAAACTCCTTGGTGCAGGATTCATAAGAGCTATTGACTATGTTGAATGGATATCAAACATTGTACCAGTTTCCAAACATGACAAATCCATTCGAATTTGCACAGATTTTAGAGATGTCAATAGACCATGCCCAAAGGATGACTTTCCACTTCCCAATATAGACATGATAGTGGATATGACTGTGGGTTATGATATTTATTCCTTGATGGATGGTTTTTCTAGATAAAATCAGATTAAGATAGCTCCTGAAGATCAAGAAAAGACTACATTAACTTGTGCATGGGGTACCTATTGTTGGAACGTTATGCCTTTTGGATTAAAAAATGTAGGAGCCACCTATCAATGAGCTATGAGAACCATTTTTCATGACACGATGCATAAAAACATGGAAGATTATATGGATGACACCTTGGCCAAGTCTAAGAAAAGAGATACACACTTAGATGATTTAGAAGTCATTCTAGATCACATGGAACAATTTCAACTAAGGTTAAATCCTAAAAAGTGTGCATTTGGTGTCACCTCTGGAAAACTACTAGGATTCATCATTTCAGCAAAAGGAATAGAGGTAGACCCTGAAAAAGTCCAAGCAATCATAGATATGCCACCTCCTAGAAACATTAGTCAAATGAGGATTCTTCAAGGATGTCTTCAATCCACAAGGAGATTCATTTCACAGTTGGCAGATAGGGCTCAACATTTCAACAAGAACTTACACAAAGGAGTCAAATGTGTTTGGAATGAGGATTGTCAAAAGAGCATAGATCAAATTAGAAATACTTGGCAAATCCTCCCATTTTTATGCCTCCTATCCCAGGGAAACCACCTATTCTATACATTTCAGTGACATAATCTTCCTTGGGGGTATCACTAGCTCAACTTGATGAACATGGGAAAGAAAGAGCAATATACTACATTAGCCACACTCTTGTTTCATATGAGGTTAACTACACCAGCATTGAGAAAGCTTGCCTTGCAGTTGTGTTTGCTTCCCAAAAGTTGCGACATTACATGATTGTGCACACTATACACCTCATAGCAAAAATAGATCCGCTCAAGTATTTACTAGCTAAGGCTGCCCTCACAGGTAGACTTGCTAAATGGATGATGATCCTTTTAGGTTTTGTCATAGAGTACATTGAGCATGAAGTAATCAAAGGACAATCCATAGTAGATCAATTGACTAATTTCCCAATACAAGATAATGCACCTATTCAAGTCAATTTCCCAGATGAGCACCTCATGTATATGACTGAAAGAACATGGAAGATGTTATTCGATGGATCCTTTATGCAAAACAGTTTAGGAGCTAGTGTTTTGTTTGTTTCTTCTCATGGGTACACGATTCCTAAGTCTTACAAGTTATGGTTCCCATGTACAAACAATATTGTTGAGTATGAAGCTTTAAAAAATGGACTTAAGATGGTCATAGAATGGAGAATCACATAGTTACACATCTATGGGGATTCACAGCTGATAATCAACCAAGTCAATGATGAATATCAAACAAAAAATGAGAAATTGGTACCTTACAAGAAAATGGTTGATTCTTTGAAATGGTACTTCACATTTGTCACATTTCAGCAAATCCCTAGAGCAGAAAACAAAGCAGTTGATGCTATGGCTACACTTGCTTCACTCCTTCAGTTAGAGGAACATGAATCCAGATTTGAATTCCTGGTGGAAGAGCCACATCACCCTATCTATGACTCCCAAGAAAGTCATGTCATTTGTACCCTTTTTGGTCGTGAGTCATCCCATTATGGTGCCATTTACTCATACCTTTGTGATAGCATTATCCCTGAAACCTTTAACCAATCTGAATGCAGAAACCTTACCTGAAATGCCTCTCACCATTCCCTTATCTCTAGTGATTTGTATAGGAGGGGTCTAGATGGAACACTTCTTAGATGCTTAGAAAAGGAAGAATCTGACCAAGCGTTAGTTGACATCCATGAGGGCATCTGTGGGGGACATTCCAATGGTCTTTCCATGGCCCGAAGGTTTCTTAGGGTAGGGTACTATTGGCCTATGATGTAGATTGATGCAGTAGATTTTGTAAAGTCATGTGAAAAGTGTCAAAAACATGGTAACCTGATACATGCTCTAGGTAGGGAGCTCATTCCTTCTATATCTCATTGGCCATTTCAGCGCTGGGCCTTTGATCTTGTTGGGAAGATTCATCCCAACTCATCAGGTGGACACAAGTTTATTATCACTACTACTGATTACTTCATTAAATGAATAGAAGTTGTCCCACTTTCTATTGCCTTAGGAAAGATAGTTTCTCTATTCATTCTTAACCATATCATCTATCGATATGGAGTGCCTTCCTAGATTATCATTGAAAATGGAGGCCAGTTCAAAAACAAAGACCTTAAGCAACTCTGCAAGAAATTCAAGATTAAGCAACATTGGTCTTCCATTTACTTCCCAAGAGGAAATGGTCAAGCAGAGGCATCAAACAAAACCATTCTTAAAATCTTACATAGAACAGTTTGTAAGAGTGGTAGAGATTGGTATTTACAGATAAATCCAGCTTTGTGGGCTTATAGAATGAGTATTTGTACTCCTACTGGGGCTACTCCTTTTTCTCTTACATATGGTACTAAAGAAGTGTTACCTTTGGAGGTTGAGATTCCTTCACTTATAGTTTCCCTCAAAGGACTAGTTACAGATGAAGACTACCGCGCCATGAGACTTCAAGAGTTAGAACTTCTAGATGAGAAACGTCAAGCATCATTTGACCATATGAGGGTTTATCAAAAGCGCATGTCCAAATCCTTCAAAAAAAGGTTCACCCTAGAGAATTCCAAGTAGGAGATCTTGTCCTATGTGAAAATCCTAAGAATCAACAACATAGAGATCAAAAGGGAAAATTTGAACCTAATTGGCTTGGACCTTACATCATTACATCAGATTTTGTGTTAGGTGCTTATTTACTATCTATAGCAATGGGAGAGAAGCTCCCTGATCCTATCAATGTCTTGCACCTGAAGAAGTTCTATCCATGATGCCCATTCTGTCTGGGGGCATCCTTTGTACATACTTTTTTATCTTGAAAAAATTCAAAAAAATGATATATTGTCAATAATTCTAAAAATCTAAAAATGTCCTGAAAAAATGATCGTCTTAGTGAAAACCTAGCAATAGGCACTTTGATGTATCTCCAAAAAAATTATATATTCCAAAAATACCAAAAAAATCAAAAAATTCAAAAATTCAAAAAAAAAAGGAAAAGTGCCTTGGTGAAAACCTGGAAATAGGTGCCTTGGTAGCAAAAATATAAAAAAATTATAAAAAGTTCTAAAAAAATAATTTGCAATAAAATCCAAGTGGTGAAAACCAGGAAACGAGTGCTACTTGAGGCCTTTGCACCCCTATTTCTTAGCACACATCCTTGACACTTAGCCTTTCTCCATCATGTCTTGTCCTTGTTTCCTTGGTTTGGAATTGGTCTTTGTCTTTGTCTAGGGGGCATAACTATGTTAGCTTTGGTCTCTTGGATGCGTTAGTCTTTAGGAAACCTCACAAACTATTTTTTTCAACACCACCCCAACTATGTTTTTCAGCACAGCCCCTTACATCAAGTATTTTTCAACACTTATCAGTTTGATCTTACCTAGTTTTGTCATGTGATCGTACTTGCTTGCAAGTATTCGATCCCTGTCCTCAGAACTCAATATCAGTTAACACACTTAAATTTTTAAACACAATACTTAATGCTTGAGCTATTTCATGATCTTTTCTTTGTGTGCTAACTGTTATTGATTTTCGTTGAGTTAACTTATCTAATAAGTCTCTCTAGTATGCATAGCTAGAGGACTTGGGACATGGGGCATGTTTTTATTTTCTTTTTGCTTGTGGGTGTGGTATTGAAACTCTAGAGTGTCTCTTGTTGTCCCCTTGAAACACTTAGGAGATTTGAGGCATCATCCTTGACTATTTTTGCACAACCGTTCTTATGGTCATCTCGACATCTATGCCTTCATGCGAGCATGGTTTTGCTACATTAAATTGGGTAAGCTAACATCAAGGTCATCTTGACATTTATGTCTTTGATGCTTATGTTAGAATCTTTCCACATTCCAATCCGATATATATCACATTCATATCTTCATAGTTGCTCTTGTGGCTAGTGATGATTGTGTGATTTTCTGATGTCCGTTAATAATGGCCCAATGATGAAAATAAGTTCCTTAACATTCTATAATGAATGATGAACACAAAATCCTATGTTACAGTTGCTCTATTGCAAGTACACCTTTGCATTTTCATGTAGCTTGCATTGTTAGACTTCATGTTAATTTGTATTTTTAGGTTGCATTATGAGTTTGAGAGGGTTTTCCTTCATCTTTCTTTTGGAATTTTAATCAACTGTGGTCATGTTTTGATCTTCATTTCCTTATCTTCTTTCGTGATCAAAATCAAAATTTTCTATCTTAAATAGTTGATTGATTTTGGGGCATTCTCTTTCTTAAGGAAAATTCTCTTTCTTCTCTCCATTTCTTTCCACCTCTTCCAAACTTCTATCTCCCATTCGCTTTCACCCCACTTATTTTCTTCTAATTCAACCTTGGGGCATAATCTTTCATGCTTGATGATCTACCTATAATAACCCAAAATTGGCACCTAATAATTTCAATCAATTTTGGTGCATTTTCTTTAATTTCACATCTTCAAAGTCCTATTTACTAGGTGATTTTCTCTCTCCTACCTGACTTTATTTTGACTTGATGTCAATTGCAAAAACCCTAATTTGCATTAATCTCAGAACATGATTAATTCCTAAGTATTAGACTTTATTAGCTAAATAATCCCTATGATAAATTAATTTAATTCTAAAGTCCTAAGTGCTTTAAATTAAATTAAAATCCACCCCCTTTAGCTAATACACATAAAAAAGGGAATTAATCTTATTTAATTATTTGAATGGACACCTCTTTATTTGAATTTAATAATTCAAATTACTCGAACGGTCACCCATATATGGCAATAATCCATTCTTTAATTAAATAAATCTTTGAATATGTGTCTCAATTGGGAATGAAGAGGCAACCGTCCATTTTCAAGAACCTCTTCATTCTCTCCCCGGGCTTGTCTATTTAATGAACCTTCTCCTTCATTCAAAGAGAGAGCAATTTGAAAGCACATAGACTGTAGCGAAATTCTGTCTCAACTATTTACATATTTTCAAAGCTTATTGCATTAATTAGTTTTCTCTCATTTAGTGTTAATTGCATCCTTCATAGTAGATTAATCTCTTCATTATTATTATTTAATTATCATCTTTCTTTCAAAGCTTTCTTAGACTAGAATCTGCATTCCATGTTTTGCTTTCAAATTATTAGATTAACATCTACACTTCATTTTAGATTATAAACTGCATCTTCATTCTTAGATTAATCTCATTTTACTTATCATTCTAGCTTTCAAATCCTCCATATTAAATCAGTCTGATGGTTGTTGGCTCTCCAATCTGAGAGTAATTAAACACACCGATTAATTAGGAGGCAATAGGTCACTTCACCATGAATTTTGAATTGAGTAATCAATACTCACTCTCATAATTCGATTGTGTGAGTAATGACTATGTTGTGTGTGTAGTTGGATTGGAGGTCCGCATTCAGCTATATACATTATGGCGCCCACTGTGGGGCAGAAAATCTAATTTCTGGCCTCATTGATTTTTAAACTTTTTTTGAATTTTGCAATCTATCATACGTCTGCTTCTCTATGTATGAAAGTTTGTGCAAGATTCCTACGCATACTGCATGAATTTTTTCTCCCTATAGCACTCTCTCACATGACATTGTACTCTCTCGCGTAGGCCTTGGTACTTTCTCACGCGCTGTGTTGTACTTCCTTGTGTGAAGTTTCTCTGTCTGACAATTAAAATTTCTAGATTCTACATTTTACTGTTGTTTTTCCTGACATCTTTTTTTTGCTGTTGATTTTATATCTTTGTTTCTGTCACAGCATAACAGTGGTCTGCAAGTCACTTTGTTGAAGATCTTAAAACTTGCTAATGGTTTGATTGCAGGACGATTGCCAAAGAACAATTAAAATGTTGTGTTTGTTTTCTTACTTTCATTCACATAGTCTAATTAGGGCTTCGTTAAAATTTCTTAAAGGTCCTGATAGCAAAGTAGGGGAATAGGCTCTTCATTATGTGGAATTAACACCCACAGATGAAACCAAGATCTAGATGTTGCTAGAATGATGGATACTTGGGGAAGCGGAGAAAGTTAGTGAATCTTTAACACTTCTACTTGCTAGGGGATTATGCTCTTCTCTCTTTGAGAGAACCAGAAACCCAAAAGCTTGTGGATTTGGTGAAGTGAAGCTAACTCGGTGATGAATTTTCTTGATGTGTTTGGGTGAAGTGAAGAGGTAGAGAATTATGCTCTTCTCTCTTTGAGAGAAACAAAAAATCAAACCCTTGGATCTAAGCCAAGTTGTGTCACCTTTAGAGGGCCTGTCGGAAGTTGAACCTCCGAGAATGACCCAAGTGAGTACGCACCTATCGCTAATGATTCTACCTCACTATAATAAAGAATGTTTTGTTAAGTCTAAAGACTCCAAAACCATGTTAACTTCCTTCTCTTGATTTCGACATCATCTTGAGAAGGCTCTGTCTATTGTACTGAGTGGCGCCACTCCTAGCCCTACTTGTGGGGGTGTATGAATTTTGGGTGTTAGTGTGGATGTGAGGCCTCAACCTTATATCAGGGGCACTGAAGGTTAGTGTGAATGGAAGCCCACTAAGAACTTTCCATAGTTAGTTGCCTACCTAGTTCATCTCTTAAAGGAGTCATAATCTTTGTGCAGGGAGGGGGAAGAATCTCTCCTGTAGATTCCCACCATAGGCATGCACCTGGATGCTTGAAGGTGGTATATGACACTGGCCCCTACCACAAGGGTAACCTTTGAACATATACTATTGAGTCCTTGGAAACACCAAAAACACGGGCACCCTCTAGGGGGTGACATGGTTGTGTGAGGTGCATGCATGCACATAAGCAGTGGGGCAAAGGTTTTGTCTTCTCACCATTTTTTTATAGGGATAACTATGTGTTTGTTATCGAGTCTTCAACTTTTCCATCATGATTAAACAAAGACTCCCATGATACTACCAAGTTGCTTTGTCCTTGGTAGGTTTGTTTTGGACTACTTCTTGTGTCACCATTGCTTGATCAAACCTTTATGCTTGTAAATGAGTGCTTGAAACCTTCAAACTAAGATTGTTGATTAAACTGTCCTTCAAACCTATATGGAAACTAGATTTTCAGTCAGAAAACTATTCAGGATGTACTTCAAAACTTGACTTTTATCTTGACATTTGCATTAACTCTGTCAGACACTGGTATTTTCTCGCACGGCTTTGCACTTTCTTGTGTGAAGACTAGTGTTTTCTCGCATGACCCTGCACTTTCTCGCGTGAACCTATACCCCAATTTTCAAAAATAGAGGCTAATTTCTCATTGAATGGTTGACTTTTTATCTGATCTGGTTTTTGTCTGAGGTCTATTTATCTATTTTCCTATCATTCATTGTCAGAAACTGAGTGTCTCGAGCTACAAACCGATCGATTATTGCTTTGACTTGTTTTGTCTCTCATTCGTTTGTCTCATCTTTTATGCGTTTGTACCTCATGTTGCGATAGTCTTATCTCGGCTATTCTAGCCATACTTCTGATGATTCATACTAGGTTCATCTCGCATCTTGTTTGTTCTATCCACTTATCTCCTTTTCACTATCTCAGAGACTGAGTCTTAGCATTATCCTAAGTCTTCTCTTGTTTCATCTTCGTCTATGACTATCACGACTAGAAGTGGAAAAACTTATCCCATTCAGAATGTTGGTCAAGGTAGAAGCGAACCTCCTAATCAAGAAATAGATCATCTTGAATCCGTTGTGAAATCTAAACTTTGTGAGGGATCCTCAAGTTCTTTGTTGAGTACTTTGAAAGATAGCTTGTCTCAATCACCTCCAGTGTTCCAAGAGTGTTTTAATCCATTATTTGAAGCGCAACCCGATTTCTCATTCCAAGGTCAAGACAACTCATTCTTCCAAAACAATTATTTGTTTCATAACTTTGAGAGGCCTTTTCCTCGGACTAATCCTATTATCGTACCGGTTGATCCTACTAAAAATAGTGATTCATTTGAACCTAGTGATACTATTGACAATATCTTCTCATTTGAATTTGTTAAATCTTTTGATCCTGTTCATTCATCAAAAGTTACCTTAGCTGCGCCTTTTCAACATCGTTCACATCACTTTTCTGAGGCTTCAATTTTGGCACGATCCTCCGTTGACAAGATGGGAGATCCATTTGATTTCCAACCAAGCAAATACAGCCAAACTTATGATCAATCTCAAAACAACCAGAATTTTGGTCAATCCTCCAATGACCAATGTCATGCTCAACCCTGAAATGAGCAATGCTATGATCAAACCCAAGATGATCAACAAAAAGCTCAAGGTGGTCAACCGGTGTATCACTATTGACCTCCTCCTTTCGATCAGAGTCAAGATCAAGTTCCTAGCATTTATGAGATCCTTGGCAACGATGGTGATGACACCATAACTCAAAATGATATAGACGCTGCCAAGGAAAACAAGGGTCTTATTAAGATGATGGAGATCCTCCTTCTAGAGGAGAAGGAAAAATACTTTCTTGAGCTAGCTAAACAAGGGGCCAAGTTACCCCCAAACTATCAAGTTGAAATGCTTGTATCCAAGGAAGAAGAAACTGAGACTGCAAAGTTGCAAAAGATGGTCTGAGACATGTAAGATTAGACTAGTCAACTTGCAAAGAATAAGGACAAACCCACTCAACAATTCACAATGGAAAGCATTTGTCCTTTCCCTTTTGATAGAAGTCTTCATATGCCACCTTTTCCCAGAGGTGTAGAGCTCCCTAAATATGACAAATACTTGGGTGCAATCGATCCCCAAGATCACCTAAGGGAGTTTGGTGCATTATCTATGGAATTCATGCATGATCAAATGTATCTTATGCACCTATTTTCACGTAGCTTGGGTGGACCAACTATGGAGTGGTTTTCTAGATTGCCCACTGGCATTAAGACTTTTGACAAAATGGCTAATCTTTTTCTCCAACATTACTCGCATAATATTTAGCATCCAGTCAACATCCGGGATCTTTGCAATTTAAAATAGCAACAAGGAGAATCTTTTCTGACATTTCTCTAAAGATGGAGACAATTATGTACAAGGTGTCCTCACAAGCTACCAGAGTCCAAGAGACTTGACATTTTCTTGGACAATCTTGTCCCAGACTTCGGATACAAAGTGCAACTACAAGGTCCTCTAGCCTTTGATAGCATGATTAAACAAGTAGTGTGAATAGAGGCCTTTATGGTTACGAAAGGAGAATTAACTTTGAATAAGGACAATAAACAAGGATTCTCCATTAACAAGGATAAAGGAAAGACTATCAATAAAAATAGGGATGTAGTAAATGATGAAGTGGTGGATAATGTCACCATGAAGCCTTCAAAGCTTGTCTTTAATCTTACTTCTAGTATACAAGTGGCTAAGGCTATTATAAATACCACAACGGATAATCAACAAACTTCAAGATTTGCTAAGAACAAACCTTGGGCCTCTCGACCCAAGCATAAATTCACCTCTTTGGGAGAGCCTCTTGATGTGGTCTATAAAACTCTTATATAGAATCAAGTTCTTACTCCTTTGGAAAAGCATCCTTATGACCCACAACCACGACCTCATTGGTGGAATGATAATGCATACTGTGACTATCACCAAAACATTGGTCATAAGACTTCTACTTGTCTCTAGCTGAACCATAAGGTTCAAGATCTCATTGACAATGGTGACATCCTTATGGAGAACCATAACAAGAATTTAGACCATCAAGCTTTTAAGGATCCCTTCCCTTCTCATGAGAAGGGTAAGTCTTCAAACACCAAGAATACCAATGCTAAATTCAATTACACATACACTAATGATGACAATGTCATTGGTATGATCAAACCTATTGAGATAGAGTATTGTGACGTGATCACTTCCAAGGGGAGTGGCGATGCTCCCAAATCTAAGACTCCTTTCATCTTGCGTAGTTCCGTGTCTCATTCATATGAATCTGAACAACCTCAAGATTGTGCTAATGTTGTTACTTGATCATGAGGAAGAGTTGTTTTGAAAGGTCCTGATACTTCTACATCCACTCTGAAGCAAACTATGGATAAGAGTCCCGATATTTCTACATCCACTCTGAAGCAAACTATGGATAAGACTATTGTTGGCCCCGCCAACAAGAACACAAAATCAGTTCCTACATCTAGCGTAGCTAGTTATAGCATCTTAGATCAACTCCAGTGAACCAATGCTCAGATTACCATTTTTGAGTTGTTGAAGATCTCACCTGCTCATAGGCAAATTTTGGATAAAGCCCTCACCAAGGAAAATGATCCCAAGGATCTCGATCTCAACCAATTCCAATCTATGGTGGGTCATTTGACCTCACCTCACTATCTATCCTTCTCTAAAGAAGATGATCACTCTTTGAGCCATCTACATAACACTCCCTTGCATATAGAGGTCATGATAGGTCCTAAACACATCCACCGAGTGCTCATAGAGAATGGTGCTAGTCTTAATATCTGTTCCACTAAGCTGCTTACTCAGCTAGGTTATGATGAAAATTGTAGACTCCCGCAAAAGTATTACCATCAAAGCTTATGATGAGGAAGAGTGCAAGTCCCAAGGCTTAGTTGTGCTACCTATCCATGTAGGACCTGTTGAGAGAGATGTTACTTTTCAAGTTCTTGACATTCCTCTTGCCTAAAACATCTTGTTGGGTAGGCCTTGGATTCATGAGATGTA
Organism: Chamaecyparis obtusa; assembly: GCA_027943335.1. Lineage (NCBI taxonomy): Eukaryota > Viridiplantae > Streptophyta > Pinopsida > Cupressales > Cupressaceae > Chamaecyparis > Chamaecyparis obtusa. Next base: position 432,184 of record BSBK01005629.1, read on the forward strand.
GGTTGTTCCATCCACGTACCATCAATGCATTAAGTTTCAATTTCATGGGGTGAAAGTCAATGTACCCGCTAATACCAATTACTCTTGCAACACTCTTGCACAATCCACAGATAGCTTTGTTCTAGCTAATAGAGAGTCCACTGAGTTTTATGATGGTAAGCTGAAGGAAATGGAACAAACTTTGAGACTTAAGGATATAGGCATGGGAGAATACCAAATTGAACCTGCGCTATCAATGGCTGCTCTACCTTTATCTCCACACTCTTATGGGAGACCTTCTAAGAATAACAAAACTTCTGATGATTCTCCTCAAACAATCTACAATGGCGCCTTTGTACGGGCCTCTACACCTTTAGAAGATGAGGATGAAGAGAGGGCTATCACAACCTAGATATATAAAGGAAAAGAGATATCTGAAACAACTACTCCACCTCCAGACTTGGAACAAGAGCCATACAGTGAAGCCTTCAAGATCATGAAACACTTTGGCTATAACGGGAGTGGTCCTATAGGAAAGAATGATAATGGTTTGCAGGTGTGTGTGTGAATTTTGTACCTGATCTGTAAACACAACACTTCAGTAAAACATTAGAGGTTAGCTATAATCAAAATCATGCAAAATTGAAATCTAATTTAACCAAGCAATTTACTGCCTTCTAGTAGGTGCGAGATTAATGTTCTCAGATTGTTACCAAGATCAGTGACCTAGACGACACCTAAATGAAAGATTTGAATGCAATTGATCTAGATATGAATTGAATGCAATTAATCTATATTTTTGAATTTTATATGCAATAAGAATGATAAAAACTGATATGAATCTATGCTAATATGGAAATTGATATGCTAAAATGATCTAACAATTATATGAAAAAGAATCTAAATGAATGTAAAAAAAAAAAAAAAAAAATTGATCTCACAATAGCCTTGATTCGCAATAAGCTTTGATTCTCCAAATTCTAATTCTTCAAAATAGTTGTGCAATTCGTAGATGACTTTGGCAAAGTAAGCTTGCAAAATTATGAGATTCTGTGGATGCAAATTTGAGAGATGAATTATGAAGAGCTGAGCCTTGTTTTTATAGAAATCCAGGGCTTTGGAGGTGCATGGGAAAAAAGCCATAAATCGCTTAAATAACTCAGGTTGATTTTTGAGTTATTTTTAAATAACAGATAATTAACTCACAAAAACATGCAAAAGCTAAGCTTTAACTCAAAATAGAGTTTAGCTTTAATTGATAATTGATAGTTGTCTGCTTTTATGATTGTGCATGTTTTATTTATGAATTAATTTAATAATAAAGTGATTTATTTCCAACTTAACTGCTTTAAAAATAAAACAATTGATTTATGGGTTAATCAATTATTTAATCAAACTTTTATTAAAAACTATATTATTAAATAATGACAACTTGCTTTAATTAATTAAATAAGAATTTAATCAATTATTCATATGATATTAGATTTATTATCAAAATTAAATAATACAATTAATAATAGATAGAATTAAATTTAATTACACAATTCAGTGGCAAATATTAAATCTAATTAATTAAATATGAAAATATTCAATTAATCAAACTTTAGGATAAATGTGATTTATTGCCAAATAATTATAAAATTAAAGATAATTATGATGATTAGGAATATTACTAGGAATATTCCCCGATGTAGAATTTAAGATAATCAATTATGATTCGATGATGTTTAGATGTGCCTTAGATTAGGAATTTGATGTCGATTTCATTCGAATTGTTGATATAGGAGATTAATGAACTTATAGCCCATTTTTGGGGTATTACATTTTGCCCCTCTTTGAATTACTGTGCGAAGTGCAGTGGTTCAAAGATAGTCTGTGTTTGATAAAGATATGAAACTGATGTTTGAAATTGATAATTGATATGAGACAGAAGCTGATTGATATTGATTTGATATGGAGATAATAGGTCTTGAGTGACCAAAGATAATGTTCACTATAACAGCAAATGAACCTATGATTGCGAAAGAGTGTCAAAATGTCTGATTCCAAACCTTAGGATTGCAAAGAAGTGAGTGACCCGTTCTAGACTCGATTGTCTTAGCAGAACTAGTAGGTATCACATCCAAACCCTTGAGTTGCCGAAGAACCAAGGAAAGAACACTATGATCTGATGGTTGCAAAAACTGATACAGTTTACAAGATTAGGAGAATACCAGATTGATATGGATCTTGATGAATTTGATATGCCCCAAGTGATGATAGATTTGCCCCGAGCGATGACTTTTTTGATGAATCAGTAACTAGACATGATTGTTATCTTGTTTACTGATGAAAGATATGATTTTAGCAAAGATATGATTTCAAATTTGATTACAGACTTTGAATGATGTGTAATACCATGCCCCCTTCAGGATTAAAATTAAAATCTGACAAGAAAAGTCAGCGTTGATAGTTTAGAAGCATGTTAATTGATTTGAGAAGTGGTTAAACACATCTGGAAATGTATTCTGCATCGTTTAGAGGTCCAAAAGACCAAATTTGACTAGGTTTGACCATGAGTTGACCATAGTTGACCAAGTTGAAATTTTGATAGTTTGATGGAAGATAATCAGTTAAGTTGAATACTAGATTTTTGTGATGATTGAAGGTCGATTATGCAAGTAGTTAATAATATGAATGATCTCAGATTTGAATTTTGATCCCGAAAAAGGATTCTACTTGCTGCTTCATTGGAGGAACCTTCATGTGAGATTCAGCTCTTGTTAGATTTGAAGAATTGATATGAAGAATTGTTTAAGCTTTGAAGTTCGTTTAGTCATTGTGAGATCATGCAAAGATGAAAAATGCAAAGAAGCATGCAATATGAAATGAAACCTAAGACCTAGGACCTAGTCACTGATCATATGTCGATTTGTTATCATCATTGAACTTTTAGGTAACCGGATAAATCAATACAATGCCCACTAGCTAAAAAAAAACCATAGACATATGAATATTGATTTGTATGCGCAAGAATCAATACAACCCCCACTAGTCAAACAACCATGGACATATGAATATTGATTTTATTTTTGGAATGTCAGATTAGATATAAGTACCAAGGCATAAATGCCAGGATGACCTGAATATCATGTCCATTTTGATATAGCAATTTGTATAAGCATCAAAACATAAACGTCGTGATGACCAGAATACTCCTTGCATTGCAAACACATCAAACAATCAAGAGATCATTCTAAATCCAATGTGAATTACCTGTAGTGACCCTTTATCGTTCACATCCTTAGGTAAGATCATGTTTCATAGCAGGAGAAAGAACTTACTTAAAAAGACAATAGTTAGATCAAACTTCCTTGAATTGTCTGGGTATCAATGGTCGAGGTACGCATGGCCATCCAATTCGAGATAGAGGCTCTTATAGTCGGACACCATTTCAATCCGAAATTTTCAAAGTTGTTAGATTTTCACATACAAGTAGAAGACAAAGAAAAGATTATGCCCCCAGTCATCACCCTCTAAATCCTGTAAAGGACATCATCGAAGAGCTCAAAGGGACACAATATGCAAAAATCTCAATGCGAATCAGTAAGCATACAAGGAGATAAAAGCATGTAAAAAGCATAGATTGTTTTCAGTTGAGTTTTGATGTTTGATTGCGTTGTTGTAGATGCAAAATCCTTTCTGGAGACAAGACTGATTGACTAACTCACATGAAGCTTCAAAGGACTCTGACTAGATATGATCTGTCTAAGATACATGGGAGACCATAGGATATGACATTGATTGCCCCCAAGTTTAAACATTGATAGGATACAAACACTTGAGCAGATTGGTGGACAAACCGACTTATTGAAAACTGGAAATGCAAAAATAAACTGGGAGATATATACAAACTAAAGCAAGACTAAAAGCTGGGAAAGACCAAGATTGCCCTGATAGATGGAGCATTTTGAAACAAGTGGTGCCCATTTGCTGGGTTTTCACCATCTTGGCAAAGATTCTATTTTTCCTACCAAGGCGCCTGTTTCCAGGTTTTCACCAAGGCACTTTTTCTTCTTTTATTTTTTTTTGTATTTTTCATATTTCAATTTTTTTGATATTTTTGATATTTTTTGATTTTTTTTTTTGTGAATCATCAAGGTGCCTATTGCTAGGTTTTCACAAAGATGTTCATTTTTTCAGGACTTTTTCTTATTTTTATAATTTTTTTAAGGATATTTTACCATAGACTAAATGCCTTAGGTGTAGAATTTCTTCAGATGGAGAATGTTGATTGGTTCTCGGAGCTGTTCTCCTTCAGTCATTGAGAGTTGATAGGCACCAGAGCCAAAAGTAGCAGTGATAATAAAGGGACCCAGCCAATTGGGTTCAAACTTCCCCTTGCATTCTCGATGGGATTGATTTTTAGGATTTTCTCTCAAGACTAGATCGCCAACTTGAAATTCTTTGTGTTTGACTTTCTCTTTTGATAGACATTCTCTTATGATATACTCTAAGATGATCATACACTACTTTTCTGCACTCATCTAGTAGTTCTAATTCTTGTAACCTAGACACTCTGTAGTCATCATCAATTACTAGACTATGCATTCTAATTCTGAGTGATGGGATTTCAACCTCAATAGGTAGTACTGCTTCAGACCCATAAAGTAAAGCAAAAGGTGTAGCCCAAGTAGGTGTTCTGATACTTGTTCTGATACTGGTTCTGATACTTGTTTTGATACTAGTTCTGATACTTGTTCTAATACTTGTTCTGATACTTGTTCTGATACTTGTTCTGATACTGATTCTGATACTGATTCTGATACTTGTTCTGATACTGGTTCTGATAGTGATTGTGATACTTGGTATACTTGATAACATCTTTTTCCATTGCAAACTCCCAAGCAAGATCTTATCGTGCATTCCCAATGTCTAGCAAGGTGGAGAACAAGAGGGATTGGCAAGCTGGTCGATGAGATGGAAGACAAGAGAATGAAGGAGAATGAAGGGAAGAAATCCTCAAGGGAAAACTCCTCAAGAATACCCAAGCTAGGAAAAAAATTTCATGTAAAGCGCATTTGGACAAGCAATGAAAGGCCAGCATAGGATAAGTCACAAAAGTGTAATGTCAGAGCAGGATAGGATGCCGTCCAAAGGAGTAGACATGTCAAGAGGCTTCATAACATTGTGTTTTACTCTTTCTTTTTCTTTTTTTTAGATCAAGACCAAAGGGGAAAAGGATAGCGATAGGTGAAAATGAATAGAGGAAGATAGATATGAAGGCTAAACATGGAAGGAATGAAAACAAGATCATCATAAGACAACTCAAAAAAAAAAAAAAAATAGCCAAATGTTTGTGTATACATCAACATTGTCAATATCAAAGAGAGAAGATGAAATGGATGAAATATGTAGAAGAACTACGCATGATGCCTGATTGTCAGGTTTTCATCATGGTACTTATCCAAGGCACCACAAGGGAGTGGTTTTCACCATAGGATGAATTTATTTCTCTTTACTTTTGCTACCAAGGTGCCTATTTCTAGGTTTCCACCAAGGCACATTTTCAATTTTTTTTTAAATTTTTTTTTTTTTTTTTGGAAGAAGGCAAGCTTTTTAGATAATGCTCCTTGAAAGGATAAACCATGATATGCCAAGGATTCAAAATGATACGCTTAAAGATGCTGATAGGGAAAGGGAGATGGAAGAGAAAAATGGAAGATAAGGTTTTATGTAAAGCGAGTGAGGTTGGAAGATAAAAGGAATATGCAAATGAGGAAAAATGATAGAAGGTAGAAGGATAATGCATGGAAGGATTGTGAAAGGGTAGATGGAAAGGAAGGCAAGCTCAACATCAACACATACCTTGAAGGGTGGTGAGAGGGTGGAGGAAATGTGAATGAAGGAATACGTGAAGGAATATGGCGAATGGATAGCAAAGGTTGTGGTTTAGGCACGTGGAATGGAAGAATATTTTTGGAGGGAGATGAAGTGGAAGTCTTTGGAAGCTTGAATGTCAACTTCACTTTTTGCTCAACACCAGACTCTTTCAAGAGAGATTTTGGAATCCATATAGTTGTAAGCTTTTTATTTTCTTTTGATGATTTAGAGATAATATCTTCAATGATGGATTTTGGAACCCATACTTGTCTTGTAGTTTTTTTCTTAGATATCTCTTTTGACTTTATGCCTCTATGTCGATGAGAGGAGACATGGTGATCTTCTTTTTTTGATGGATTCTTGTATTGCTTCTTTTTCTTTTATTGAGCATTCAAGTTACTTCCAAAGAACTTGGGACTTGTGGAAGAAGGAGGATATAACTGGTTTAGATGGGTGGGTGGATGAAAAGGATTCAAGGGTATGCATCTATGTTGATCTTGAGGAAAGATGGGAGATGGAAGGATGTAAGGACCCAAGATGGATGGCAAATTATGAATGTTAGGAGGGGAAATTGAAGGGACATAAGGACGCAAGATGGAAGGCAAACGAGAAGCCTTTAGTAGTGGTGGAAGAGGTCCAAGGATGGACGTTGAAAATGCAAAAGGATAATCAATAAGTTCATCATCATCTATGTGACAACTAAGGACATCAGCATCTTTAGAGTGAGCATTAGGATTTTCAATAGGATCATGGACATCTTGAATAGGAGCACCTTCTTTGATAGGATTGTTCAAAGCTTGCAAAGACTTAGGAAGAGTAGAAAGTGGAAATGAACATGAAGTGGTAGAACAAGAAGATGAAAGACTTTGATCTTGACAAGGATCTTTGGATAGCCTAAGTGTATCAGCTTTCTCTTGATTTTCAATAGGCTTAACATTGGAAGTAACAACACCATTTTTACCAACCTTAATGGAAGTATCATCTTTGGAAAGCGCAAGTGTAGTAAGGTGATTTTGATTTTCCATAAGCTCAACAGTGTAAGTAGTAGCTTGATCCTTCTTAGGAGAAGACTTAAGACATGGTGGAATGCATCAAAAAAGATGTGCAGGATCAAAAGAACCCTGAGGCGAATAAGGGACATCGTGAAAAGGAGTGGATGACATGGAGGGTTTTTGATCTTAATCTTTCTTTATGTTCTTTTCTTCATCATTTTTAGAGTCTTCTTGACATGGAGCCACTTCTAAGGACAAGGAAGCATGTTGGGATTGTATGGAAGACTGTTGCAGAGATGGTGGAGGACTAGTTGGAGTAGGCATTATAGCATATAAAGGCTTAGGCTCTTCAGGTTTAGCATTATTAAAAGTATTTGTAGCCAAGTGAAGGTTAGCTTGAGTATCTTTAAGAGGTAGCCCTGGAGGATAACTATAGGGAACCACATGAAAAGTATCAGGGCTTGTGTTAGATGAAGGTTCTGTGAAAGATTTGAAAGACTCAGAAGCTTTAGGAAATGTACGGGTATTGGAGGAAGTAGGGGATGGATGGGAACCATCACAAGACAAAGGTTCAACATTAACATGATCTTGCTTGAGAGTGTAATCTTTATTTTCAACCTGAGAGTTCTTAGAGGAGAGATCCTTATAGTATTGACATTTCAAACTAGCACGATGCATTTTATAGTCCTCAGCAGTAGTAGATGGATCATAATCAAGGTATTGTCCACAAAAGCCATCAAAGTATCTTTCAAAATTAGAATCATATGGATCACCATTATGATCTATCCCATGTGACGGCCCATTTGTAGTAAGTAGGAACACACGACGAGGAGGACTCTTAAGAATAGAAGTGTCATAGGTATCATTACATTGTCTATCATCATAGTCATCATAGTCTCCAAAGCTTGATGTGTCACTCTTTGTGGAAGAGGTATCATAAGGGTTGTCACATTACTCACATTCTATCCGGGGGCATGGTGACATGTACAAGTCTTTATCAAATGGAAAAGAGGATAGAGATTCCATGGAGAACTCTTTAGATTCTTTTTCTTTCTTAAACTTGTTAAGTTCAACTTGCATAGTTTGTAGTTGCTTCATCATAGCGGTGATTAGAGCTTCTTCCTCATGTGTACTGATTCTTTGAGACATGTGTACTGATTCTCAATAGCTACTGTTATGTTCTTGACACAGTGATTTGTATGATAGATTCTGAAAATAGGTTGAAAAAGCTAAGTATCTGGTAATTTTGACAATTTTCTGACAACTTTTCAAAATTTTCCCAAACGACACTCTACAGACCTGTACGAAAGTTGCAAGTAGGATTGGACTTTTGAATTTGACTAGAAGAAAGACTCGTACGACATTGGGTACTCAATGATATGATAGATGGGCTGTAATGAAATGACACTTGACAATATCATATGACAGTTGCAAGATTTTGACTTTGAGGATTTGCGGGCATGAAAGCTCATACGACACTGGGTTTGCTATCATATGACAGAAGGGCAGTACTGAAATGACACTTGATGGAAACTTGTATGACTTTCTGACCACCTGAGATGACTTTTAAAAGAAGATGAAGTGGAAGTCTTTGGGAGCTTGAATGTCAACTTAACTTTTTTCTCAACACCAGACTCTTTCAAGAGAGACTTTGGAATCCATATAGCCGTAGGCTTTTTATTTCCTTTTGATGATCTAGAGATAATATCTTTAATGATGGATTTTGGAACCCATACTTGTCTTGTAGTTTTTTTCTTAGATATCTCTTTTGACTTTATGTTTCCATGTCGATTAGAGGAGACATGGTGATCTTCTTTTTTTGATGAATTCTTGTATTGCTTCTTTTTCTTGTATTGAACATTCAAGTTACTTCCAAAAGACTTGGGACTTGTGGAAGAAGGAGGATATGACTGGTTTAGATGGGTGGGTGAATGAAAAGGATTCAAGGGTATGCATCTATGTTGATCTTGAGGAAAGATGGGAGATGGAGGGATGTAAGGACCCAAGATGGATAAAAAATTAGGAGAGTTAGGAGGGGAAAGTGAAGGGACATAAGGACCCAAGATGGAAGGTAGATGTGAAGCCTTTAGTAGTGGTGGAGGAGGTCCAAGGATGGAAGTGGAAGATGCAAAAGGATAATCAATAAGTTCATCAACATCTATATGACAACCAAGGATATCAGCATCTTTAGAGTTAGCATTAGAATTTTCAATAGAATCATGGACATCTTGAATATGAGCACCTTTTTTGATAGGATTGTTCAAAGCTTGCAAAGACTTAAGAAGAGTAGAAAGTGGAAATGAACATGGAGTGGTAGAACAAGAAGATGGAAGACTTTGATCTTGACAAGGATCTTTGGATAGCATAAGCACATAATTTTTCTTTTGATTTTTAATAGGCTTAACATTGGAAGTAACAACACCATTTTTACCAACCTTAATGGAAGTATCATCTTTGGAAAGCGCAAGTGTAGTAAGGTTATTTTGATTGTCAATAAGCTCAATGGTGTAAGTAGTAGCTTGATCTTGCTTAGGAGAAGACTTAAGACATGGTGGAATGCATGAAAAAGGGAGTACAGGATCAAAAGAACCATGAAGCGGATAAGAGACATCAGAAAAAGGAGTGGATGACATGGAGGGTTCTTGATCTTGATCTTTCTTTATGTTCTTTTCTTTATCATTTTTGGAGTCCTCTTGACATGGAGCCACTTCTAAGGACAAGGAAGCATGTTGGGATTGTATGGAAGACTTTGGAAGAGATGGTGGAGGACTAGTTGAAGTAGGCATTATAGCATATGAAGGCTTAGGCTCTTTAGGTTTATCATTATTGAAAGTATTTGTAGCCAAGTGAAGGTTAGCTTGAGTTTCTTTAAGAGGCAGCCCTGGAGGATGAAGGTTCTGTGAAAGATTTGAAAGACTCAGAAGCTTTAGGAAATGTACGGGTATTGGAGGAAGTAAGGGATGGATGGGAACCATCACCAGACAAAGGTTTAGCATTAACATGATCTTGCTTAAGAGTGTAATCTTTATTTTCAACCTGAGAGTTCTTAGAGGAGAAATCCTTATAGTATTGACGTTTCAAGCTAGCATGATGCATTTTATAGTCCTCCGTAGTAGTAGATGGATCATAATCAAGGTATTGTTCACAAAAGCCATCAAAGTCTCTTTCAAAATCAGAATCATATGGATCACCATCACGATCTATCCAATGTGACAGCCCATTTGTAGTAAGTAGGAACACACGACAAGGAGGACTCTTAGGAACAAAGGTGTCATAGGTATCATTACATTGTCTATTGTCATAGTCATCATAGTCTCCAAAGCTAGATGTGTCACTCTCCGTGGAAGAGGTATCATAAGGGTTATCACATTGCTCAAATTCTTTTCGAGGGCAGGGTGACATGTACAAGTCTTTATCAAATGGAAAAGAGTATAGAGATTCCATGGAGAACTCTTTAGGTTCCTTTTCTTTCTTAAGATTGTTAAGTTCAACTTGTATAGCTTGCAGTTGCTTCATCATAGTGGTGATCATAATTTCTTCCTCATGTGTACTGATTCTTTGAGACATGTGTACTAATTCTCAATGGCTACTGCTCTATTCTTGACATAGTGATTTGTATGACAGATTCTGGAAATATGCTGAAAAGGCTAAGTATCTGGCAATTCTGACAACTCTTCAAAAATTTCCCAAATGACACTCTGTAAAACTCGTACGATAGTGGGTAGGCTATGAAATGATAGTTGAAAAACTCGTACAATAGTTGCAAAGCTCGTATGACAATGGGTATGCAATGAAACGACAGTTGAAAATCTCATACGATAGTTGTAAGCAGGATTTGGCTTTTTGAAATATGCTGGTATGAAAACTCGTACGACACTGGGTACTCAATCATATGACAGTTGGTAGCAACAAAATGACAGTTGACAATATCATACGACAGTTGCAAGATTTTGACTTTGAGAATTTGCTAGCATGGAAACTCGTACGACACTGGGTACTCAATCATACGACAGATGGGTTGTAATGAAACGACACTTGATGGAAACTCGTATGACTTTCTGACCTCCTGAGATGACTTTTGACTCCAGAAAAGGATTTTACTTCAGATTTTGCAAATTTTGAGTTTTTAGATTTGAATTGTTTGCAAATTTCAATGTCCAAATTTGAGGATTGTAACAGATTTGTTCTTTTTTTAGTAACCAAATAGATAAACAAGCACGCAAAATAGTAAGCACATGATTTCAAGCATGTTTGAAAATAATGAACAAGGGAAAAAGCAACCTTGCGCATGAACAATCAAGTGACTTATTCGTTCGAATCCTCAGAAGCGCTAATTGTGTATGTTCCAAAAATGTTTTGCAATAACGCACATATACCCTATAAAATAAAAATTTGGCCTCGCTAGGGTTTTTAGTAATGGTTTGACTCTGCAACTTTTATGATCCAAAGGGGTGAACTCCAATCCCGGTGCACTAGGGTTTTGACACAGTCTGAGAACTTAATCTTCAGGAGCTGCTAGGGAGATTTGACAACCCAACAATGAACCATAGCCGTGGAGATTTCTTCCACAAGGACATTTATATAGTGGTTGTCACTACCACGGCGAAAATGGCTATGACCGCTTGAGTTTCCGTCAACGTAGTTTTCCATGTGAAGGGATTGTCCACTATGGTTAACCCTCTCTAAAGATGACTCACAATAGTATACCACAAGGGGACTTGGCTCTAGATCCAAGATTTTTGACACTTTTTTACTTTTAACCCAAACAAAGAAAGCAGATTAATCTGACACGCTAAGATAAAGTTTTGCTTCACCAAGGTCTATGATGCCAACTCCACGTGATCTATCAACCTCTCCAGGGAGAGAATGTATCAATCAATAAGAGAAGACGCACTAACCAATTTTGATTCACCAAATCTCATGATGTCAACCCCACGTGATCTATCAACCTCTCCAGAGAGAGAATGGGTCGATCAATAAGAGAAGATGCACTAACCAAGTTGAATGTGAAACACACTAAGTATCCTCCCTACCTACAAGGATTCCGTCATTAAGGAAGGATTTTGCTAGGAATCCAATCTCTCAAGAATCACGAATAGTGTTCATAGGGCCTAATTACTATGTGAGCACAGATATATTCCCAACAGCAAATCTACCAAAAGTACCCAAAAAGCAAAAAGAGGAACACTTAACACTTAAAGTGAATATGAGATGAGTCCACAAGGTGGAACACTTAACACCTCACACAAGCTGAAAATGAGTCCCCAACTTAGAAAACAAGTGAGTTCCTAAAAGCACAAAAGGGTTGCTAAGTGGAACACTTAACGCTTCTGTCCTGTTGACCCCTCCCCTTTATGGCACTGAGATTGCAACCACAGGGTTAAAATGAGGGGCCGGCAGATTAGCGAGTCCAATAACCCAAAATAGCAATCAAGATCAATCACAAGTATCTAAGACTACTTAATGAATCCTTAAGGGGTCACAACCTAGTATCAATTATGCAAGTGTGTAAAACAAAAGCATGAAAAGAATCACCCAAGCTAGACACATGAGAGATTTATTTTAAGTCCCAAATTGAAATTTCATTAGATGAAGGAGAATACCTAGGATCCTTGCAACGTGCTTAGTAGATTTTACCTAATTTTTAGCAATTTTTGTTGAGTTTTTCCATGCAAACAAGTGACGAACTCTCCAACAAGCAAACAAGCAAACAAGATATGCAAAATATATTCAACTTATGAAAACCATAGGGTTAGCTCTAAAAATCAATTATTATCAGCAATAATAACCAGAAATTAACCCAAATGACAACTCATATCATTCATTGAACCATGTAAAAAAAATAAGTGCATACCCATCACAAAACTTTTTTTTTTTTTTGCTGCATTTGACCTAGTCAACAAGATCTAATTTTTTTGATATGATTTTGGCCACAAAAATAGAAATTTAAAATAGATACCCCTACTAAAAAATAGAGAGCTTTCCAAAAATGTAAAAATTTTAGAAAAATCTCTTCATTTGTGCCCTAGAGACCCATTTTATCAAAATAGACCAGTTTTTATAAATTGACTATTTGAGCTATGATATCATGTCCAAATTTAAAACACAAAGAATGGACCCCTTGTATAATTTAAAGAGATTTTTGAAAATATAAAAATTTCCAAAAAATATGCTGATTTGTGTCAGATATTAATTTTTTCTGGAATTTCAAGAAAAAATTATTAAAAATTCAAAACATCTTAGAAAATTCTAAATTTTTTATTGTAGCTTCCCTGATATGTCACCAACTTGCAAAAAAATTTCAAACCAAAAATATAAGCCTTTTGGGAGATAAAATTAAATCTTTGAAACTTTGGGGTTTTAGCTCCCAAAAAAATCAAAACCAGTATGCAAAGGTGGGTTGCCCCACGGTGGGCACCAGAAATGTGTGTGTGAATTTTGTACCTGATCTGTAAACACAACACTTCAGTAAAACATTAGAAGTTAGCTATAATCAAAATCATGCAAAATTGAAATCTAATTTAACCAAGCGATTTACTGCCTTCTAGTAGGTGCGAAATTAATGTTCTCAGATTGTTACCAAGATCAGTGACCTAGACGACACCTAAATGAAAGATTTGAATGTAATTGATCTAGATATGAATTGAATGCAATTAATCTATATTTTTGAATTTTCTATGCAATAAGAATGATAAAAACTGATATGAATCTATGCTAATATGGAAATTGATATGCTAAAATGATCTAACAATGATATGAAAAAGAATCTAAATGAATGTAAAAAAAAAAAATTTGATCTCACAATAGCCTTGATTCGCAATAAGCTTTGATTCTCCAAATTTTAATTCTTCAAAATAGTTGTGCAATTCGTAGATGACTTTGGCAAAGTAAGCTTGCAAAATTATGAGATTCTGTGGATGCAAATTTGAGAGATGAATTATAAAGAGCTGAGCCTTGTTTTTATAGAAATCCAGGGCTTTGGAGGTGCATGGGAAAAAAGTCATAAATCACTTAAATAACTCAGGTTGATTTTTGAGTTATTTTTAAATAACAGATAATTAATTCACAAAAATATGCAAAAGCTAAGCTTTAACTCAAAATAGAGTTTAGCTTTAATTGATAATTGATAGTTGTCTACTTTTATGATTGTGCATGTTTTATTTATGAATTAATTTAATAATAAAGTGATTTATTTCCAACTTAACTGCTTTTAAAAATAAAATAATTGATTTATGGGTTAATCAATTATTTAATCAAACTTTTATTAAAAACTATATTATTAAATAATGACAACTTGCTTTAATTAATTAAATAAGAATTTAATCAATTATTCATATGATATTAGATTTATTATCAAAATTAAATAATACAATTAATAATAGATAGAATTAAATTTAATTACACAATTCAGTGACAAATATTAAATCTAATTAATTAAATATGAAAATATTCAATTAATCAAACTTTAGGATAAATGTGATTTATTGCCAAATAATTATAAAATTAAAGATAATTATGATGATTAGGAATATTACTAGGAATATTCCCCGATGTAGAATTTAAGATAATCAATTATGATTCGATGATGTTTAGATGTGCCTTAGATTAGGACTTTGATGTCGATTTCATTCGAATTGTTGATATAGGAGATTAATGAACTTATAGCCCATTTTTGGGGTATTACAGCTGGAACCTATTGAAGCTACAGGTCACTGCACAAAAGATACTACTGGCTTAGGCTTCAAAAAGATCCTCTTTCATTTAGGGATAAAAAAATTTGTACCAGAACCAGAGCCTGAACCTGAACCTGAGTCAGAATTTGATGATACTACTCTAGAGGTAAATCTAGAGGCCAGCTCTGATGAAGACACATTTCCATATTCTATTCCCTCAGAACTTGCTACACTCTTTGTAGAACCTGATGAACCTGTTATACCTATCCATATGGTAGAGACTAATACTGATACTGATTCTGATAAAATCCCTTCAATGCATCAATTCACATATGAGAAATGGAAAGCAACACTAAATGATGATCCCAATTTTCAAGGTGAATGATATAGGCCGCCACATTTTCAACAGCATCTTGAACAAGAACAACTTCAGCAAGTTGTTACACCACAAGAGATAATAATGGGTCTGATGATGCTGCCAATATTCCCACATCAAGTACTGACTCACATGAATATGAGTTCAACTCTTTGTTCAATGCTACTTATGATAAGGATATAGACACAGTGCATACTTATGAAAGACTCCTCAAAGTAGGTGAAGGGTCTAGTGTTAGGTCGCATGAATTAGATGCCACCGGTGTTAACTTGTCCTCTACTTCTGACGTAGGGTCTTATAGGGTTTCTAATACTCCTTTGGATGAGATCACTCTAGATCTTGACTTGCTCATCCATGCTTTTGATGGTTATACCATGAACGCAATTGAACTAGCCACTACTACTCTTTCACTTCATCATCCATACTTTTGATGGTTATACTGTGAACGCAATTGAACCAGCCACTACTACTCTTTCACTCCGTCATCCTGATCTAATAAACTGGAACTCTCCTTCCTCATCCAATGAAGTCTTAACATTCCAGAATGATTACAATCTAGCATGTTACCTCCATGCTATTGAACTTGTGATGTCCTCCACCAAAGAAAGCAGTGTCAGCATGACAGAGGCGGATATCAAGTATCTTAGTTAAAAAATTAAAAGAAGAAAAAATAGATGCTCTGATGGTGAAAACCACATTGTGGCAGTATCAGAGCCAAAAATAGTAAAAATAAAAGATGTATCCGAAGGTGAAAACCTGTCTGAGGCACCCAAGGATGAGATACTTGATACGCTTCTGAGCCACTTTCAAGAGAGGTCATCAGTATTGATTGAGCTGACACGACTAGTAAATTTGGGTATAGAGGCTGCTCCACAAATTATTCATCTAGCACAATCATTGTCTACAAAAGAAAAAGAAGAGTTCACTAACTTCTTTCAAAGCAAGAAAATAAACTTTGCATGGACTTACTTTGACATGCCTGGATTAGACCCCAATCTAATCATGCACCATCTGTCCATTGCACTAGGTATCAAACTTGTTAAACAGAAGCTGCGAAAGATGCATCCACACGTGTCCCTTTTGGTCAAGGCAGAGCTAGAAAATATTCTTAAGGCTGGTTTCATAAGAACTATTGATTATGCAGAATGGATTTCAAATATTGTCCCAATCACCAAACATGATAAATCCATTCGTGTGTGTACAGACTTCAGGGATCTAAATAAGGCATGTCCAAAAGATGACTTCCTGCTGCCCAACATTGACATGATAGTAGACATGACAGCAAGATATGAGATGTATTCCTTGATGGATGGCTTTTCTGGCTATAATCAAATAAAAATTGTCCCAGAAGATCAAGAAAAGACCACTTTCACATGTGCCTGGGGCACCTTTTGCTGGAATTCCATGCCTTTTGGGCTTAAGAATGTTGGAGCAACATATCAGAGAGCTGTCATACCATTTTCCATGATATGATGCATAAAATAATGGAGGATTATGTGGATGATACTTTAGCCAAAAGCATGTAGTGAAGTACTCATCTCATAGATTTGGGTCCCATACTTGACTGCATGGAACAATTTAGTCTCAGACTTAATCCAAAAAAATGTGCATTCGGCATCACTTCTGGGAAACTATTGGGTTACATCATTTCAGCTAAAGGCATAGAAGTGGATCCTAAAAAGGTGCAAGCTATTATGGACATGTCTCCACCCAAGAACATCAGTCAAATGAGAGGACTGGAGGGAAGGTTACAATCTATCTAGCACTTCATTTCACAGTTGGCTGACAAGTCACAACCATTTACTAAAACTTTGCATAAGGATGTGACCTATGAATGGAATAAAGAATGTGACAAGGGACTCACTCAGATTAAATAGTATCTTGCTAATCCACTGATATTGATGCCTCCTATTCATGGGAAGCCACTCATACTATACATTTCAGCAACAAACACATCTTTGGGTGCTCTCCTAGCTCAAGAAGATCAAAATAACAAACAAAGAGCCATATATTATATCATTAGAACATTGGTTTCCTATGAAATGAACTATTTTGTCATTGAGAAGTCTTGTTTAGCAGTGGTGTTTTCTTCTCAAAAGTTGTGGCATTATATGCTTGCTCACACTATAAGGCTTATTGCAAAAATTGATCCACTAAAGTACTTATTGAGCGAGGCTTCCCTCACGGGTAGATTAGCGAAATAGGTGATGATACTTAGTGAATTTGACATTGAGTATGTGGAAAGAAAAGCTATTAAAGGACAAGCGATTGCTGATCAGCTGGCATAAGCTCCTCTAAAAGATCACCAGCCTTTGAATATTGAATTCCCAAATGAATCCGTCATGCTTCTCACACATCAAGCTTGGAGCATGTTCTTTGATGGATCATTCACTCAGCAAGGATCAGGTGCAGGCATTCTGTTTATTACACCTCAAAGATACTCATTGCCAAAAGCTTATAAATTGTTGTTTCCCTGCACAAACAACATCATTGAATATGAAGCTCTCATTAATGGTATGAAGATAGCCATTGAATGGCATGTGGATGAGCTCAAGGTCTTTGGAGACTCTCAGTTAATCATCAACCAAGTTAATGATGTCTATCAAACAAAAGATGACAAGCTAGTGCCTTACAAAAGAATGGTGGATGATCTCAAATAGTATTTTGCACACATTTCTTTCTAGCAAATTCCAAGGGCAAACAATAAAGTGGCTGATGCTATGGCCACTCTTGCTTCAATGTTACAAATGCCAGAGAACAATTTTAGACATGAATTCCTGGTGGAGGCATTACACTACCCTGCCTATGATATTCCTAAATCCAAGATGATATGTTCAGTCATTGGACATGATTCATCTTGCTACCACCATATCTATTCCTATCTTCATGACCAAATCATTCTAGACACCTATAACTGGAATGAAAAGCATCACTTAATTTGTAATGCTTCACGGTATGTCATCATAGCAAACGACTTGTATAGACCGGGTCTAGATGGTACCCTCCTTAGGTGTCTAGAACCTGATGAGTCCAAACGTGCACTAGCTGAGGTACACGAAGGTATCTGTGGGTCTTATTCAAGTGGTTTGACGTTAGCTCATAAACTTATTAGAGCTAGTTACTACTGGCCGAACATGGAGAAAGAAGTTGTTCAATATGCCAAGACTTGCAAACAATGCCAATTTCATGGAAATCTGATCCATGCTCCTGCTAAAGAGCTTATTCCTTTCATCAGTTTCTAGCCATTTCAACAATGAGCCTTTGACTTGGTGGGTCAGATACATCCTTCTTCTTTAAGAGGACATAAGTTTATCATCACAGCTACTGATTATTTTACCAAGTGGGTTGACGCAGTGCCTCTAGCTATAGCTGATGGCAAGTCTGTGGCTATGTTTATACTAAACTATATCATTTGTAGATATGGTGTACCCTCATCCATCATCACTGACAATGGGGGAAAATTCAAGAATAAGGACCTGAGAGAGTTATGCACCAAATTTAGGATTATTCAACATTGGTCATCTATCTATTATCCTCAGGGTAATGGACAAGCAAAAGCTTCTAATAAGATAATTCTCAAAATCTTGCATAGAATAGTTCATAAATCTGGTAGAGATTGGCATCTCCAGATTAATTCGACATTATGGGCCTATAGAAAAAGTATCTGAACACAAATGGGGGCCACGCCCTTTGCCTTGGTTTATGGAGAAAATGCAGTATTGCCTATTGAGGTTGAGATTCCTACATTGCAAATCTCCCTAAGGGGCCTCATCACTGATGAAGAGAACAAAATATCCTGGCTTCAAGAGCTTGAGTTACTGGATGAATGTTAGAAGGTGGCGTTCAATCATCTAAGAGCATACCAAAAGAGGATGTCCAAAGCCTACAATAAGAAAGTCAGACAAAGAGAATTCCAAGTGGGTGATCTCATCTTGAGAGAAAACCCCAAGAATCAGCAGCAGTGAGTCCAAAAAGGGAAATTTGAACCAAACTAGCTTGGTCTGTATGTTATTACTGTAGCATTTGGGTCTGGTACTTACCGACTCTCCACCACTAAAGGAGAACAGCTCAGAGAGCCTATCAACGCTCTTCACTTGAAGAAATTTTACAGCTGAGGCATTCTTTGTGTGCTCATGTACATACTTATTGATCCTAAAAAAATCCAAAAAAATGATATATTGGCAAAAAAATCCTAAAAATTGCAAAATGACCTGAAAAAATGATCATCTTAGTGAAAAATTGGTAAACAGGCGCTTTGATGTATCTATTATCTTGGTGAAAACCCGGTAAATAGGCGCTTTGATAATAATTTTAAAAAAATACAAAATTTGAAAAAATACAAAAAAATCAAAAGATAAAAAATACAAAAAAATGAAATATTCAAAAATACAAAAAAAAATTAAAAAAAAGAGAAAAGTACAAAAAAATTGAAAAAGAAAAATGTGTCGTTGACGAAAACCTAGCAAACAGGCATCATGGTAGCAAAAATAGAATCTATGCCAAGATGGTGAAAACTTGGTAAACAAGCGCCTCTTATTTCCTGAAGCTATATCTCATCTCAGCACCATTTGGCTCTTGCTTTCCTGCTTTAGTTTGCTTTCCCGCTTTCCTGCTTTAGTTTGTTTCCCATTGTTAGTTCATTTCTTGCTTTAGTTTGCTAGCTCATGCACTTGCTTTCAGTTGTCTTCGAGATTCCCCTCAACTCTTCATGGATTGGAACTAGTTCACACTTGGGGGCACCTTCCTGGTCTAGGGGGGCATTGTCCTATTGCTTTCGAAAGTTTTGTTCATGCATCAGTCACCAGAAATTCTTGTTGCGTCTGCCTACTGATGCCTAGCTACTTTTGAGATTTCTCTCCTTGAGGATCTCTAGTGTATCAGTCACCAGTGGATCCCATTGTGCCTACCCACTGATACCTAGCTCTCATTCGAACCCCTCTCTTTCGGGATCTCTTCCTTACATCAGTCACCAGTGGTTCTCACTGTGTCTACCTGCTGATGTTTTGTTTGTGCTTTATTCTCTCTTTTGAGAATCTTCCTTGTATCGGTCACCAGTGGTTCTCACTGTGTCCGCCTGCTGATACTTGGTTCGCACTCTGATATCTTCTTGAGATTTCATCTCTCACGATGGTCACCAATGGTTCTCACTGCGTCCACCTACTGTCGCTATCCCATTGAGACTTCAAATGTTGTACACTTTTGATTCGATTTCAATCCACTTACACACAAACTTAAATTGAAACTGAAAATTGAATTTGTGTTCCTTTGAATCATGCTAATCTTTTTCTTTGTGTGCTTGTTTGGTTTTTTTATCATTTCCCCTCGAGCAAATCTAAGATGTCTTTCTTGACTGAGAAACACAAAGACTGGGGGCATGATCTTTCCTTTGCTTTCTATTTGCTAGTTTAGTTCCAATGATCTGATGAATCTGCATAAGAGGGGTGTCCATCTGTAAGAGCCTTCATCTTGTATTGAATGGCCATGTGTACCTTGACTCCTTTTATATGGAAACTTTGGTGAGGTTGGTTCTCCTTGTTTGTTTTGGGTAACTTCTTTCTGCTACAAGTGAAATGGCTAACACTCGTCCTGCTAAGTGAATGTAAGGGTCACTGCGAGCAACCTTTGGCAAAAGAAGGAACTCTTGTGTGTCTAGTGTGTTTGTTCACAAGCAACATTTAGGTCATTCTAGCAATTATGCTTTGATGCTTATGTTAACTTGCTAAATTAAAAGGAATAGGTGTTCAGGTCATTCTGGCTTCTTGTGCCTTAATGCTTATACCTTATTCCGACAAATCTAAGACTTATGTCATATTCATATTCTCATGATTGCAATGTCAGTGAGGGTTGTATGACATCTTGCAAATTTTTGGTGCCTAAAAGAACTCGATGATGATAAATACGATGAGTCCAACAACCAAGTCCTAGGGTTTGCGTTTAGCTTAGGCTTGCATTTTCATTTTAGGCTTGCATTGAGACTATGTTTTGGTGCTCTCTTGATTATCTTCTTCTGGATCTCTTCATCAAAGGTTCTCATCTTTTGTCTCAGGTTTTTCATGGCTACACAAGTGTCCAGTCCTCACTCTCGATCTTCGAAACATCTTTTTGATTAGTACTTGTCATTTATTGCTATATCCTACATGAGATGATCAGTACCACATACATTGCATTTTCATCTACATCCATAAAATCCATATACATTTGCATATCCATTTGCATGTGCATCCATTATAAGCATACATAAAATCATACATCGCATTCATATATCTATCATCTATCATTGCATTTCACATGGAATATTCATATATTATCATAAAAGAAAACATGTGCATACATATCTAATCCATACATCTAAAGCATATAGAACACATCTCATAAGACATCAATATCAAAGCAATATATCAACAAGTACAATGATATCAAAATCATGATCTCATATATATATCTCGATCGAATCAATGTCATGTACACAAAATAGGGTGCTACTAGAGCACAGTATCAAAAATGGGCTACAATATATGGATATCAAGATGTACTAACTATGCCCATCACCACTTGGAGGAGGTGGTGGTGGTGCTACCTGTACTAGTCTCTGGGGAGGGGGCATCGGTCTCTGTGGAGGTGCATGCTACGGAGGTGCCTATGGTGGTCTTTGTGGTGCTCATGCGTACTCAAAAAATGGAGGCACTTGCTTTGATACATCTAGAATGGCTCTGCAATATGCTGCATAATAATAAGCTACCTGAGAAGACTCATAGCTAATCTCCATTTGTGCTCTTGCCATCTCCTCACGTAGCTCTCTAATCTCTTAATCCCTATTAGCTATGTGGGTCTCCTGTATGATGACTCAGGTATGGTAGTCATCTCTCTCACACTGGACTTGCCCGACCCTCTCCCAGATCTTCCTGAGAGCCTCCTGTAGTTGTGGTGTCTGTGCTCCTATAGGAACATCTGGCATATCTGTATCATTGCCTAGAAGTGTCTACTGCGAGGTGTCCCCTGTCCTCTTCTTGGTGGATCTTTGTTGAGACCCACTACTCCCGGCTCATACATCTAACCCCATAGTCCTCAGGGGGATGTCTTTCTGCACCGACTTGGGCCTCAATGGTCTTTGCCCAGGCCGTTGTAATGGTACCTATTATTGTATAGGTACTTGTTGCTGCTGCTGTCCCTGTGGTCCCTGCTATGTAGCCTGCTATTGTACAGGCTATTGTACTGGTACCTACTATTGTGCTGGTACCTACTATTGTGCTCCCATGCCGGTAGGATCTATGAATCTAGGAAATGGATGGGCTAGGCAGTGATCCCTTTATGTAGGCATCATCCTTGCATTGGTGATGTCCACCATGTAATCCCATCAGGCCTAAGGAATGCATGCCTCAATCGCACATTTGCTTAGATCTAATCTCAGATGCCACCCCTTCTTCTCCTCATCGACGAAGCAGGCATAGGGGTAGTACTCCTGGGAGATGTCCTGCTATCTCCCAAACTGACGCAGGACATGTGTAACAAGGAAGTGCTCAATAATGGTAACATTGCGTCCTATCAATGGACACGACACAAACATGTAAGAAAGCTCTCTTTGAGCATCATCCCATGGCTTAGTAGCAACCCATGGTCTCTAGATAATGGCTACCATATCATCGAGCGATCCACGCCACTGCTCTATCTTACCCAGCAAAGGTTGAGTCAGCAGACCTGCGGACCTATATATATATAAGGCTCCAACGCCTACCGTGTATCATGATATATAGGCCTACAAATGGGGAGATGCTCCCAGGCCTAGATCTAAAGAACGAAGACACCTGTCACCATGGTCCTCATGCTGTGATATACTATCTCATGCATCTCATGGAACATATGGGCTAGCATGCACTCTCCCCATCCAAATCTGACGGGTGGCCTCTCCAACATTCTCCACAGCATAGAGCCCCAACCACACTCCAGTTTGTGTTGTCCTCTATCTGGAACAAGGTAACAACTCAAGAACATAGTGAGAATAATGGCTAATGGATGAGTACCACCGTGCCTACTAATCAAATCCTCCCAAGAGATGGCTTGGCCCATCACTAGATCATCTCGGAAGATAGTCCTCAATGCTACTGTGCCTACTCTCAGCTGTACATCGTACTCTACTCAAGCACCATGGATGGGTATCCGTGAGATCCTATATATATCCTTGAGAGTGACTATCATCTCCCCTAATGGTAAATGGAAGGTGTTCATCTCTGAATGGAAATGCTCTACAAGTGCACCAAGAAGACCGTGATTTACCCCAATGTCGGGTAGATCATGCAAGTATCCTAGACTGAGTCCCTCAATGTGAGTACTCTCAGCATCTTTCAATCTCTGTATCAACGTCGTGATCACTGGATGATGTGACCTGAAGGTGATGTCAGGAAAATCAACCTGCAAAGCAAGTGACAACATTGGATCAGTATCTCAGTATGATGGCTTCAAAACAACAACAACAAATACAACAATGCATCTATCCTAGACATGACTCTATGACGCTCTACTTGGCTGATTTCATGCAAATTTGACAAATTTTGGGCAAAGACATTACAACACTGCAGTAGCTTTTCCCTCATGGAAATTTTTCCCTCACGCGAGACAAAACCTTCTCTTGCGCGACAATGAGAAAGTTCGCATGGCATGACGTAGCGCTCTGTGCGAGATTTCAGGCAGAGGTTGGGCGAAGGAACCCTAACCCATGCAAGGAAACCATTTCCTCACATGAGGAGAGACCTAGGCCAGTGTGAGGAAATTGTTTCCTCGCGTGAGACTTGAAGAACATGACCTCAAAGTTGCTAAATCTACCCTAAATCGACCTAGAAAGTAGTACAAATTGAAATGCAAGGAGGATTATCGACTACTCACAGGTGGGTCATACTCCGATAGTCAGGCATGTCATTTTGAGCACTCAAATCAATGCATATGCACTGGAAGACCCTCCATTCTCTCTCTTAGAGCTCAAAATCGCAAGAAGACAAAAGTGAATAATGAATTGAAAATGACCCCTCCGGGCCTTATATAGCTTTTTTGACCTAATTTTCAAAGTGCTTCGTTTTGTGTGAAAATTGCACCCTTGGCTAAATCGACTACTCTAAATCCATTTTCAGGATCAAAATTGAAATCTGACATCTCTAGATAGCTCAAAATCACATTTTAAATTATGGGACCCTTTGGGATCAGACGCTTGTGCAGTCAGCCTTCTGGTGTCATTTTCCTACCAGATCCTCATCTCCTCATCATTTTCTTGAGATCTTCATGTTTTCATCAAAGTCAACTCTAGTAAAATCTAGTCAACTATGGTCAAACTTGGTCAACAAGACCTCTCGATCACTCCAAATTGCTTCTACAGCTTCTCGAATCTAGTCTGATTGCTTCTTCTCTGCAACCTCTTGTTGTCAATCATCCTTCTGATATGTCATCTTTCGATTTTGCTCCCGAGGGGGTAGGATAATTGCATCATTTGAATCTTGTCAAACCAGTCTCATTTTCAATCTAATCTAAATCAAAGTCCTCACCGCTTGGGGCATCTCTTCACTAGGTGCATCTTTGTGCCTCGCATCTGGTCATCTGATTATCAATCTTTTAGGTATCTGAGCAATCTAACTTGGATCCTTAGGAATCAAGATTCATTTTGGAGATGGTTCTCAAAATCTTTTAGGTATTAGGGCAATCTAACCCTAATTCCTGGGAGTCGGGCTCCATTCTAGAGATGGCTCTCGAAATCTCTTTTGGACCATTATCTAGGCAATCTAACCCAGGTCTTGGAGGGCTAAGCTTCATATTGGGGCAATCTAACCTTTATTCTAGAGATTAGTCCTGAGTCTGCATCTATCATCATTTGACCAATCGATATTGGGGCAATCTAACCCAGATTCCAGTCTCTTCTCAAGTTATCATTAGACCGTTGTCTTCACAATCTAACTTAGACTTCAAAAAATCATGCCTCATTTTTGAGGTGGTTCTACAATTCGATCTATTTCAATGTCTTGGCATCCTAACCTTGACTTCCAAGGGTTAAGCTCCATTCTGGGGATAATCCTGAAACCTCATCTGTCACATCAGACTATTCTTTGAATCAACGCGCTACTCACACATCAATTCAAAGAGGGGCAAATGTAATACTCCAAAATTGGCACCTAATAATTTCAATCAATTTTGGTGCATTTTCTTCAATTTCACATCTTCAAAGTCCTATTTACTAGGTGATTTTCTCTCTCCTACCTGACTTTATTTTGACTTGATGTCAATTTCAAAAACCCTAATTTGCATTAATCTCACAACATAATTAATTCCTAAGTATTAGACTTTATTAGCTAAATAATCCCTATGATAAATTAATTTAATTCTAAAGTCCTAAGTGCTTTAAATTAAATTAAAATCCACCCCCTTTAGCTAATACACATAAAAAAGGGAATTAATGTTATTTAGTTATTTGAATGGATGCCTCTTTATTTGAATTTAATAATTCAAATTACTCGAACGGTCACCCATATGTGGTAATAATCCATTCTTTAATTAAATAAATCTTTGAATATGTGTCTCAATTGGGAATGAAGAGGCAACCATTCATTTTCAAGAACCTTTTCATTATCTCCCCGGGCTTGTCTATTTAATGAACCTTCTCCTTCATTCAAAGAGAGAGCAATTTGAAAGCACATAGACTATAGCGAAATTCTATCTCAACTATTTACATATTTTCAAAGCTTATTGCATTAATTAGTTTGCTCTCATTTAGTGTTAATTGCATCCTTCATAGTAGATTAATCTCTTCATTATTATTAGTTAATTATCATCTTTCTTTCAAAGATTTCTTAGACTAGAATCTGCATTCCATGTTTTGCTTTCAAGTTATTAGATTAACATCTACACTTCATTTTAGATTATAAACTACATCTTCATTCTTCGATTAATCTCATTTTACTTATCATTCTAGCTTTCAAATCCTCTGTATTAACTCGGTCTGATGGTTGTTGGCTCTCCAATCTGAGAGTAATTAAACACCTCGATTAATTAGGAGGCAATAGATCGCTTCACCATGAATTTTGAATTGAGTAATCAATACTCACTCTTGTAATTCGATTGTGTAAGTAATGACTATGTTGTGTGTGCAGTTGGATTAGAGGTCCACATTCAACTATATACACTACCTTGGTTTTGTGATCCTTATATCTTGCATCTTACATCAAGAGCCTTATTTTTAGTTCGATTGGATCAAATTTATCAATGTGTTGTTTTTCCTCTATGTCATTTCAATTTTGATCACGAGGGGGCAGTACCTATCAAACTTTAATCCTTGATTCATCTTTATCAATCCTATCAATTGCTTCACTTGGGGCAACCTTGCTTGAGATTCATATCTTGGACATGTCAATTACCTATTTACAGGGGTGTTGACCTTATCTTTTTCAATCAACTTATCTTTGTCCTGATGTGTTCCCATCCATCGATCACACGTCTGGGTTGTTTTGTGATCCCAAATGGATCTCACACTTCAACTACATTCTTTGACTACATGTGTTCCCGTAAAGATCACACATTAGTCAAAGAGGGGCAAATGTATGCACTCTAAAATGGTTTCCTGGACTATGGGCCCCCATTCTTCAATTTATCAAATGATGAAACCAATTTATCAATTTCTTGAATCAATGCCTTGCAATATTTTTAATTCAAATCAATTTCCTTGATCAAATCATAATTAATTCAATTATTTCAATATTTCCTAAAGTTTGACCACTTTATCCTAAGCCACATTTAATTAAAAGAACATGCTCCCTTTTAATTAAATAAAAATTGCTTTTAATTAAATAATGGAAATCACTTTGCTAAAAATAATAAAATAAAAATAAAAAAAGAAAAGTGCACTTTCCAATGAGATGGTGCACTTTTCTCCACCATCTCCACCATTGCTCATTTTGTTTGCCTCTTAATCTTGATTGTCCATTCATTTCTAAATCCTTTAGAAGGAGCCCTCTCCTTATCATTTTTAGGCATCTAGGCATCGGGAGATCCAAATTTTAGAGATCCGGATTTTATATTATTGTTATGTTGCAGGTTTGGAGAGTGATTTTGGAGGAGAGTTTGAGCACTTGAGCTTGAATATTGCAACTTTTCTTTTCTTGTCTTCTTCTCTCATGCCTCCATGGCAATCCATTTAGATTACTCTTGTACTTGCATGGTAGATTAGATTCATATTTCATTTCATAGAATAATCTTGTATGTGTATTTTCTATCATAGATTAGTTTGCTTTCATGCATTTTTATCATATAGAATAGCTTCCATTTTCATTTGCATGCATATTTGATGATCATGGAGACTAGCACTATTTATTTTCTTCTTTGAATCTCTCATTTTATGGTGTACTTGCATGGGCACAAACTAGGTCTAAACTGAGGTCCTCCATTACAAACCCTTGCACTTCATGAATAGAGATCTATGAGTCACCATTTGAGACCTCATTCTTGAGAAATCTTGGATATAATGACTCATAGAAGTGTGTCAACATTTTAGCACATAAAATCCTCCACCTTTATCCAATATGGCTTCCTCCAAGAACTTACCATTCCTTCCACCTCCTATCCCCATCCACATGGACTCACATATTGTTTTCAAAATAATAAGTATCCCATTCGAAAAAGAATTTGTGAAAAAATGAACTATTGAGGTAAATGTTTAGGCATCTATTAACCGGGCATATTGGAACCTATACAAATCAAATAAAATCTAGGTTCATATGGCCTTGGCTATAAAGATCATGCTCAAGATGTTGGTAAACCTTTCACACCTCCTAAATCCAAAATCCCTCCATCTAAACTCAAATTTTCCCATCACCCATATTCCAAATCCACTTTGGGCCCTTATATCCAAAACTCCATCTCTTCATCTTCCACCTCCATTTTGGGTCCTTACCATTCATCCTTTCCATCCATTTTGGGTCCTTACATACCTCCATCCACCATATCCAAGTCCACAACTCCATTACCTCAAATCCTTAAGAAAGATCAATAAATTCACACATCCTTGACTCCATTCAACATTCACTTTCCATTATTCCATCCATAAACTCTCCACACCATTCATCCTCATGCACCCATACCATTTATATTGGAAGAAATTTGGATACATTTATGAATTTCTAGATTCGATTGTGTGCGTATTTTTAGCATCAACATTTTGGATCACACTTTGTGATCCATCATCAGGATAGAGAAAGTGTCAGGAAGAATTTTGGATGCCAAATATAAAATGCATAAAGTCAAAATTCCAAAAAAAATACAAAGATCAACATGTCTCATGTAAAAGACAAGTTCAAGAAAAGAAAAACATGATCTAAAAGAAAGAAAAATTTGAAAGGCCGCAAAGGCTCAAAAATAAAAATTCAAAAACCATGCAGATTCCCAAGCTACTCATTGAAGCAATGCATCTCAAAGAAAAATCCAAATTGGAATCCAATATTGCTAATCCAAAATAATCCTCCATTGATCAGTCCTCAAATCCTCCATCTAAAAATCTTGCATCCTTCAAATTCATTTTAAGTCCTTATGTCCTAAAATCCATTATCCCAAGTCCATCATCTCCCTCATCTATTTTGGGTCCTTACATCCCAAAATCCACATTTGATACTCCATCCTCCCCTCCACAACTTCACCACCCTTCAAGGTGTGTGTTAATGACAATCCTTCTAAATCCCTCATCCATTTATTCACAAGTCTTCCAACCTCCCATCCATTATCCATCAATCCTTCCGCACCCATCCACCCACTTAATCCAATATTTTGCATAAATGTTTCTCCTCCATCCCCCAATCATTTACATCTCCCAACCAACCATCCTACCAACATCCATGAGAATATCTTCGCAATACCTTGGTCTATAAATTAAAAAAGAAGAAGAAGAAGAAGAATTTTCAAGGGATATCCTCCATGGAATTATATGCTTGAGTCCTCCATATCCCTATCACATATTCATTGTCTTCCCAATCCACTTATATATCCATTCACTTATCCTCATCCCCGTGTAATATATACTTGGGAGAAAGCTCCATCCATACTATGCTACCATACATATCTTCCACATTCCCTATCCACCATCCATCATCCTATCTAAGTACATCATCCTTTCCCATATTTTATCTTGACTTTCTTATTCATTCCATCCATCCATATGCGCCTTCCATATCCCTTACTCATTATCCATCCACTATCCATTATAATTTATAAGTCCATCCACTTTTCCTATATTTGATCTTGACATCGTATCTATATCCTCCATCTCATAGTCCTTGTCATGTTTATTTTCTCCATCCTCCATCCACAATCCTATATAAGTCCATCCTCCTCTCTCATGTCTTTGATCTTGATTATTCTATATATTTCTTCTATTCCATATTACCTATTCCATCCACATCCTCTATATCATTATCCCTTATCCTATTCATACCCTCCATCTTGTATCCCTTATCAATCCAACTTCCACTTTCATACCTTTTCTCTTGATCAAGACTATAGGCACTAAAATATCCATGGATGCTTTGGACAATACAAGCCTTAATTTCCTCCATGAATATCCTTTACACACTATCCATTCATCTTGTACATCCTTTATACACCATCTTCCCATCCTTCATACACCTACCTCTAGTGTGGGGCATCTCACTCCTTTGCAAAATGGTCCATGGATCTTAATCCACCTATTCCGCATATTTTAGTCCTCCATATCCTATTAGCATACATTCCATCCATCTATCTTACATCCATAAAATATCTCCATCCCCCTATTCCTTTACCTCCCCTATCATTGGTACCAATCAATTCTATCCATTATCCACTTCACTTTATCCCATCACACTGAGATTAACCCCATCACACCGATCTTATCCCAGATACTTTGACCACATGAATTTTCACCAAATCAATCTTGATATTGAATCTCCTTGCTATTGTTCATTTTCACAACTATTGCCTTCAAATGCCCATTTTACATCAATCAATATTCCCTTAGGATACATCCTTCCTAAGTCAGCCTATCAAATCTCCCATCACACAATCCTATTCATGGAAAGAACTATGGAGTAAATGATAACTTGGTCACAAGGCCTTTTTTATTATTTTATATTTGTGTTTAATAGATTCTACTCATAATTTCCTCAATCTTCCATATCTTAGTGTATCTTGAGTGGTGTATATTGATACACATGTCATTTGTAGTATGATCTTCTTGTGGGTACATTGGTGCATTTTGGTTGGTTACATAGTTATGGTTATGCATGCCTTATTGGGGGCAAAGTCTTGTGCACTTACACCAAGTCCCTAAACAAGACTTGGGTGTACTACAGATTCCTCATGAGTGTTAGTGGATTAGTTCCACCATGATTGTTGATCTACATCTATGTTCCCAAATCTACCTTGTATTTCTGAGAGTCTAGTCCATGCAAAGGAGCCATGTCATCCACGTTGTCTAGCATGCGATGCATACCTCCTTCTACAAAATTAAACTAGGGTATGCTCTCCAACATCAACATGATGTAATCCCTAAAATCCCCCTTTGTATTTTAGTTAGTTGCATTTTTAGTTTCATTTTTCATTTTGAGGATCCTATTGGTCATGCAGTTTTGTTACTTCTATTTTTTATCTCTCCTCTTTTCTTCCCTTTTTTTTCTTTTTTAGAAAATTCCCCAAAATTAATTTTTCTGCGCTATTTTCTCGAGGGGCACACTCTTCCACCGTTCTTCACTTCAACATGACTCTTAGGCCTCCCTTTCTCTCTGGGATATCTTTTTTTTTCTTTGATACGACGTTGTCTTTGACGTTGCATCAAAAAGGGGTAAAATGTAGACATCTAAAAATATCCCTTAACACACTTATTAATTAAATTTTATTTAATTAATATTCTCTTGAGCACTATAGTTTATTTTAATTAATTAATTATATTTGCCTTATTCATCTACTTGTTTAATTAAATTTATGTAATTAAATAGGTTCATCTCCTATGGCATTTAAATTTAATTTAAATGCACCCCTCGAATGTATTAAATTTATTTAATACATTTCCCCCATAAATCATTTTTTGAAAAAACTCCTATTTATTTAAATCCCTCATTTTACCTTTTTTCTTCTAAACCATGATTTAAATTAATTTTAGTTAATCTAAATCTAAAAACTAACCTAAAATATAGCCTATACCCATCACTTCATTCACTAAGCCTACCTTTTGTGTTAATCCTAAGATTAATTAGCTAATCTATGAGATTCCTAAAAAAATTAGCCTAATGAGTTTCTCACACGTGTGAGTAACTCTTCCCAAGGTTGCAAACCACCTTTCTTAAAGTCTCTAACTATACCCTTACACCTTTGTCCCCTCTCCTTTTCCCAAATTTACTCACATGTGCCTCCTCTCTTAAATGACCTATCACTTTCAAAGGTTTCTCACACATGTGTGAGAAACTCATATCTTTTGCATGGCCATCTTTTAGCCTATGTGTCCCTTATTTTTCTCTTATGTGGATTCCACATAGGTGACACCTCATCCAAGCCCACTCATCTCTCCCAAAAATCTATAAATATGAGTCCTCCAAAGAGAATTTCATCCATCTTTTGCATGTAAAGTTATATGCTAATTTCATTTTGAGCATTTTAGAGCATTTGGCAATATACTTGCTAGATTATTTTCTATTTATTCGAATATCTCATATAATAACACATTAGTCTTGAATCTATCTTAATTTGCACCTCATTCAAGCTTAATAATCTCATCTTGGATCATCCTTGCAAACTAGTTCCTCATACTAGTTGTGTATGCTCTTGATCTCCATTAGCTTGCATTTAGGCTTCACATCATTTGAGCTTGCATTGGGGATATTGTTATTGTGTTTAGAGAGAACACCCGCAAATCTCTATAATGAATGAATCAAATGGAACTTGGGTGCTTCCATTTTAGTTCAATTGGAGGTTATGTGTTGAGTCTTTGTTGTATGCATGTGTTTTAGCTAAAGTTTTCTTTTTTAAGCCTACCTACATAGATTGAGATTTACACATATACATCAATATACATGTACATGTTTAGTCATAATACATTTGAAAAAATAAATTCTTGATAATGCTTGAATAAATTATTCAATCTTTTCAAACAATTGTATCAATTAAAATTGTTCTCAATTACCTTTTCATGTTCGCAATGATTCCTTTGACATTTATGTGTCTTGAAGGATTCCTTTTGCCCACAAGATGTCCTAGACATAGGTGGAGTACCATAAGAGAAAAAAAATTAACATAAGAGATATCAATATATAATATTATTTATATAATTTAATAAATTTAAATTTAAATTAATTCACATAAAATCGATAAAAATTGTAAATAATAGGTGTGCAAAATCTGATACTGCATAGATTCTTGGGCCAAAATCAATGGCCAAAAGTGTGACATCATCAATCTGGGTTATCTAATCCCTAACAACCCCTATCAAATACCAAATAAATATACATTAGAGATTTAGTATATATTATCAAAAATTATTTTAAAATCTAAGTATTATTCTATTTTAACATATTATAAAAATTCTACCTCTGGCATCGAAGCTATAGGTGCACTAGAAGTGGAAGGAATATGTAGTGGTGTACTAGCACCAGTTGTTGCATCTTGAAATGTGTATTGTTCATGGGGTATGTGCAGGACCATGGGGGGGCAAAATTTGGCGATGTGAAAAAAATAGCATTTTTCATTTGCCTCAAAAAGCAAAAAATCCATGACTTTTTGGTTGGCCTGGGTGTTAGTACACTTGGCCAAAGAAAACACCAAAGAAAAAAATATTTGATATTGGATACCTTGACAAAGGCACCAACAACCAAATGTTGGCAGCATTGTAAAGTGTTTGAATTTTTTTATATTTCTAATATCGAATATCTAATTCAAATCCAATATCCAATATTAATGTATTTATTTATTATATTATATATTATATATTATATATTATATATTATATGTTATATGTTAAAATAAAATAAATATTATATATTATATTATATATATTAAATAATATATACTATATATCTCATTCTCTCCCTCTCCACTTCCAATCCTCTCCCTCCCTCCCTCCCCTCCTCCCTCTCTATCACTCTTCCCTTATCTCTCTCTCATATCTGTCTATCCCTCTCCCATTCTCTCTCTCAAATAGAGAGAGAGAGAGAGAGAGAGAGAGAGAGAGAGAGGAGGAGGAGGAGGAGGAGGAGGAGAAGGGGAGAGGGAGAGAATGAGATATATAGTATATATTATTTAATATATATAATATAATATAAATATATATTATAGTATAATATTATATATTATATATTATACTATAATATTGTAACATATAAGATTATAATATATAATATATAATATTGATATATTATATGTCATGCATTGTCAGGGAACCCGAAAGGACATAACAAAAAAAACAAGAGAAATGTGCAAATAAATTCTTTTGTACTTACTAAGTTCAACTAAGTATTTAAGTCCTAACATGTTCCCCTACAGGTTTATCCCTTAAAATCCATATTAAACATTTCACGTAATGCATTAAGTTAAAACATGAATGAAAAGTAGAAATTCTTGATTCATTTAACCTTACGAGAGAGAGAGAGAGAGAGAGAGAGAGAGAGAGAGAGTATGATAGAACAAATTATTTTGTTTTCTTTCTTCTTTCTTTTACAACATGAAATAACCTTAACAAACTGAATCCAAGATCCTTCAATAATTATATTTATCATACATAACTGAAAAGTGTCATCAACAAGAAATATTACAACTTGATTTCCTTTCCCATTATTATCCTAAAGATACCCTTCCCAAATTCATGGATGCTTACAATATACATGGTCTTATAGGTTTACATAAGTTTGAATAACTTTTAAAATATCTTTACAATATCCTTCGCATGATACAATAAGCAGAATAGAGAGAAAGGTCTGCAACAACTTCAGATGCTCCATGGTTTTCAACACACGAATGATACCTCAAAAAAAGAATCACCAGCCAACCACATGGATCCACAAAGGTCCACTCCACTGTGCTAGGAGATAAAACCATTGTTCATACAAGGAAACTAGTGTAGTCTAAGGTTGTGGAGCATCCAACCTGAATAAAAAACAACACTTAAGAAAATAACAATCTACACAAAACAAAAGCACAAGAGATGAGTTCCCTAGGATGTTGATCAAGTGAGTGTCATCACATAGTCCTATGTGTTGGGATCCTTCCTAGCATTCATGTACTCTAGCACCCTTATGCGGCCTGCCCCAGTAGCTACAATGACCTTGGTATTCCAACAGGACCTATGCGGGTCATTATCCAATCTTTTATCTTTTTAAAAGTTTAATTAATCCCTTACCCATTCACCAACCATATTTTTTGAATTATATTAGGTCTTCTTCTTTTTTTACCCACCCAAAGGTTATCCCTCTAGCCTCCTCGACTCAGATCGAGTAGTGATCCACTCACCTAGGGCACCTAGGAACCCTACTCACAAATAGGTCATCAAGGGTGAAGAACTCCTTACCAACATCCCTCCCAAAGGGGGTTATTTAGGAATTTTACTAGGGTCCATGCCACCATGACAACCCTAACCCTTAAGACAAAAGATGGAAAAAGTAGAACTATCACAGTGGTTGCAAGTGTAAAAGCATAAGGTAAGTGTATAGGTATGTATAACTCCCAAGACCACCTATAGGACACATGGTAACATTATAGCCCTTCCATACATTTTAATAAAGACAACATCAACATATACACATAAAACATAACATTCATATCTACATTTTTGTTAAATTATGACACCCAAAATAGGTTTATAAACTAACATACAACTAATCTTCTTTAGTTGTAAAATTAATTTTAAACTAAATTAAATACAATTCAAATTCAAAAGAATTTAATGGATTATCCATTATAGCTTAAGTTAATACTTTAATTAAATTCAAACTTAATATAATATTAAATTTAATTACTTACTTTATTAGCTAACATAGATTAAATTAAAATCTTAATTAAATTTTAAATCAAATTAAACTGAATTTAAAATATTAACAAACTATATTTAGTATATTCTAATTAAATTAAAATTAAAATTTTATAAAATTAAAAAAAAATTAAACTAATTAATTTTTTCTTAAATTTTTTTTTAAAGAAAAGAAATCTGGTCGGGGGAGAGAAGGCCCCACCCCCCTTCCACTTCCCTTACTGTGGGAAGGTCGTGGGGTCGAGCCTGCGACAAACCTATGGTGAAGCGGGGTATCACGTGGGCTCCCTCGTGTGCCCTCGTGGTGGGGTTCCCACCTCCCCACTAGAATTTATTTTTTTATTAATTTTTTTTCCTTCCTCATTTATTTATAAAAATGAAATTTAATTAAAACTTTTTTACATTAAAATTTTAGATTTAAATATATTTAATTTTAACCTTTGAAATATCTAAGTCTTAAATTAAATATATATTAAAAAGAGCATATTCCTTTATAAAAAAATTAAAATGAATTTAAAACATTATTCCCCCCCCCCCATATTAAAATTATTAAAGTAACGACAACTATTATTTTAATCAAATTTCCCCCAACTATATACGTTCGTATTAATTTTTTTTAAATGTATTTCTAGAACATGTATAAGGCTTATACCAATATACATAAATTTAAACTGCAATGGAAGCATTACACTATTCATAAAAGGGTTTATTAAGCACATACAACCTAGCCAGAAAGACAAGAAAACAAAGACACGGTGAAGGCTTTCTCAAATTTAAAGCCTACCTAGATTCCTGTGACGGAGATTCCTGACACAACCGCCTTCGCTGAGCCTAGCCTCCTCCCAATCCTTAAGAAAATTTCATGAGTAGTCCTTCTTTCCAACCTCCAAAAATCCCATACCCTATGCTCAAGAATTTCTCCCTATAAGTAAACCTTCGGGTAGATCCATAGGTTGAGGACATTGCTTCCCGTAAAGAAATGTCCTCACCTACTTTATTAAATAAATCTAATAATAATAAGAATAATAATAGTAATAATACCTTACCCAATAGTTAGTTTTACCCCTTAGATAACTAACTTTCACCTACCCTTCTTATATTAACTTACCCTTTTCCAAACTAATAAAATAACTAAATCCACTTATATAATTTCATTAATATTAAAAATGAATAACGGCTAACTCTAATATTAATACCATATATTTGGATATTCTTCTCAAGGAAGTCACTAACCCAATGGTACTTGGGACCCTTCACAAACAGGAGGTCTTGAGTTCCACCCCCACCCCCTACATTAACAGGTCATGAGAGAGAGAGAGAGAGAGTAGGAATAAATATAGGAGTAGGTAATTAGTTTTATTTACTTTTATATTCCATGCTTTTACTTTTATTCACTATGCATATATTTTATTTATCTAAATCCACTTTATGCATAAAATCACAATCATAATTAATACACTCATAGGAATATAACTACAAACACATCAATAACTGACTATATATAGGTATGCATATATATGTGCACCCATATATGCATGTTTTGTATACATGATTAACACGCACACACACATGCACATGCACACACACACACACACACACACACACACACACACATGTACTAACACACGTGCGCACACGCGCACACACACTCGCATATATATATATATATATATATATATATATATATATATATATATATATATATATATATATATATATATATATATATATATATATATACATATATATATATATATATATATATATATATATATAGAGAGAGAGAGAGAGAGAGAGAGAGAGAGAGAGAGAGAGAGAGAGACCCCTTATAACCACTTAAATGAGATCGACATCAAAAGATACAAGAACTCAAAAACCTCCCAAAACCAAATCAAGAGACAGGTCAACAATACCAAAAACCATAGGGTTTCCCCATGTGTGAACTCTGGTTCATTTCCGAACAACAACAACTAGTTTGAGGATTTAAGGTATGCTCAGACTTGTGTAGCTAGGTGGAGTCGATGTCTGGTACCTACACACACCTGCATCATCGAGAAACAACAATGACATATATGTACAACCAATGACAAGCAAGGAAGGAGGAGTGTGACATCGTGTGGATCTCTCATAGGAGTGACTATGACTACTTCCCCTCTTCTGACACACATGCCAAGAAGGATACATATAGATCATAAAATGGGTTAGCATGGTTAGACCAATAATCATAATCACAATGAAATTTAACATATAAAGTCATCCCACATGATAAATATATCCATTAACTGAAAAATGCAACATATCTCATAAAGCAAGTACTAATCATATGAAAGCCCATAGTGTCAGATCTGAACATAATAAATAGTATCTCTAGGGTAGGCACTACATCCTCCCCCTCTAGCAACATGCTTACTCCTTGAATCCTACAAACAAATAGGGATAAGTAGCTCTCGGTCTATTGGCATCATCCCATGTCATTGATGCCTAATCATCCAAGTCCCATTAGACGCTTACCTTCTCTATGCTATGACCCCTGAGGGTCAGGGTACATTGTTGTAGAACATGCACTGACTCCAAAGCCAGCTACCTATCTGTGACCTGCAAAGAGGCCCAATCCAAAACATGAGAGGTATCAGGAATATATTCTCTAAGTATTGAAACATGAAACACATCATGAATGTATGTTAGGTTGGGTGATAGGGAAAGTTGATAAGAAACAAGTCCTATCCTCTAAAGGATCTCAAATGGTCCCACAAATCTTGGAGCTAGCTTCGATCCCTTTCCATAGTGAATTGGGCTCTTTCATGGATGAACCCTCAGGAAAAATTTGGTTCCTACTGGAAACTATCTATCTATTATGTGTGCATCATCATACTTCTTTTTCTTGTCCTGAGCCACAACTAAGTGTTCTCTGATCCTTTGCACCTGAGATTCCATATCTTGTAGCATCTGCGAACCTAGGAGTATCATGTCCTCTAAATGGTCCCAACTCAAAGGTGTTCTACAAGGTCGTCCGTATAGATCCTAGAAATGTGTCATGCTGATAGAGTTGTGATAACCATTTCTTCCAAAGAGGCATTTGTACAGACCAAAAAATCCTTGGCAGGGTCAGGTACATAAAAAATTGGAGCACTAGAAAGTCTTTCCTTAAGACCCTAGAAGGCTTCCTCACACTTATCTGTCCAGATGAATTTATTTCCTTTTATTTGTAATGAAGTGATAGGGTGTGCAATCCTAGAAAATCCCATAAAAAATCTCCTGTAATAACTTACCAGACCCATGAAACTATGAACTTTCAATATGTTTGTAGGGGCCGACCAGTCTACTATTGTCTGGATTTTTGGTGTGTCTATAGAGATCCCCTCATCGAAAATAACATGCCCTAAGTACTTAATCTCAATCTGGAAGAATTCACATTTTTCTGGGTTGGAAAACAATTGGTTGTCCTGCAAATAGTGTAGTACTTAACGAATGTGTTGCTCGTGTTCTGCCTCATTCTTAGAATACACCAAAATGTTATCGAGGAATACAATCACAAATCTATCCAAATAGGTCCTGAATACTCCATTCATAAGACTCATAAACACTAATGGGGTGTTGGTCAAACCAAAAGGAAACACAGTGAATTCATAATGCATGTACCAGGTTTAGAAGGCTATATGGTGAATGTCTGCTTCACGGATCTTGATTTAGTAATATCCTAACTTAAGGTCTATCTTTGAAAATACCTTAGCTCCTTTCATTTGATCGAACAGATCACCTATGCAAGGTAGATGATATCGATTTTTTATAGTAACCTTGTTTAGTTTCTTGTAATCATTAAACAACCTCAAAGATCCATCTTTCTTTTTCAAAAATATCAACGGAGCACCCCAAGGTGAGACACTTGGTCTTATAAACCCCTTCTCCAAAATTTCCTCCAAGTGAAGCTTGAATTTACTAAGTTTCTGAGTGGTCATGTGGTACAGAGCCTTTGAAATTGGCTTTGCTCCATGTACCAGGTCTATGCGGAAGTCAATGTCCCTTTTTGGAGGCATTCCTGAAATTTCCTTGGGAAACATATCTGAAAATTCTTGTAAGAGGGGGTGATCTAGGGATACATCCTTCCCTTCTCCTTCAACTAAGTCATTAACTGATACTGCAAAGAGTTAGCATCCTTTTTGTAAACACCTTTTTAGTTGCATGGTGGAGATGATGCAATGGGAAATGGGCCTTTGAATGCCATTAATTTATTTTGGTTCTCCTGCATCATATTTACACTAGATATTCTTTTCCTTGCATTTCACTACTACATCATGTTCTTCTAACCAATCCATCCCCATGACTATTTAATAAGAACTAAGAGAAATCACTTGGAGGTCCATCGATGTGGTGAAAGGTCCTATTTCTCTATCACAGTTTCAAACGCATAACTCAGTGGGTATCCTTGCCCTGGAGGCTAGTTCAACTTTCCATTTAGCATTTTTTCCCTTCCACCACAAGCCCACATTATTCTACTAATGATGGGGATATAAAGGAATCTGTTGCTCCAGAATCAAACAAAATAGAAACATTTTTACCCTTAAGCACACCTGAAGTTTCAATCACTAATCCCTGAAGGCCAGCCTGATTTTGATCAACTTCTACAAATATCCTATGAGATATATCAGAATCACCAACAGTGGGTTCAGAGGTTGCATTCTTCTAATAGGATGTAGTGTTGGTGCGCTAAGGAAAATTAACTGTTATATGCCAGTGTTTCCCACAAGAGAAGCACCCAATGTTCTTGAAGGTGTGGTTGGTAGGAGGAGCACTCAATTGTTGATAGCTCCATGTGTTCTTGCCTTGAGAGTTTTGAGAGGGTTGGCTATCAAACTTGTGATTCTGAGTATGGTCCTACTTGTATCAATTTCTGCCACCCCCTTGGAAGTTCTTGTTGAACTTTTTCTTTTGGAAATTTTGTGGACTCCTTATGAAGGATAACTCTTGGAGTTGGATACACCCTGATTTTGATTGTTCTTAGAATTGGAGTTGTTTCCCTGACTTCTAGAAAGTCCTCCTTATCCCAACCTTGCATTTTTTTTCTATCAAGAATGCTTTGTTGAAAACGTCCCTAAGGGTCGTGGGTTGGAGTACTGCAACTCCACCTAAAATTTGATCATTTAGACCGCTGATGAAGTGTTAAACAATCATAGGTCTATCTTCTTTTAGCCTGAAAAGGGTTTCAACTCATAAAACTTTCACTCATACTCCAAAACTAACATGGATTTTTTCTTTAGTAAGTGAAATTCCTCTGCCCTACTTTGCCTCCATTGCTCTTATAGGTATATATCCTTGAATTTTTCTAAGAACAATTCCTAGGTGATGTTGTTCATGATAACCAGAAGACTCTCTTCTTCTTCTCACCACCAAGAAGATTATCCTTTGTGTAGGTGCATTAATGCACATCTAGCCTTAATGTTGTTACTAAAGAGGTGTATAGCAAAAAAACATTCAAGATTAAACAACCAAGTAATTGTTGTTGATCCACTTTATCTCCATAAAAGAGTGGTATCTTCGCTCTAAGAAAATCCCTCATGAATGCTATATTTGGGGTTTTTCTTCTTCCTCAAGGTTCCTTCTCCTAGGGCTTCTATCCCTTTCCTATTGTTCATGATGGTGATGGTTATCTTCTTGGTTCACCCTATCCTCTATATGATCCAACCTTTGAAGGATTTGTTGCATCATTTGCCTTAATTGGGCCCACAATGAACCTTGACTTTCATTATGGTCATTTTACTTGGTCCTTTGGTTCCAAGCATCCTCGCAGTCCCCTTGGGAGCTTTCTTGCTGAAATTAGGGAGGAGTGTTTTGGGCTCCGCCCTTAGATCCTCTACGGGTAACTAGAGGCATCCTGGGAAGTTGACAAGTTTATGCAGGACAAGTTCTTCTATTGATGGCATGTTATAGTATAAGCACAATAGGCCCTAGAGCTTCCAATGTAGCAACCTAGGGCTCTGATACCAAGTGTCATGCCTTGCCAGGGAGCCCAGAAGGACATAACAAAAAAATAAGAGAAATGTACAAAATTTTCCTTTTGTACTTACCAAGTTTAGCTAAGTATTTAGGTCCTAACAAGTTCCCCTACAGTTTATCCCTTAAAATAAATATTAAACATTTTTTGTAATGCATTAAGTTAAAACATGAATGAAAAGTAGAAATTCTTGATTCATTTAACCTTACAAGAAAAAGTAGAGAGAGAGAGAGAGAGAGAGAGAGAGAGTACATGATATAACAAATTATTTTTTTTTCTTTCTTCGTTCTTTTACAACATGAAATAACCTTAACAAAATGAATCCAAGATCCTTCAATAATTACATTTATCATACATAATTGAAAAGTGTCATCAACAAGAAATATTAAAACTTGATTTCCTTTCCCATTATTTTCCTAAAGATACCCTTCCCAAATGCATGGATGCTTACAATATTTTTTATAATACAAGGTCTTATAGGCTTACATGATTTTGAATAACTTTTACAATATCCTTCACATGAGACAATAAGCAAAATAGAGAGAAAGATTTGTAACAACTTCAGTTGCTTCATGGTCCACAACACATGAACAATACCTCAAAAAAAATCACCACCCAACCACATGGATCCACAAAGGTCCACTCCCCCATGCTAGGAGATAGAACCATTGTTCACACAAGGAAACTAGGGTAGTCTAAGGTTGTGGAGCATCCAACCCAAATAAAAAATAACACTTAAGAAAATAAAAATTCTACACAAAATAAAAGCACAAGAGAGGAGTTCCCTAGGATTCTGATCAGGTGAGTGTCATCGCATAGTCCTATGTGTTGGGATCCTTCCTAGCAGTCATGTACTCTTGCGCCCTTATGCAGCCTACCCCAGTAGCTACAATGACCCCAATACTCCAACAAGACTCATGCGGGCCATTATCCAATCTTTTATCTTTTTAAAAGTTTAATTAATCCCTTACCCAATTCCCAACCAATTTTTTTAAAATTATATTAGGTATTTTTTTTAATTCTCACCCAAAGGATATCCTTCTAGCCTCCTCAACTCGGCTCCTACAGTGAGCCTCTCACCTAGGGAACCTAGGAACCCTACTCACAAATAGTTCATCAAGGGTGTATAACTCCTTGTCGACATCCCTCCCAAAGGGGGTTATTTAGGAATTTTACTAGGGCCCATGCCACAAGGACAACCCTAACCCTTAAGACAAAAGATGGAAAAAGTAGAACTATCATAGTGGTTCCAAGTGTACATTTTAGCCCTTCCAAATGTTTTAATAAAGACAACAACATATACACAGAGAACATAACATTCATATCTAAGTTTTTGTTAAATTGTGACACCCAAAATAGGTTTCTAAACTAACATACAACTAATCTTCTTTAGGTTTCAATTAAATTTTAAATTAAATTAAATACAATTCAAGTTCAAAATAATTTAATGGATTATCCATTATAACCTAAGTTAATACTTTAATTAAATTCAAAATTAATATAATATTAAATTTAATTACTTACTTTATTAACTAACATAGATTAAATTAAAATCTTAATTAAATTTTAAATCAAATTAAACTGAATTTAAAATATTAACAAACTAAATTCTCTATATTCTAATTAAATTAAAATAAAATTTTAAACAATAAAAATTAAAAATTAAAAATTAAACTAATTAAATTTTTCTTAAATTTTATTTTAAAGAAAATAAATGTGGTTGGGGGAGGGAAGGTCCCACCCCCTTCTACTTCCCTTACTGTCTGAAAGTCACGGGGTCGAGCCTGCTACAGACCTATGGTGAGGCAAGGTGTTGTGTGGGCTCCCCGCGTGTCCTCATGGTGGCCTAGGATGGGACACAGAATCCCCACCCCCACTAGAATTTAATTTTTATTTTTTATATTAATATTTTTCCTTCCTCATTTATTTAAAAAAATGAAATTTAATTAAAACTTTTTACATTAAACTTTTAGATTTAAATATATTTAATTTAACCTTTGAAATATCTAAGTCTTAATTTAAATATATATAAAAAGAGTGTATTCCTTTATAAAAAATTTAAATATGAATTTAAAACATTATTCCCCCCCCCCCAATATTAAAATTATTAAAGTAACGACAACTATTATTTTAATCAAATTTCCCCCAACTATATGTGTTCATCTTAATTTTAAAAAAATGTATTTCTAGACATGGATAAGGCTTATACCAATATTAATAAATTTAAACTGTAATGGAAGCATTACACTATTCATAAAAGGGTTTATTAAGCACAGACATCCTAGCCAGAAAGACAAGAAAACACAGACATAGTGAAGGCTTTTCGAGATTTAGAGCCTACCTAGATTCTCGCGACATAGATTCTTGACACAACCACCTTCCCCGATCCTAGCCTCCTCCCAATCCTTAAGCAAATTTCATGAACAGTCCTTCTTTCCAGCCTCCAAAAATCTCATCCCCCATGCTTAGGAATTTCTCCCTATAAGTAAACCTCTGTGTAGTTCCAGAGGTTGAGGGCATTGCTTCTCATAAAACAATGTCCTCACCTACTTTATTAAATACATCTAATAATAATAATAATAGTAACTTACCCAATAGTTAGTTTTACCCCTTAGATAACTAACTTTCACCTACACTTCCCGTACTAACTTACCCCTTTCCAAACTAATAAAATAATTAAATCCACTTATATATTTTCATTAATATTAAAAATGAATAACGGCTAACTCTAATATTAATACCATATATTTGGGTATTCTTCTTAAGGAACTCACTAACCCAATGGTACTTGGGACCCCTCACAAACAAGAGGTCTCGAGTTCCACCCCCACCCCCTACATTAACAAGTCATGAAAGATAGAGAGAGAGTCTATAAGGTAGGAATAAATTTAGGACTAGGTATTTAGTTTTATTTACTTTTATATTCAAAACTTTTCCTTTTATTTAGTATGCATTTATTTTATTTATCTAAATCCACTTTATGCAAATAATCACAATCATAATTAATACACTCATAGGAATATAACTACAAACACATCAATAATTGAATATATATGGGTATGCATATACGTGTGCACCCATATATGCATGATTTGCATATATGATTAACACACACACACACACACACAGATCCTACACCCCTCATAACCATTTAAATGAGATCAACATCAAAAGATACACGAACTTAAAAACCTCCCAAACCCAAATCAAGAGATGAGTCAACAATACCAAAAAACATAGGGTTTCTGCATGTGTGAACTTTGGTTCATCTCTGAACAACAACAACTAGTTCAAGGATTTAAGGTGCACTCAGAGCTGTATATCTAGGTGGAGTCTATGCCTAGTACCTACATACACTTGCATCACTGAGAAACAACAATGACATATATATAACCAATGACAAGCAAGGAAGGAGGAGTGCGACATCGTGTGGATCTCTTGTAGGAGTGACTACGACTTCCTCTCTTGTTCTGGCACAGACACCAAGAAGGATACATATAGATCATAAAATAGGTTAGCAAGGTTGGACCAATAATCATAATCATAGTCAAATTTAACATATAAAGTCATCCCACATGATAAATATATCCATTAACTGAAAAATGCAACATATCTCCTAAAGCAAGTACTAATCATATGAAAGTCCATAGTGTCAGATTTGAACATAATAAATAGTATCTCTAGGGTAGGCACTACATTATAACATATAGTATTATATTATATATTATAATAATATATTATATATAATATAATATTATATTATATATAATATAATATAATATTATATATAATATAATATTATATATTACATACATTAAATATAAATTATATATAATAATAAATATATACATTAATAACTAGTATCAAGTTTTATAAGTATCAAAATTTTAAACATTGTACAATGGCACCAACATTTTATCGTTTCCACCATTGTCGGGTTTCATATCTAATATTGGATACATATTATCA
Organism: Chamaecyparis obtusa; assembly: GCA_027943335.1. Taxonomy (NCBI): domain Eukaryota; kingdom Viridiplantae; phylum Streptophyta; class Pinopsida; order Cupressales; family Cupressaceae; genus Chamaecyparis; species Chamaecyparis obtusa. Next base: position 477,026 of record BSBK01005629.1, read on the forward strand.
GATATTGGATATGTCTAACATAAATCACCAAGCCAAAGATTTGCCTCGGGATTTTTATGGATCTTGGCTTGGGAATTCCAAACTTGGAAAGTCAACCCAAAAAATGTGTTTTTGAAATCTCCCTATGTTTCTAAACTTTGACCTTATAGTTGACACCTTTTTTGTTATCTGAAATTGATGAAACAAAGCGGATGTCTTAAGTAGATTCTCCGTTTTCCACGAATAGAAATTATGTCAAGTTTTGAATTTAGTAAATAATTATTATTTATTTTCTAATTGGATTACATCTAATGTCTTGATTGATAGGCTAATTGGAAAACGTCTATAACTTTCAAACAGTATAATATTTTTCAAATCCAAAACATGATCACATACTATGAGGAAAAATTAAAAAAATTAAAAAATATTTGGTTTTGACCAAGTTAAGGTGGTCAGACACATGAGTTTTTTATTCTAAAAAAGTTGTAGTAAAAAAATTATAATTAATTATTTATTAGGAAAAAAATTACAAAAAAATATGTGTCACATCGAGACACGATTCCTGTATTTATATCTAGAATCTTATAAAAAAATATTATCATTTGATTATGGTTTGGGTGGTCAGGCATACACCTACTTCTTATCTTTTTCCTTAAATTTATGTCCTACTGCATTGAAATTTAATTTTTTTACCAAATATATTAATATTTTTTTTTAAATAATTAGTAGCTTATAAACTACATTCAATTTCCTACAGATTCTCTTCTTACATCTTTTTGATATAAGGTTGATAACTTGTCCAAATTTTTATGTCAAGTTGCCTAACCCTATTTTTTCTAAAATTTCATTGCCACTTAAGGCCATAGTTTGATATACCATGATCCTGCACACACCCCATGTATTAGTTTAAATTAATCTATAAGTGAAAATTTATTTATATTCATAAGTTTTAAGTGATTGATAAATAAATTTAAATACAAATGAACACACCTGCATATGTTTTCCACTAGAAAACACCATATTCATCAAGTCATCTATGATGACCACATCCTCTATAGTGGAAACCTGACATCTGCCTCCATAGTATGTACACAAATGGGACGTGTAACCATCCTCTTGGGCATCGATATCTGCCCCAGAACATATATGCTAACAGCTAGGACACATATGATAGATGGGATCACTAGAGCTATGTGGTGCAACAAATGATGACCTAGGTGGTGTAGGTGTTGGATCATCACGTGGTCCAAGAGGATCCACTAAATTCATAACATATTGAATGATGAAATTATTCAATGAGGTAGCTTCTTGAAGAGTCTGTAACTCCATAGACTCCTTCAGGACTACTAGGATTGTCACATGAACCCTAGGTTTAAGAACTAGAGCTATGTGATTTTGGGAGTCTACTACCCTCCGAGCCCCTGGTTTATCCTGGACATAGCCTCTACCTCTACCCTATAACTCCCTCATGTAAAAGTAGGTCAACAACTTACCAAGGATAAACTCATAATATAATTTCCTCAAAAAATATGATGGAACCTCATAATTACATTACAAGGTGGTTGGTTAAAGAACATATACCACCTATCCCTAAAAGCATTTTTTAGCCTGACTTGATTACACCAATGTAAAGGAAACCTCTTTGAATCAAGAGGTAAAGTATCATTGGTTTTTTAATTGCCGAATATATGCTTTACTTATCAATTTTCTTTTCATGCCATCATATGAAAACCCAATAGAATAGAATGCATGACATCTATCCCTATATGTACCCCATTTTTCAACTTGTCTAGATACTTACTTGGAACTATTGGCCATTGATTCTACAACTATAGCAAGGGATGAATGATGTTCATGCTCAAGGGGCCTCAACCTATTCACTATTTGAGAAATTTGGGTTACATTTTGTGATAGATGATTTGATAGATCCTCTTATTTAGTTTGTACATGGTCTGTTGGAGGAGATGGAGGGTTTCTATCGTGAGGCTCTTGTTAGTGTTCTTTTTCTTTTTTCTTTTTTTTTCTTTTTTTTGGGGTGGGGGGGGGGGGGGGGGGGGGGTAGTGTTTTGAGAATCTACCATGAATTTATAGAAAAAAACTCAATTAAATTTTTTTATATTATAATTAAATTTTAAACAAAATTTAAAAAAATTGCATTGTTTAAGGCATACTAACACGATCAATGATCAGGTTCTGTGGTATTTTAGCTCTCACTATTTCTCTTAGTCTGCAACCAAGGGTTTAGAATGCCCTTTGACTGCAACAATCAAACTTTTATAATTTATAAAACTCGATCAAGTTTTTGTTATAATTAAACCTCGGTCAAGTTTTTTTTGTAATAAAAACTAATCGGGTTTTTTGAGTTTAGGCTTGGTAATTACCAAGCCATAACTTGATCGAGTTATTTGAAATAAAAGAAACCCAATCAGGTTATTAGTGTTTTGGATTTTTATGATAGGGTAGCCACTTTTTTGCACACCATCTTGGTGCACTTATCCTATGATTAAAATTTTTTTTTCTAACGTAACAATTTAGGTGATATTGTTACATATTGTCTTAGTGCTAACTAAGCATGAGATCATTTATGAAGAATGGTTGAGTAGGAATTATGTTTTGTCTTGATATACATGTTGAAATGTTTGGTCATGTTTGGAATTGTTTATTTGCATTATAATAATGCAAAACCATAGCATGTTCTCAATTTTTGAAATAAAAAATGATATATGCATTGTGCAACTATGAATAAGATGTTAAATTTATGTGAATTTAGATTCACGATCATGATATTATGATAATCTTTATTCAATCTTTGAATTATTTTATTATCATGATGTTTTATGAAATTAAAATGATTGTTTATAATAAGTGAAGCTAGAGTTGGTGCTTCACCTTTAACCTATATTGGAATCTAGGTTGGAATGACTTAAATTACTTTGAGATAAGAAAGGTGTTTTTAGTCTATGAAATTTTCCATTATAAATCAATTTTGTATGTAAAAATTGCTCTAAATTCAATATAGGATCTTTCACATCTAAGTATTCATCCTATAATATTTTTTTGATATTTGGAAATCAAACTAATTTCATCTTATAGCTTGTGACAAGATTTGTATTCTTTAAATGGAGTAAAAAGAAAAGTACAAACAAAAATGTTACACCAAAACAAAATGTGAATCCTATTGGGGAGAAAAAATGTTCAATAGGTAAAAATAATAATTTAGAATTATACATTTGAGGAGTAAAATGAAATATCTAGTTGTAGGTGAGACATTTTTTAAATGACACATAGGAGTGAAAAATACAATTTTCATTTTTAGGTGAAAATTTTGAAAATGATGTGGAGAAATGAAGGATGTGATATCTAAGTCATGCAAATTGATAGTTAGAGTGGATAAATATGATTTCTAAATGAAAGAGAAAAATGAAAAAAAAAACATAACTATGGTAGAAAGTGTTGAGTTGTTGGACTGAATTTTGCCATAATTTTTGTATCAATGTTTTAGATCACACTCCATGATACATCATTAGAATGAATCACAAAGTATGATCTGAAATTTTGATACAAAAACTTTGACACAATTTAAACTAGAAACTCAACACTGTTATAATTTATGGATTGTGGAAATTTGATATCATTAAGAACAAGTTAACTCTAAACTTTAAAAAACACTTTAATTTTTATGTTAGAGTGCATTTTGATATGAGGTGTCAACTTTAAGGTAGTATGCATACATTATTAATAGTAATTAGGATTGTTACATCATACATTTTTTAGGAGGGCTATCATTTTTTTTGAGAAAAGAGATTTATTCCAAAAAAAAAGGAAACTTGGGTCTTTCTTTGTTATTTAAGATGTCCTAATTGTTATTTAAGATGTCAATTTTATTTTTATTTTAAGCTAAATATAATATATAAAGACACATGATAAGTTTGTCCATGCTAAAAAAGTCAAAAAAGTATTGGAAACATTCTAATTCTTTAAAATATATATTACTAAATTTTATGTAAAAACTTTAGTCCTCTTTTATGATAATACACAATCATTTTATAGCCAATTTTTCTTTTTCATATATTGAAACTTACAAATATATTAAATCAAATATCTTGTTGCTTTAGTCTATCAGTTTTGTGCAATTTAATTTACATATTTTAAGGTAAGGTTTCATGAGGGGAGCTTCAGGATCCATTTTCATGGAGTAGGAGGTTCCAGTTTTGGCTATGTAGGGGCTAAAATGCACCTGATTAGACAATTTATTTGTATTTTTTAAATAAATTAAAATTCATAAAAGCATTGTACTATAATTTTTAAATTAAGTAATAAATGCAAATAAATTATCTAATCAGGTGCATTTTGGTCCCTGCATAGACTGGGCAAATAAATTGTCTAATCAAGTGCATTTTTATGCCGAGAGACATCCTTATACAACTGTAGCACAAGCTATGGCACCAGCATGACATATTCCAAGGAATATGCAATGTACATAATAAAAAAATATAGGGTCAGTTACCAAAAAAAGTGCCATGTATAAAAAATTAAAAAAATGCAATCAAAAAATAAAAAAATGTAAAAAAAATGCCACGTATAAATATTTTTTAAAAAAAAATATAAAATGTTGGGCACCCATAGTGGGACCCACCACAGAATCCCGTGTGACAGCTCGTGTTGTTTGCACGGTCTGCGGGGCCCCACACGACAAGCTCGATGTCGCTGCTGGCAGCGGCCAATGTCGTGTGCATTCAATGCACACGACACTGGCCGCTACTAGACTGTTGACAACCAACGGTGCACTACAGGCTGGCAATGGCCTTTGTGCACTTTGAATGTTGGTGGATGAGGGGTGGTGGCCCCGTCCACCAATAACCATTTTTTTTTAATTTCTTCTATTTCGAAAATGAGCCAAATGTAATATTTGATTTTGCATGTCGTTTAGGGGAAATATGAATGAACATTTTTGGGATATGAAGAGTCTCTGTGATTTTATAAAAGAGTGCTCTTCATATCATTTTCATTGTTTCTTTGTTTGCGGAGAGGATGAATTTTGTTTTGCAAAGAGGAGGATTTATAGAGTTTTTTTGGAGGATTCATTTGGAGACCATTTTGGAGGATCTGATTTGGAACTTCATAATTTGAAGGTAAATGTATTGTTTTATTTTCATAGAGTTTTTATAAAAAAAAATTAGTTTTTATATATTTAAGATATCAAATCTTAAATATAGTTTTTATATATTTAAGATTTGATACTCAAATATCAAATGTTAAATATAGTTTTTATATATTTAAGATTTGATACTCAAATATCAAATGTTAAATATAGTTTTTATATAGTTTTAATATAGATTTAATATTTAAGATTTGATATCTTATATAGTTTTAATATTTAAGATTTTATATAGTTTTAATATTATTTTTTATATAAGATTTTAGATAGTTTTAATATATAATTATTAAATTTAAATTTTGAATTTTTTAATTTGATTATTAGATGAATAATGTATCTATATAGATGAAAAACAAAGAAAAGTTCTTGAATAGATTTTAACCCTATATAAAACATGTTCCATTATTTATTATTATAATAATATTTATATTATGGATGGAAATGCCACCATAATTTTAATGTTTTAGGGATTGTATTTTATATTTTAATTTATTAATTGAAATGGTTTTTTTTATTTAATTAGATTGATTTAGTTTTAAATTTATTAGTTTTCCTTTTAATATGGATGGCAATGTCCCCATAGTTTTAAAAAATTATATTTAATTAGATTCATTTTGTTACTATTTTAATACTTTATTTTAAATATTACATTTATTTTTAATATGGATGACAATGCCGCCATATTTTTATACATGTTTTTTATATGAATGTTTAAGGTCTCCTAATGTTTAAAATTAGATTTTCATAATATGTTAAAAGAAGTCAGATTTAGAGAATTTGATTGACAAATTTAATTTTTGCATAATTTCTTTTAAAAATTAGATTTAGAAATTGATTTAATGAAATTAATTTTGTTAATTGTATTAATGAAATTGATATTATTGATATAATTAGATGTTGTTTAAAATTAGATTTACATAATTTCATTTAAAAATTAGATTTGGAAATTGATTTAATGAAATTGATTTTGTTAATTATAATTATATTATGGTTGTATTATATCTTTATTCAGATGATTTTTTTTGTAATCATAAATTAGGCATACAAATGGACTTTAATATGGGAGGGCTTTGAAGGGGCATGGTTTGAAGGAACAATTATAGGCATTGTAAATAATACTAATATGCCAAAATTTTCTGTGAGATATGATCACTTCATAATCGATGAATGGGCTCGAGAGCCCCTCGTTGAGGAAGTATTTTTAGACTATATGAGACCTATTCCACCTATCATTAGTTTGCCTCGATATGTACCTCTTGGGCTTGTAGTTGAAGTTCTAGACAATGATTATTGGTGGTTGGGTGTGAATCTTGACATATTTGTTTCGCCACTCAGTCTTGAAGAGTTCTTTGAAGTATATTTTCCTGACTCTTATACTCTAAAACCATATTCACGTGCCCACTTACGACCAGAACAAGAATAGGTTAGAGGAAGATGGAGACTGACATAGTGGAATTGAAGAGTTCACAATTAATTTTTGGTTTGAGATCCACTACCTCTGAAAATGGGATCACATATTTTTGGCTTTCATTGTTTACTATTCCAAATAAGAGATCATGAATGGCCCTTTAGACCATTTCAATCGTCATTATATATCCATTATTGTTATAAAATATTCATTTTGTTATTGTTACAATATCTTGGTTCTTATTTTCTCCATGTATCTATAATTCTTATCATTTCTTCACTCAAAGTGTTGTTATTGTCTAATTTATTTTCCTAATTGCTATTCTATATATATAAATATGTATTTAAACATGATACAAAAATTATAAAAACTAAATTGCTATGTATTATAAATTGATATGTCCCCTTTCAATTCTATATATAAAAAAGTATATTAATTGACAAGTAACATTCATTCTTTCTAAATATTAAAATGTCTTTACATATATATAATATAAAGTTTGATTAGATTACTAATTTTACGTTCTTTCATAGTAGATATGGTGAGACCAAGGTTGGACTTTGAATTAGAGGAGGTAAGAAGAGAATATCAAAGACAATATAGAAGAGAGTCTCATAGACGTCAGCAAGAACAATTGATAGAAAGTCAAAGAGAACAACATAGAATAAGACATAATGAAGTTGATAGACAAAGAATTGGTAGAAGAAGGGCAGACGTAACAATGGAACAATTAGAAAATGAAAATCAATATGAAATAAATGTTCAAAGAAATAACTATCAACGAACTTTTGAATAAAGCCTTCAAAATGAAGGACATCAAGGGATTCAAGATAACCCCGAACCAAGTCACATATATAACAATCCACTTAATGTAAACATTCAGTTGGATGTTGAAAATGAAGACTCTTCATCCATAGAATGTGTTCCGTAAACACCACAACATGAAAATCAAATAGAAATGAATTTGTTGATGTGGAAGGTACTATGGAAAACATGCCAAACCCAAATGGTATGGTTGAAATTGAATTTAGAATATTCCAAATACAGTTTAGGCATCAGATAGATAGTTTAAGATTCCTAATATGTGTCATGTTTGTCAAGAATCATATCTTGCAATGAAAGTATATCGCACGTGTGAAGGTCCTATATGCAATAGGTGTAAACAAGAGCGAGGAACTCATAGGTTTTCATCTTCAAACAATATGGACCCTAGTTCTAGACCATAAGAGCTTGCAAATTTGACTTAGGTTTAAGAGACATTGATTGCACATGTTAGCCCTATACTACAAGTTACACATGCAACTGGTGGTTAATATAAGTATAAATGACACACTATAAATTTTCCTCGACATGTAGAACAAGTATCCAAAGTTTTTCCACATACAATTGAGCATTTTCCAATTATTATTGTTTGTAGAAGGGATCAATGTGGTACACGTTATAACTTTACTGTAAATAGGGATTGTGTGTACAAAGCATTGAAATACAAAGTCTAGAGCATGACAAGTTTATTGCAGATGTTAGAATCAATGAAGTTACTCTAAATGACTTGCCAAGAAATTCTAATCAAAATGTTTTTAACAGATTGAGGACATTCCACATGGAATTTGATTCTGATGCAAACAAAGTCATATTTGTGGGTCCATTCATGGAGATAGATGAAGGTAATGTAATTTAGTACACAATGTTTATGGCTTCAAGACCACCTAATTCTCAAAGAGAAATGAAATTAATCCAAGCATGGGTTAACAATATTGAGACAGTTCCATATGCATTAATTGAATGGCCAGCTATAGGTGCATCACCCATCAATGAATATGTCACATCAAGATTATTAGATATGACATTTCCAACATTGTTTCTTGATGGAAGATGTGATTGGTTAGAGCCAAGAATGAGGCAAATTCATCTGCATGAATTTGTGAAGCATTTATTGTAGTATAGGGATCATCGATTTGGTAAACATCCAAGGTTTAGGTATTTCATGATGAACATGATAATGAGACATCGTGCACAAAATTCATCTGTTGTATTTGTAAAAAAGGTGTTGATATTGTGGTGACTGGCCATGTAGTGGGTGTTGATATTGTGACAACCTCTCATGTAGTTACCGGAGGTGAGGGGCGCTAGCCCCAAACCTCCAATTGGTGCGTAGCGCCGACATTTTTTTTTGCTTTTTCAAGAAAATATTGTGCTTTTTCGAGCAAAAGGAGTACTGACATTGTAAAACCCTAAAATGGTTGATTTTAGAGGTTTCCCTAAAATGCTGTTATAAGCAGCTGAGATGCGTAATGCATTGTAATGTTGGTGTATGTTTTTGCTGGATAATAAGAAAGGTTGGACGATTGTGTAGGTGGACATAGCCCAGGTTTTGGGTGAACCACATTAAATATGTCTGTTATCTATTTTGAGATTGTCTTCTTTTGTTTTCTGCATATAACTATTAATCTTATATTGTTCTGGATTTGTTAATCCCTAACAAAAGGAGTTTTCAAGACATACCAACTACCATCAATGAGCTACATGAACATATGGAAAATATGTCACATAATAATTTGGCAGATAGGTTGATGAGATTTGGAACAACTCTAAGAGGCACAAGATCCTATTGGTCTAAATGTAAAGTGGAATTAACAGACCCGCTTCACCTTAAGTGTAGAGGATATGCAATAGCTTGATTTGCAAGCGATGATGCCAGGAACACCACCAAATGATCCACGAGAGGCTCAAAAGTGGAGAAGATAGAATGCCATTTCCTATCCTCATATAGTTTCACATTACATGCATTTAAGGCATACAATGTTCAGGAAAGAAATACTTGAAAAAGGTATGAAAGTCAAATATTTTTTGTGTAGATATGAGTGGCAAGATAGAGGTTCACCTTATGTGCATGGCTTCTTATGGCTCGAAGGAGCACCGAACATGGACACTACTGACTGGTCAAATAAGGAGGAATGAAAAAGTGCTGAGAGATATTTTCATTCCAGTATTCATGCATGGGATCCTAGATATGAGCCTCATCAAAGAAATATATAGGTATCTTTTAAGTAATTTGATCATATATCAGTATAACATGATGTTTACAATATATGTTCATATATATATTTCCATATAATTATTATAAATTCTTAATATGATATATTACCCACAACCATTTGTAGGTTTTCCAAAATTTTGGTCAACATCCATGTCTAAAGAATAGTGCACAACTAGCTGAGGTGGATATTAACCATGACTATGAAGAGATAGTCAACTATGTGGAATGATACATAGTTTCTAAGGAGGGTGCATGTATATGTAGAAAAATGGGAAGAATGGTTTGTAGGTAATTATTTTATCGATTAGTAAGGTTTACATTAATATTATATATTAATTATTTATAAAACTTAATCAAAACAGATGCTCATTTATCTTTCTCTTAGGTAAAATGTTCCTTGTCCATTGAATTTGGAGGGATCCAAGTTATATGAGGATAGAGAATCAGGTAAACAAAATTTGAGCCAGATAGAAATGATGATAAAATCAATTCACATAATCAATACATACTGCAACTATGGAGGGAAAATATAGATTGACAATCTGTTCTTTCAAAACATGTAGTTATTAAATACATTGCAAAGTATGCAATAAAAGCTGAGAGAAGTTTAGAAACCTATTATGAAATGTTGATGCGTTTGTCAAACCTGGAAAATCTTGGTGATTTAGCTGCATGAGCATACATAAAGCTTCTCACAGAAATAGTTATAGAGAGGGAAATTGAAGCCCATGAAACATGTCATATATTGTTAAAGCTTTCATTGCTAGAGAGTAGCATAAGGTTTGTTAATCTAAATGTCTCACATGAAGTTTTCAAACCTGTAGTAGTAAATAATGAGGAAAATGATGAAGAACAGACCGAATCTTTTGTAGATGGCTATACAAAAAGGCCAATTTGTATGGAAGGTATCACCTTGATTGATGCAACAAGATCCTCGATATACAATCCTAGAAAAAGAGAAGACAACAAATGGGGGCCACGATAAACAACAACTATTGTCAAAGTTTTCCCTAGGCTCCTATCCATTCCTCCACGTGATTCAAGTAAATGGATTGAGTTTTGTTTATCTGACTTGTTACTATACAAACCTTTTCGTAACATTGAAAGAGACATTGGTCATGATAATGATACTATAGTAGAAAATTGGGAATCACTCAATTATAATCCTTGGCATGTTCAAAGAGTAGCACCTAGAGAAAATGATGAACTTAGAAGTGATTTTGAAGTGGAAGATAATGGAGTTATTCAAGAAAATACCACAAAGCATGAATGAGAAATCATCTCCAGACTATGTCATTGTCAACATATGCAGGTTTCTGAGATAGACATGTTAGGAAGAAGAGATATTGATATAAATACAAACTAGTGTAGTGAAGAGCATACTGTTGTAGGAATCAACTTCATAAGAGAAATGAAGAAACATGGATGTCTCATGTATGATGACATCCCATAATGCATCAATTTTACAACTCTTAGTGACAAGCAACAAAAGGCAATCGATATTATTATGACACACTACCATGGCAATTGGGTCAGAATGCCTTTGTTTATGATAATTCAAGGAACAAAGGGAATAGGAAAGTCTTATCTAATTGGTGCCATCAGTCAAATTCTTCAGATTGAAGCTTTTCCAAGTCCTTCTCCACTTCTATTACTTACACCAACTGGAGTTGCAACTTTCAATATAGGAGCTTCTACAATTCATTCAAAGTTGTGAATACCAATTGGAGATTTTGCTCAGCTAGAGGGAACACAACTTACAAGTTTGCAAGAAGAAATGGCCCATATAAATTATATTTTGATTCATGAAATGAGCTTCATTGGTCAAAATTTTCAGGACAATATAGATTTTCAACTCAGATAAGCCTTCCCACAAAGTCGTGACATAAGCTTTGCAGGTATACTTTCATTTTTTCTAATGATGCTATTTATGTGCTATAATATTTATTAATATAACTCATATACAAATACATTCATGTAATATTCATAGATAGTCTTCAAATCATTTTTATAACTTTCTTTCAGGTATATCTATTATTTTGGTTGGTGATCTTGGTCAGTTACCTCCAATCAATGATAAACCAACATATGCTAGCAATAGGCAGACAAAGTTACTGTGGCAAGAATTCAAAACAATGGTTACAGTAGATAAAATATTTAGGAAAGATGGAGAAAACATCCACCAAAAAATATTTTGTCAAGTTCTCACAAATTTGAGAGATGCAAGTCCAAACCTAGATGATTGGAACTTGCTTATGATGAGAACTCCTGTGAGGTTAGATGTTGAAACCAATGATGAGTTTGACAAGACAGTGCATTTGTTCTCTACAAATGCCAATGTTCGTAACCATAACTTGAGGATGTTGTTCTTTTTAAGGCAACCTATTGCATGTAGCCTTGCAACTAAGTCAAGGAATGGTAATACAATTGAAGATTGCTCAACTGAAGAACTTGATCTAGAGTTATTGTTCAATAAGGATTCAAGGGTCATATTAACTACAAATCTACGGATTGAAGTCAGTCTTGTCAATGGAGCCTCGGGATATATCTGAAATATTGTGTACAAACTAGAAACTGCCCCACCTGAACCACCTGCTTATGTCACAGTTGAATTTGATAATTATTCTGGAATACCATATGATTACCATCATCCAAAAATAGTTCCAATATCACCAGTACATAGGGGTAGAACCTTTCAGTTACCATTAAGGTTGGCATGAGCATTGATAATTCATAAATCTAGGGACTAACTCTTTCCAAAGCTATAGCTGATATAGGCCCAAGAGAAAGAGCATGATTGACATTTGTAGTTGTATCTCGTGTAATGTCTCTAGAAGGCTTGAGAATAATGCCACCATTCACATATGACCGCTATGAAAAAATGAGAAGTGGGAAACAAATTTCAAATAGAAAAGAAGAAGAAATTAGACTCAAGTGTCTTGAAAATCAATGATGTACTATAATGATATATTTCTATTAAATGTTGCATTATTAATTAATCTCCTACTTTGTGTTAGAATTGTTCTAAATTATTCAAGTGTGCGATAAATTAGTATATCATATTTGGAAATTGTGTTCACTTTTGCTTCAATTTGTATCAATAATACAAATTATATCATGTTTCCATACCCAACTTCTCATTAATTTAAATAAAAAAAGTTCCACAAAATAATATATATTATTCCACTATAAGTAACATGTAAAGTTCCAAATGGCAATGCAACATGGTTATTCTGATTAATTCTATATACTGATGTTTGTTTAAAACTTTGTAGTATACCATTCAACCTATGGCTACCTCTGACAGAGAGTCAAACATCATGGTTATGGGCCCCTCTGCTTCGGTGGCCTCAAATGATGTCTTTGAGACTGAATTTGACAAGTGTATGCGAATAATTGAGACTTGTGCACAACTATAATCAAAGCTGTGGAGAAAACAATATTATTAATTGATTATGTTCAGGAACTGGAAATAATGTAGATGAAAGATGTTGTGAAAGTTTTGTGTGAGACATTTGCAAAAGTGGATGCATTTCCATCAATGATGAAAGAAGTCTACCACGATCATTGTACAAATAAGGGTCACAATACCAACTTTATTGTTGAAGAATATGTGATGTACTTGCATCATTATGGAGAATTATTTTTTATTTAGATTGTTCTTATCTTGGCTTTCACACTTCTTAATTACCTAAATAGTTGTATTGGGACTTCTATTTCCCCTTTCATCTATGTAAGTTTCATGAACAAGATAATAAATAAATTGTTTTGGCTATTCCCATCGTGTTTACCCCTATACTTACAAGGTTTTTCAATATGTTTTGTTAAACTCCGTATTTCTAATATTTATTCCTTCAATGGATGTGCCGAATAAATATGAGGAATTAATTATAAAGGATATTTTAGTCATTTATACTTCTAAACTAACCCTAATCAATGTTATAAAGCTTTACCAAAACCTCATCTTAAAAAAATACTCCAACCCTACACCTAAGTATCACACTACCTATTATATTAATGTCAGCTTTAAAACCTACATCCAATCGATAACCACATCCCTAATCTTATTCTACCAGTCAACCAAATATTAACCTTAACCATAACACTATGTTTGGTTTAAACCTAACTGTGAACATTAAATGCTAACCTTTACCACGACGTTAAACTAACTATAAGCCTTACCCTAACCCTACCTATAAGTATTAAAACTAAATCTTTAAATTATAAAATAAACTATTAAAAGTAAATCTGAAATGAAAACTAAAATAAAACTATATCTTAATGCAATGTCCCCATTTTTCAGACTTCTGGGATTAGCTTGGTTTGGCGACCCTCGCAGACTAATTAGGTGATCAGAGGGGGTCAGTTGGCGAAGCCAGAGTTGGGATTCCATTCTGGAGGTTCAGATTATCAAGTTTGCTCTTCATTCGGGTCAATTTGGTCAACTTACTATTTTTAGTAAGTGGTATTTTTGGGTATGGCTAGATTTAGAAGGGCGTCTGCATAGGGTGTCAGATGTTTTAAGACCGAGTTTCAGGGAATCTCCAATTTGAGGGACTTACTATTTATAGTAAGTCTATTTTTGGCAATTGGCTATTTTTGGTAGTTGGTTATTTCTGGCAAGGCAGTTGAAGTTTGAGGCTCTGATGTCAGAAATGAGTTTGTTACAGTCAGTGGGCTTTAGTGGCTTTTTATTTTAAAGTTATCGTTATTAAATTAAATTATTTTAATTTAATAAATTTATTATTTTATAACTTTAATGTTATAAAATGAAGTTGTGATTAAAAAGCCTTTTAATTGTAAAAAGTGAAATTGAAGGTATTTCCAAAAAAGCTATATATTCAATTCGAAAAAACACTTTCATTATTCATTGTTGATTTGATAAAATTTATGAAGCTTCTTGGCTGTGAGAAATGGCTAGGGTTTGAGGATTGATTCCTCTTTGTGGCAATTTGAATCATCACTGATTGATGATGAATTTTACAAACTGAATTCTGAAATTTTGTTCTGAATATGTGGACATCATTCTTGGTGTTGAAGTATACCAAGTGTGTGAAGATTTAAGGAATTACATTTGGTTGTAAGTTATCTACATATATTCTAGAGATTGAAATTTCTTTTAGTTAATCTTTAGAGGCTATCGTACAATACTGAAGGAGGGTCATAAAGATTAGTGTTGTGTTTGTACCTTGTTTGAGGGTTGTAGATTTATGTCTGAGGGATGTGTCATGGTTAATAGCAGCTAATGTTCTCTATGTGTTGTGTCTTCAATTGCTGGTGTTTTTTGTTGGTTGTGAATATATTTGGAAGGCTGCGTGAGGAGTCAAGGAAGATTGCATTTGGCATTACCTCCACCCTTGCTACGTGAGGGTCTATTTTCAAAGTCAAACAAGGCTGACATCAATATTTCCAGGCTGAAGATTCATTGGTATTCTATGATTTACATCTACAGCCAACCACATTTTTATAAAGTTCACATTTTCTGCATTGTATTCTTGTTTTTGGTTAATGTCAAATGTATATGTAGGGTATGTAGTTATGAAGAACAATTCATTGGATATCCAAAAGTTAATTAAATTGTTATTATCTGCTCATGAAGAGGAAATACTATGAAACTTTATCTATGATTATTAAATTGGAAATTGCATATAAATTATAAATCTCTGGATCTCTATATAATTGCAATTAAATTAGAGCTAGAAGTCAGATTATTTTAAAGAGCCAGATAGGCTCTTTACAGTGGTATCAGAGCATTTTTCCTACCATCGTGTAGGGTCTAGATTTATTTATATTTTGACGTTTTAAAAGTGATCAACACTTCCACTTTCCCTAGCTATGGATAAATACAGGAGGCCTAGTTCTGGAAGTCGCCGAAGCAGTATGGGAAAAAGAGAGGATTTAAATGTTTTAGTATAAAGTATGGAGAGACTTAGATTGCATCAACAGAGATTGGCAGAGAGTTTGTTGGATCCAGTGACAGTAGACAAAGCATCGAGGTATATTGTATCTACCTTTAGAAGACTGACATCGAGTTTGCAGGGGAGAAGGATGGAGTTTTCTTCGATAGGTATCCATGATGTTGATGTTCCTATATCTAGTATAGCACATGCTATTCCTATCCACAGTGCTGATGATGGATTTATTTCACAGGAACTAGTGGAAGTTTCAGTACCATTGGTCGATAGTAGCGCTAAGCATCAATAGGTTGAGGCTCCAAGAGTAGTCACTATGGATTGTATAGAGGCAGCTGATGCTATAGTTATCACTAAGTGTTTAGATTCTTCCGTGGAGGGAGTAGTTATTGGAGATTTTTATGTCAGTTGTAGTAGTGTTACTCCAGTTCAGGAGGTAGTTGCTTCCTCAGATGAGATCGATGCATGTATGGAGTCTCCCAATGGTGATGTTGGTGATTTGTGTACCACAACGAAGTCTGTTGATGATAGTTCATGCTCTAGCATTATTGGTGCACAGCCTGACATTGAGTCATGTGTGCAGAGTCAGGTGTCAGTAGTTGAGATTTCAACAAGAGATGTGGGAGCTGATAGTATAGACATATTTGATGACATTTTTTAGGATGTTGTGAGCTACATTGGAGATGACACCCCCTGTGAGATGTTGGGTGATGATTGCGAGGAGCATATGAGCTCTGACAGCTCAGAGGTTTATGATAGCAGTCACAGTGTGGGACCAGTACAGGAGACAATGGTATTTTCCTATGTTGAGGATGTGAGCATGGAGTTTTCTAGTGATGACACTCAGGATGGGAGTGTTGCAGTTGATTTGGGTGACATAGTTTCATGCCACAATATAGTTGATTCACATGATGACATTGAGTCGTGTATACAACCAGAGTTAGTGGAGGAGTTATGGATAGATGATATGGACACTAGCATCATAGACATTGCCGATGTTGAGAGCGAGGATGATGAGTGCTATAGTGTTCCTGGCTTCCTATATTTGACTTTGGGTGTGGACTCAACATTGTCATATGGTGGTGGTGGGTTCCAGGAGTCTTCATTATAGGGACTCACAGATGAGGAGGGGGAAGCATATGAGTGGAAAGAGTTTGTTACAGCTAGGGCTTCCACTTCTAGAGAGGGGGTTACTTCGTCGGTGACTCGTGAGGCTGATTCTTCCTGCAGCGAGACATGTTTGACTTATCAGACCTTGGGGAGGACTTTGAGTTGTTAGTGACTGAGGATGGATCCCAGGATTTGGATTGTTAGGTGGTTGCAAAGGATGAGGTAGCTAGAGATAGTGTTGAGTTGGATTCAACATCAACTTCCTCATGGTTAGATGAGGATGAGTCTGATGCCAGTACTCAGTTTGTAGACGTGTACTCAGATGTGAGTACACATAGATATGGTGATCTTGAGGGGAGCTTGTTGGATACAACTTCCTCTCATAGTGTGGACAACACAGTTGAGGTTGTTCATAGGAGGCCCGTTGTGCAGAGTCATCATGTGACTAGCCAGTTATGAGTCGATGAGAGAGATATTACTTATACTCTCAAGCATTTTGATGCCACTCATCAATTGTTGGTTGTTAATGGTTGGGGTGCTCCTATGAAAGATGAGCACATTGGTGGTTACCTTTCCTTGACATAGATTCATTCCTTGCGAGAGGCTGTCAGGATTTTGAGATAGAACTATTTACAGTTGGTACCCAACCGAGATCACCTGGTTGAGTGGGGAAGTGCAGCATATGAGGCTCTAATGGATAGAGAAGAGGAGGTGAGTGAGCTTACTCAAGAGATCATAGCATCTACTGAGACTTTAGAGTACACTCCACAAGCTCTTTAGGAGTCGCAGATCCAGTTAGAGGAGGTGACCATGGAGTTGGAGAATTTACGGTCCACAACAGCCCCAAACCCAGTTCGATTGCACATTAAGGTGGTTGGTGGTGAGTTTTCTTCTACAGTTGGTGATGAGGAACATGATGATGTGGCAGACACATCTGTTCAAGATATGGGAGCACTTGGTACGGATGAGGTAGGAGTACTAGTGGAATCAAGCTCTTAGGTTGATTTGCTTCCTTTTGCTAGAAGTGAATCTATTTCATCATCTCACATAGCTGATAGCATGGGATAGTTGGTTGTACCACATTTTCAGAGGGATCAGTTGTGGGTTGTGAGGGAGCAAGTTGATGCTACCACATCTAATTTTTGTTGCACCGAGTCATTTATGGAGTATTTACTTGAGAGTGCAGATGTATGTGAAGATTCTTATAGAGTGTCTGAGGGTACTCTCATCTGGGGTTATTATGCTATTTGGGGGTTGGTAGGGAAGATTGTGGAGACTCTATCTACTATGCTTCCCCATAGGGATTTTGAGGTTGGGTTTGCTGACAGGGTTGCTCACTATCCTACCCAGCCTATAGTTAGGCAGAGTCAGAGATTAGAGCCATCTCATGATTCCCAGTTTGGTAATGATGATCTATTGATAGAGATTGGGGCTTCCTATCGGCATTATACGGTGGGGTATGCTCCTCATTTTTCTTTCAACCCATAGGTAGAAGGTTTGATCTCACACAGGGGTAGATCGACTCTAGTTTCTTACCATCCATTATGGGATGGATTGGCACCATCTTTTGCAGATGGATTTGGTAGTTGCAAGTTAGACCACTTGCAGTATCCACACACCCAGGATAGTTTACCAGGGGTTAGATTTGGTAACAGTGATTCAGGCACATTTGGTCATTGTCATCTTCCTAGTGCAGTTGGGTGTGATTGTCGGATAGACATGGACTCGGGTTTTGACAGAGTTGGTGTTTTAGTTGGGTTGAGTTCTGTTGGGTTGATTTCTACATCAACATCTACAGTTGGTCTTCAAATGATGTTTCCAGCGATGTCAGTTATTTGGGTGTTGAGTGCAGTTTCTCAATTTCGGGTGTCTATACTGTTGATGTTGTTGGCTTCTTTACAGGAGTATGAGGTTGATCGGAACATTACTCATGACCATCCTTGAGATCGGGGTGATTTGTGATGTTGCTTATTTTTCCTGATTGCTTGAGGACAAGCAATCTTGGGAAGGGAGGATTGTAATGTCCCCATTTTTCAAACTTTTGGGATAAGCTTGGTTTGGTGACCCTCGCAGGCTAATTAGGTGATTAGAGGGGGTCAGTTGGCAGAGCCAGTGTTGGGATTCCATTTTGGAGGTTCAAATTATCGGGTTTGCTCTTCGTTCAGGTGAATTTGGTCAAATTACTATTTTTAGTAAGTGGTATTTTTGGGTATGGCTAGATTTAGCAGGGCGTTTGCACAAGGTGTCAGATGTTTCAGGATCAAGTTTCAGGGAATCTCCAGTTTGAGGGATTTACTGTTTATAATAAGTCTATTTTTGGTAGTTGGCTATTTTTGGCAGTTGGTTATTTCTGGTAGGGCAGTTGAAGTTTGAGGCTCTGATGTCAGAAATGAGTTTGTTGCAGTCAGTGGGCTTCAATGGCTTTTTATTTTAAAGTTATTGTTATTAAATTAAATTATTTTAATTTAGTAACTTTATTATTTTATAACTTTAATGTTATAAAATAAAGTTGTGATTAAAAAGCCTTTTAAGTGTAAAAAGTGAAATTGAAGCTTTTTCCAAAAAAGCTATATATTTAATTTGAAAAAGCACTTTCATTATTCATTGTTGATTTGATAAAATTTATGAAGCTTCTTGGCTATGAGAAATGGCTAGGGTTTGAGTACTGATTCCTCTCTGTGGCAATTTGAATCATCACTGATTGATGATGAATTTTGCAAACTGAATTCTAAAATTTCATTCTGAATCTGTGGACATCATTCTTGGTGCTGAAGTATACCAAGTGTGTGAAGATTTAAGGAATTACATTTGGCTATAAGTTATCATATATTCTGGAGATTGAAATTTTTTTACTTAATCTTTAGAGGTTGTCGTACAATACTGAAGGAGGGCCGTATAGATTAGTGTTGGGGTTGTACCTTGTCTGAGGGCTACAAATTTATGTCTGAGGGCTGCGTCATGGTTAATAGCAGCTAATGTTCTCTATGTGTTGCGTCTTCAATTGCTGGTGTTTTTTGTTGGCTGTGAATACATTTGGAAGGTTGCGTGAGGAGTCAAGGAAGATTGCATTTGGCATTACCTCCACCCTTGCTACGTGAGGGTCTCTTTTCAAAGTCAAACAAGGCTGACATCAACATTTTCAGGCTGAAGATTCATTGGTATGCTGTGATTTACATCTATAGCCAGCCACATTTTTATAAAGTTCATATTTTCTACATTGTATTCTTGTTTTTGGTTAATGTCAAATGTATATGTAGGGTATGTAGTTATGAAGAACAATTCAGTGGATATCCAGAAGTTAATTAAATTGTTATTAGTTGCTCATGAAGAGGAAATACTATGGAACTTTATCTATGATTATTAAATTGGAAATTGCATATAAATTATAAATCTTTGGATCTCTGTATAATTGCAATTAAATTGGAGTTAGAAGTCAGATTATTTTTAAGAGCTAGGCAGGCTCTTTACACTTAACCCTTACCAGGATGTTAAATTAATAAGAATGATTACCATAACCCTAACTCTACATGTAACCAATATACATATAGTGCACCTAACTCTGAATCATCTTTTTTAACCCTAACTACATTAGTATAAAAAATCATACATGTACACCGTTCATCCCATCGCTATCTATGTTCAATGTATTGCTATAACGGTTACCCTAAGATTATCCCTAATCGTAACTGTAACTTGTAACCCTTGTTGTAAGCCTAAATGTAACAGTAACTATTACTAATCTTGACCATATTACCAACCGTAATGTTAACCCTAATCCCTTACCCTAATCTTTACCATTAATGTGAGAGATGCAATTCCAAAACTAATACTACTCCTAAGGTGAAAATTAAAACCTAATTGTAACCATATCCCTCTTGATTACCATATGTAAAATGGTAAACATGACGATTATACTAACCCTTAATATGATAGTAATCCTAAATGTAAACATAGAATCCTATCCCTAATCATAACCCTAACCCTAAGTCTAATATGTTATCGTTACCATTATAATTATAGTAGTATGGTAACCATTCAAGTCAGTTGTTACCATGTCCCTACCATTGACCCTATGTTAAGTGGTAATGTTAAATGTGATACTAATGATAATTATCATGTTAAACTGTAAACAACATTCTAAAATGTATTACCAAGTATGATACTTTAATCCTAACTCTAAAATCTACATCCCATTGCTAACTACATCCATAATCTTACTCTCACACAAACCCTAATATTAACCATATACCTAACACTACATATAATTTAACCCTAATTATAAACTGTACATCCTAACACTGCACACAACCTTAAATTGACCCTAACCCTAATCCTACATGTACAATAGCCTAAATGTAATAGTAACTATTACTAATCTTAACCATATTACTAACCCTAATGCTAACTCTAACCCCTTACCCTAATCTTTACCTTTAATGTTACACTACATATGATACACCACGTAATTGTAAACATAACATCCTAACTCAAACCATGACCTTAGTATGACATAGTAATCTTGATACTAACTATAACTATAATTGTAACCATTAACATAATACTACTCCTAAGGGTAAACCATAACCCTAATCATAACCATAACCCTCTTGTTTACCATAGGTAAAATGGTAACCATAACAATTATACTAATGCTTAATAGGTTAAACCATAACCCTAATCGTAACTATAACCCAACACTAACCCTACAAGAAACACTACATATGAACCCCAACCCATATTACTAATTTGATCGTTGACCCTATTTGTCATACTAACCTTAACCAATATTTTAACCCTAATACTAATCCAAACTCAACACTCTGCATCCCATCATTAATCTTACTTTAACCCTCATCATATTAGTAACCCTAACCCTAACCCCTAACCCTAATCTTAAACCTTAATGTTACACTAAATATGATACTAATCCTAACTGTAAACCTAACATCATATCCCTAACCACATCCTTAATCTCACCCTATCCCTAACTCTAACCCTAACTGTAACTCTTATCCTAACCCTAACTCATAAGGTAAAATGTCCTACTAACCCTAACTCTTACCCTAATTTAAATAATTTAAATAATTTGTAACCATATATATACTATTTTTTAAATTTAATTTTACAACATTAAACCTAATTGTGCCCTAACAATTTGATTTGATTTTTCTACCCAACAATCGTAAAATGTCTTTCATGTTGCGCTGTGACTGCTACTAGCATATACACACACACACACACACACATACACACACACACACTAGTAGTCCTTGCATAGACATAGCATTGTCTATGTCCAAAATGCACTTAGACAATTTGTTTGCAAATTATATTACAATACTTTTATGAATTTAAATTTATTTAAAAAATATAGACAAATTGTCTAATCATATGCATTTTAGCCCCTACATAGTCAAAACCAGAACATTGTCTATGCAGGGTCCAAAATGCACTTAGACAATTTGTTTGCAAATTACTTTACAATACTGTTATGAATTTAAATTTATTTTAAAAATACAGATAAATTGTCTAATCATGTGCATTTTGACTCCACATAGCCAAAACCAAGCATTGTCTATGCAGGGTCCAAAATGCACTTACACAATTTATTTGCAAATTACATTACAATACTTTTATGAATTTAAATTTATTTAAAAAATACAGACAAATCATGTACATTTTAGCCCTGCATAGCCAAAACCGTATTCGCATAAACGGAGAAAAGAGGAAAACCGGCAATCAAAGCTTTATCGGCACCGGGAAAAAACTCGGCGGAGCGTGAGACTCTTTCCCGGTGCCGGGCTCCTCCACATTTCGCTAACTATCGGCGAATAAAATAGACAGGTCTTTCGGGCACGGGGAATTTCTGATTTTGAAGCAGAGAGCAAAGGAAAGACACGACGTCTCTGGCAAGAAGGGGCGATTTTATCTTCATCTCCGTTACTGTCCGGCATGCGATTGGAATGGATGATTTGAAGCATGTTCAGGCGACCGCAGCACCATTTATTTTTGCGGCGATTTTCATTTTGAATGTTTTCAGCAACCGTTTTTTTCACATGAAAAAGGTACTTCTCTTTCCAACGGATAATGTATTGCACAGGTGCATGTCAAAATATTGTCGATAAAAGAACTATAGATTTATTGGAATTGACATACGAACTTGACGGTAACAATCTGGAGTTTATAGATGCCCTGCTAAGCCAAGCTGATTACTTAATGCGAGGAAAGTTTTCCATTTTTATGTCTAAGAAAGTATGAATTTTATTCTTTGAGATGCATGTCTCCATTGAATTTGAATTTGGGTACATATTAGGCTGAAACTTTATCTCACAATAGGATCAGTAAGTGATTAAAAGTTGCCTGCCTTTTGTTTTAATGCATGGTCCAGTTTGAGATCAGGTGCTATTGCTATATATACATGATGTATAAGAGATGGGTTGCCTCTACCACGCTTAGCGATTGTAGCAAATTATTGTTTGATTCAGTCCAATCCTTTTTTATCAAGAACCGGCTCATTTCACGTAATATCTATTTCTGCACATACGACATCCGGAAATCGTCCTTTACTTGTTTATTTTACAAATACTATACAATAAAGTAATTATCTGGAAAGAGTAAAATTCTTTGAAATAAGGAAACCCAAGAACACAGTGGGCAATATGGCAACCAAGACAGTGGGCAAATGGGATTGCAAGTTAATTGTGGTGGAGACTCAATGTTTAATCACAATTGAGCTGGAGCAGTACTGGAATAGGCGACCTCTGGTAATTTTCAGTTACTCCAAGTTACTTCAGCCCTCTGAGCGTCACCTAAATACAATGAATGTTAACGAGAAATGGGTTGGGTCAACGTACATAACTTAATTCATATAAATCATCACATAATTTGATACCTTGCAACAATGCCACTTGTGAGAAAATGATTGAGGTTGGAGGTACAACTCCCAGATGACAATTTTTTGTGCACTAGATATACCTCAAACTTGACATCAAGTTAAAATAAAGTTTGTGCACACAAAAACGACCTCCATTAGCTGAAGTAGTTCTCATATCTATTACACAGGTAATTGGTAAATATTTTAATGAATTAATGAATGAACAAGACATTCATTTATAATTTACAAAGAGACGATGTTTCCATTATGAAACAATTGTTAGAAGTGGAAACATTCTAATATGTACAATATTTACAATATTGATCATTAAATAAAATAGAAAGATATATGGAGATATTATTCTAATAGCCTCCCTTAATGGTTAATTTGTCTACTACACCAAGGAGCCCCCCTAAACTTAACAAACTTATTTAGAAGTAGGGACTTGGTGAAAATATTTGTAGTTTGGTCCACTATAGGAACATACTACAAATCTACAAATCCATCTTCAATTAGCTGGCGGATGAAATGACAATGAAGCTCAATATGCTTGGTTAGCTCATGGAAGACTAGATTTTTGGCGAGTTTGAGCACCCCTTGATTGTCACAAAAGAGGGGTGAAGGGCTTGCTTGAGGCATTTGGATGTTTGAAAGTATCCTTCGAAGCCAAACTGCCTCACAAGCTACTTTAACTATTTGTAATGTGTATAAATTTTGTTTCTGGATTCGATTGTGTATGTTAAGTTGAGGGGGCTCCTTGGTGTAGTAGACAGATTAACCATTAAGGGAGGCTATTAGAATAATATCTCCATATATATCTTTCTATTTTATTTAATGATCAATATTGTAAATCTTGTACATATTAGAATGTTTCCAATTCTAACAATTGTTTCATAATAGAAACATTGTCTCTTTCTAAACTATAAATAAACGTCTTGTTCATTCATTAATTCATTAAAATATTTACTAATTACCTGTGTAATAGATATGAGAACTACCTCAGCTAATGGAGGTCGTTTTTGTGTGCATAAAATTTATTTTAACTTGATGTCAAGTTTGAGGTATATCTAGTGCACAAAAAATTGTCATCTGGGAGTTGTACCTCCAATCTCATTCGTTTTCTCACAAGTGGCATTGTTGCAAGGTATCAAATTATGTGATGATTTATATGAATTAAGCTATGTGTTTTTAAGTCAATCTATGTTGACCCAACCCATCTCTCATTAACATTCATTGTATCTAGGTGACGCTCAGAGGGCTGAAGTAACTTGGAGTAACTGAAAATTACCAGAGGTTGCCTATTCCAGTACTGCTCCAGCTCAATTGTGATTAAACATGGAGTCTCCACCACAATTAACTTGCAATCCCATTTGCCCACTGTCTTGGTTGCTATATTGCCCACTGTGTTCTTGGTTTTCCTTATTTCAAAGAATTTTACTCTTAACAGATAATTACCTTATTGTATAGTATTTGTAAAATAAACAAGTAAAGGAGGATTTTAAGATGCCGTATGTGCAGAACTAGATATTACGTGAAATGAGCTGGCACTTGATGGTTGCTAAGAAAATCTTCATGGTTTAACTTTTTTCTTAGTATACTGTATCATCATTCTTCTTGATTGGTTTAATTGGTCAAGTTATAATCCATTTTCTCAACCTCTGCAGGTAGTGGTTTGCACGTGCTGTGATTGAGTAGCAAATGGCTTAAACATGCAACTCACACTAACTTCTGTACAACTCAGTCAAGACTTCATGATTAAACATATATGCTGTATGAGACAACCAAAGTTCAATACACACATTCTTTGAATGCACCATCAACGAGTAACAAATTAGGGTAGAGTGCAACTGCGCATGCCCAGCAGATTGGAATCCAGTAACACTACATACCCTTAAATCTCTTCTAAGATAAGTTGTACTTACTGCAAATTTCCAAAAATAAATGAGTTTGCATATGGTACTACTTCCTAGTTAAATGAAATTATCAAAAAAGGAAACAGAGACCTATAACAACTGTATACTGGGAGTGTCTTAGGCCCTGGCAGTCTCATTGGGAAGTCATTGCTCTAAGCTTATAAAATAATTAAAGTGGGCATTATAATTTCATAGAACCGTGAGCTCAATAAGGTAGGTTTTGGCTAATGTTCCACATTAGGAGCTCTCCTCTGCACCAGGCAATGTTTATTTAAAATTAAAAAAAGCGCAAGAAATACATATAAGCTTGGCAGGAACCCTGTTTAGACCAAGACAGAATAGATCAGTCCCAGAAGGAGCCCCATGCAACAACCGTAACTATTATTTATAATTTGAGAAATTTTATTTCTAATCCAGTGACTAACATAAGTTCCCACGCTACATGACTGTTGAGTACAAAACAGTCTAGGATTCAAATTCACAGACCACACAAATGTTTAATGCTGTTTCCAATATTAAAATCTGGTAACAAATTTTTATTTTGTTCATGGCACTAGTGCCAAAGGATAATGATGATGTTATTGTATCATGTGCAGAAAGTTGCTACAAACCTAGAAGAAGTTCAAGTGATGCAAGAGATCAAGCGTCTCTTAAAAGAAGCAAATTCTTTATCGACGTGAGTACTCAATTGTTTTTGGTTGCTGAAAGTTGAACATTATTACAATTTACTTTAATAGATGATTTTTCAGGATTCATTTGAATTATATGTGCCTGTGGCCATGGAGAATTTTGCTCTTGCACCATGTAGTCTGTGCAGATTAGGTTAATCAATTTTAAGTCTTTCATTTCAATTTGAAAACTGGATTTTATAAATATAAAAGGTCTAGGTTAATTCGATGTCATGGAAAATACTCATTTTAAGAAAATAATATCATAACTAGATATAATTTTATATTTCTTCCAAGATCTCAAACTCTTATTGTGCATGATCATTCAAGTTCCTAGATACATCATAGTATGAAATATGAATGGCCAATGGCTCAACCTAGTATTTGATCAATAACTTATTTTATTCCTTTTAGAATGTTCTTATAAACTTGGACCTTCTTCTCATTATTATGACTCAAATTGGTCAAAATTGATAACTTAATGTTCCAGTCTTCCACGAGGCTAGCTAGTCAAATGTTTTGACTACAATTTCCGTTTATAGCCTATGGTTCTATGCCACACTCTAGGTATAGACAGAAAAAGCTTACCATCATTTAATTGATTTGTCATTTGTCCAACGAGGAGTAATTTCCCAAGGTTCTTCAAGAAGAGATCTATAGAGCACGTGAAAATTACTTGGATCTAGACCACATGTGTCTTCATCACTAAAATATCCCTCTTTTATTTACCTATCTATCTCTAGATGAAGGTGATCACATATATTCATCACCATTATGAGATATTTGAAGACGGATATTATTCATGGACTAATATTTCCTTTGAAAAAAAATCACGAGGCACACAAAAGAATATAGTACAGTTTTGTTGAGAAATAAATATTAATACTTTGAGACATGCGATTTATTCATTTGTCACCTAGATTCACCAAGTTTGTTTGACAAACAAACAAATATAATTTACTTTAATTCTAATGATGATTGTATTGCTCATTCAACATTAATTCCCTCACCTTCTCTGGATGCTTATTCTCTCGTGTCTGGATGCACAGACCTACATAATAGAAACTTGATACTGATACAAAACTCCCAGATATGACCCTGATGCCCTATCCAGATGTATCCAAACTATGTAAAGTCAACATTTTGAAACAGGGTTAAATAGGGCAAAATATGGGGGAAGATCTATTACAAATATATCTTGGGGTATGGAGAAATTAGGACAGGCATGGAGAGTCAAGTTGGCATCTTTGCTAATTCCTATGGTACTACTACTAACAGTAGAACCATCTAACTGTACTACCCCTTTCTCTAAGGGATGATAAACTAAACACAGTTGATCAGCAATCCTTTTCAGCATTACAAAACTGGTAGCTCCACTAACTACCATGCAATTGTGCACTAACTTATCCCCAATAATCAAAGATAAATAGAATGGGGGGGGGGGGGGGGTTCATATATATATGTACACTAGTTACCAAGTTTAATGAAAGGTCAACATGCATGCAATGAAGAGTTTTGAATCCCTCAAAACATGAGATACAAAAGGGAGAAAAGTTCATTTGAAAGGGGGTATGGAGGAAGGAAGAAAGAACAGAGCATTTAAGGAAGGATTAATGGAAGAAGGAAGGAATGGGAAGAAAATAAGGAAGTGACTTTTCAAGAGCAGAAATGATGAAGGGCTTTACTCTTCCAAAGGGTGGTGATTATGAATGGTTGCGACTCTTTTAAAGGGTAGAAATTATGAAGTGTTGTACTCTTTCAAAGGGTGGTAATTGTCAAAGGTTGTGACTTTTTCAAAAGGTGGTAACTGTAAAAGGTTGTAAGGGAAGACCTGATGGAGAGGTGTGACTCTCCCTTATATTTTAAGATATAAAGAGGAGAAGGTTCAAGTTGAGGAGGACATCCAATGGACGTCAATTTGGAAAATTATTTATTATTCTCAAAAGGCAGCAATAGAGGGTGGTGACTCAAACCTTATGAAAGGTGGTGACCATTTTGCCGATAAAGGAGAAAGCTTTCCAAGTATTGAAGAACTTATCAATCATCATTCTTGAATGCACAAAAGAAATCATCAATTATCAAATTAAGCAACAATCAGTATTATTCAATCATCATTCACCAATATGTCAAACCAGCATTTAGTACATCATCACTCATCAATCATCTAATCAACAATCACTTAATCATCACTCACCAATGTCTCAAATCATAGAAGCAAAGGAATTCTTTCAGGCAATTGATCATTCATACACGTATCAATCATTCAATAACAATCCATGAAGGATCAATCAAATGAATTGGAGTAAGATTTTGATCTGAATCAGCCAATAAAAAGAAAAAATCTGATTTATTATCTTCAGCCTGGAATTAGTAAGTTCATCTGTGACAATATGATATGAATATATGACTGAATTATTTATTCGTTGCTAAAATTATATAAGGGTACTTGAAGTAATTGCATTATTTTCCCATTTGAATATTGTTTCCCAATTTGGGTAAAATTAGTTATATTTCTAATTGATAAATATATTATAGTATTATTCCTATAGATAATTTATCTTGAATTAGTTAGGAATCATTGCGAATTGGGAAGTCTGATCAACCTTTCGAGTTCACAAGAGGTGAAGACCTAACCTACCTTTCATCAAGCACACCATCCTTAGATGGAGTGCTTGTGGGCCGTGAGGCTTATAGTTATGTGTGCTCCCGAGCTTGGTCGAGGAGGGAGTCTTCATGCTCTTATCAAGTACGCCACCTTGAGATGGAGCGCTCGTAGATTGGGAGGCTGATTAGTGCTCTTGGGCTTGATCAAGAAGGATGGAGCACCTCCGAGATGGACTAACGGATGGAGTGGAACATATTTACCTTAATTTTACAGATGATTGTATTTCTCTTTCAACATTAATTCTCCCACCTTCTCTGGATACTTATCCTCTTGTGTCTGGATACACATAACTACGTAATGGAAACTTGATACCAATACAAATCTCCCAAATGTGGCACTTTATGCCCTATCTACATGTATCCACAACTAGGTCTATATTCGAGTTGTATACGATGCATTTGGATATGGTACCATGCAGCTTGATACCATATCTGGTTTAGGAACATTCAAAATTTGCAAAAAAAAAGTGAAATAGAAAACATTTATAAAATTGTACAAACACACACACATAAGTCAGTAAATACACATATAATATAACAAAATAATTATTGTATAACTAAATATAAAAACCAATCTATGTATATAAATAAATATTTGTAAAGTTTGTATTCTATATCTATGCCCTTAAAACATATAAATAATTAAATGTATGTATAGTTCTATTAGTGGCGTATTCAGTCATATCCGTACTAGAGGATCTTGAAAATTTGCCAGCTGTATCTGATATTATACCAGTGTTTGACACCATATTCATTTCAATGCAACTCTGTTCTTAATTAACATGATCCCTTACATTGTAGTGTTAATATTCTAACACCATATCTTAAAAATTCATTTTAAAACAAAGGCTCAAAGAATCTCACAAATAAATATTTTTATACCTAATGATGACATATTTTGACGTTTTTCCATTCACTTGAGGCCTTTGGTAACCAGTTGCCATGCTTGCTGGGTGTCTAGGAAAGCTACCTGCAGTACACGCTGTGTCTTCAATTTTATCATGTAATGTTGATGTTTTGTAGCTTCAGTCGAATAAACACTATGAGTCAATACTAGTGAAGATATGTATATATATATATATATATATATATATATATATATATATATATATATGTAAATATTAGAGAAATTAATATAATACTCGAGATATTATATATATATATATATATATAATCATAATTGTCATTATATTAATTACATAATAATGAATAGACATGTCCCATGAAGGGACATGTCTCTTCTTGGCTCATTCTCAAAATAAATGCAAGAGATTGTTGCATTTGGAAAACACATACTATACAGGCAGTGCTATTTATATTTGCAACGATACTAAAAAAAACAAACCTTAACATGGTATCAGAGCCACATTGCAAATGTAAGAGAGTAGTTCGTTGATGGTGAATGTGTGACTGTCTCAAAAAATACAGTCTCAGTACGGGGACGATATCTCACAAATACACCGTTGGACTTTTTTGCATTTTGGATATGTTGGTGATAAACAAATTTCGAAGAATCTCCCCGAGGCGATTGGCGAGAAAGTGTTGGGTTCAAAAGTTATGACCGACTATGTACGGGTCTATGCGAAATCTGGTGCGTGAAGTTGTGTTGCAGATTTTTGTCCACACCAAGTGCAAAGAATAAGGTCAAGTGAATTGTAGCAGATTTGTTAAGAAGGGTGTCTCTTTCTAGAAAGCAAGGATTAATTATAGAGTGTCACCTCTCTTGGAGCAATCAAGTCATTTCACAAGAAGACATAAGCATTGTTCAATGATATAAGAGTGAGAATTTTACATTTTGTGGGGAATATTAACCAATGTTACATTCCCACTTGAACCATGCCTAGTGGGGAGATGATTCAAAGGGGAGTTGTCTTTCAAATAATTTGAGGTGTTTTCTGATTTGATGTATATGGACCTTCATTGAAGCAACCTGTATCAAGGATGTTGATGTGCAAATAAGTATTTATTATCCTTGAGTATTACTTTATCTACTCATTGAAATCTCTCTCTTATTTGTATTTCTGCACGTACTATAAGAGCTATTTGCCTTGATCTTTTCTGCGGATGCTCTTGCAGGAAAAAGAAGATAGATATCAGATTTAGAGGGAGTCTGACTCTTTCGAGGTTACTTTGGATGAGGAGCTCAGAAGATTTATATCAGACTCAGAGGGAGTTTGATAGTTCATCTTAAGCAATCTTGGATCAAAAGATCAACAAATTGATATCTGTTCAATGAGTTCTTTTCTGTGAGAGAAGTTCGAGGTGAAATCCCTTGTTTCCACCCTCTGCGCTGAGGCATGATGGATGTCATGTGTGTGACTTCATGTTTTTTTTAATGGGCCCACCTTTTGTGCACATCATAAGGAAGTGACGACTTCCAAATGATTATCACTTGTATTTGCAGAAGTTATTGAAAGGTGACGATCTTACAATAACGTAATCTTCTATTATGATGGACATCCTATGATGTCTAAGCAGATCATGATAGATGATAACTTGCATGGTGGATTAAGTTCCTTAAAGAGACCATGGCCTTCTATTGTGATGGACATCCTATGATGTCTAAGCAGATCATGATTGATGATAACTTGCATGGTGGATTAAGTTCCCTAAACAGACCATGACCTATTGTGATGGACATCTTATGATGTCTAAGAAGATCATGATAGATAATAACTTGCATGGTGGATTAAGTTCCTTAAATAGACCATGGCCTTCTATTGTGATAGACATCTTACGATGGCTGAAACAGATCATGATAGATGATATCTTGCATTGTGGATTAAGTTCCTTAAACAGACCATGGCCTTATATTGTGATAGACATCTTATGATGGATGAAACAGATCATGATAGATGATGAATGTCCCTATGGTAAATATTATTGAGGATACATATGCACATTACCTATGGACATTTTTGAGTACTTGGTGAGTATCATGCGACTTGATATTCTGTGGCCAATGCTCGGGATATCATGAGATGATATCTTTATAAATTTTTGAGTACTTGGTGAATATCTTGCAACTTGATATTCTGTGGCCAATACTCTCAATATCATGAGATGATATTCTTATGAATATATGAGTTATGGTGAATATCATGCGACTTGATATTCCTAGTCAGACCATATCTCTGATATCACAGTAAATGATATCTTCTGATCCTAATCATGTGTTTAATCTTCTCTGGCTAAGAGGGAGTGTTGATGTTTTGCAGCTTCAGTCGGATAGCTTCAGTTGGATAAACACTATGAGTCAATACTAATGAAGATATGTATATATATATTTAGTATATATGAGATGTATATATATACTTAAATATATATATAATCATAATTGTCATTATATTAATTACATAATAATGAATAGACATGTCCCATGAAGGGACATGTCTCTTCTTGGCTCATTCTCAATATAAATGCAAGAGATTGTTGCATTTGGAAAACACATACTATACATGCAGTGCTATTACATTTGCAACGATCCTAAAAAAAATTAACCTTAACATGCAACAAACAAAATCTACACGGTTGCCTTTCTCCTCCAATGGATTTGGAACCAAGCATTGGTGCTCAACAAGCTTGCTTACGATCATCTCTTTTGATTAAGTCCATCTGAAGTCTATTCTGCTTGGAGTTTGCATCTAATATATAATGTATTTAGCTGCCAATGAAAATTGGTTGTCATGACTAGTTGACCACCATCCATTTCATCTTAATTATCGTCTTGAATCATACCATTGTCCCTCATAAAGGTTGTCATTTACTTGTCAATTCTGGGTAAAATGACTTAGTTTACCATGATGATACACTTTATTGTAATTTGTGCCTGTATTGCTTTAGCCTGTACTGCCTTACTAGAAAAAGCACGTTCTGTTTTAGTCTTCATAATTGCTCATTTGTGATAATTCTGCCATAAAGGAGTGAAAGAAGTAATTTTAAAGTATTTGAACATATCTGAATAAATTTAAATATTGCATTTGCATCTTCATCCTCCTGGCAGCAGCTTCTGTTGATTGTAATACCAGTGACTGAAAATTGTTTACATGATCTCACATAGTTATTTGACATTTTGAGAACACAAATGTTGTTCTTTGGGACCACATATTTTGGTTACTGCAATTTTTCCACATACCCATGGAGACAAAACATTGGGTTTCCACTTTTGATCCCATAGCAGATCTCCCAAGTACTGTTACAGCCTGGGTTGGTCTCCTTCCTAGTAAATATTGGCAAGAGAAGGTGTTGGAAAATATAGTACAGAAACATGAGAATATATAATGGTCTTAGAAATGACAAAAAATCTCTGAACAACATTTAAATCTACATAAATATACATCTGGACTAGCCACTCCCAGATCAATTCATACTTGACGTTGGAGAGATTGAATGGGAGCAGCCTTTAGACTATGAAAGTATCCCTTTCTGATGTGGAATCTGTCATTCACATGTGCATTTTGTGGCAATACACTCCTGTAGGAAAGACAAGAAAGTATTGAACCAAGGAAGATAATCTCAGAACAAGAATCTAATAAAGGTATTGAATCCAAAGTTCTGGATCCAAAAAGAAAATTAATAATCAGCAGGCAGTGAACTCCTGAATACATTTTCTTTTGCAACTTGGATTGATGAAAGACATCAAACACAAAAAAGACACTTATTTAGGCAAAAATGCTCTGGGAAAGGAAAAAAACAACATCTCTCAAGATTAATACATCAAAATCACTGAAAGCTTAGAAGGTAACATCATTCAAAGCTCAATCAGTTCTGCTTTGTCCCAAAGTGAGGGGAAAAACTTGAACAATGAAACTAACTGTTATAGATCCCATTCCACTTAATGTCCAAAGCTAAGAGAATGAGCAATCCATGGGTAGAAAGTAGTGAAAGTGATCCAACAATCCAGCCCAATTCAAAAGTCAAGGTTCTGCAAAATAAAAATTTGTACAAGCCTGGGTTATGAAGGAAATGAAGATCTGGGCCTAACTGACCAAAATCACACACACACACAGGGACATATACATTACATTACATACAATGCATGCATGCATGCATGTATGTTGCAGATTCAGTCAAAAAGCACAAAATAGATATGATCCTTTTGAAGGAAACTATTGAACTGGACAATATCTAAAAGGAAAAATTTATGGACAATGGTATGCAATAAGAAAACATTTTTGTGTTGTAACCAAACTCACAATTCTGCTGAATGCACAGATGTAATGCCAATTTCCCATAGTACTCACATACAGCGGTTTGCAAGCTCTTTGTTTTTGTATGAAAAAACTTTTCAATTTTAAATTGTAAATGTCTATATATCCCGAAAGGGAAACCAAAGAATACCCCATCTCCAAGACTTGAAATTGGGAACATCCTGCACACTTTGAGGATCCTCTTATTCTAATGGGGGATTTGAACACCATCGAACATCCAGAGGAACCAAATGGAAGCCAAATATTTAACAAGTGGATAGTAGACAGTCTCGTAGGCCCCATTTCAGTCACATGTACAATCAATATAGACCTCTCTAGGTGTAAATTTCACATGGACAAACATAAGGAATTGACAAGACCACATTGAAGAGAAATCAGAAAGAATGCTCGTATCAAGTCAATATATCACTGTTGGCAGGATATAGGGTTGTGAGGCAGCAAACAAGTCATTTGGGTCATTTCTAGACCCATATATCCATTATATACCCCTTAATAGCTTTAAACAATATGCCTTAATAAGTTATAAAAGAGTAAAATATTGCAGAATAAAAGGCAAATTCGTGGGAATAAGGTAATTAAGAGTTATTATGAAAGGATGTGATAGGAAGGCATTATGTCAAGACAATAAGAGGCTATATAAAGAGGGAAAAGTGGGATAAAGAGTGTGGAATAGCGTGAAAACATGCATGGAATAATATGGACTGAATATATATGAGAAAATAAGGAAATGTGACATATATGTGATATATTTGTATATATGGATGAATCATGATGAATTATAAGACATTAAAGTCTATGAATATATGATGTAATGGATGTGTATATATGAATGTATGTAATTTATTGTAAATTCACACCAAGGTTTACCACATATAACAGAATATTAAACCTGACACTTTTGTCAAGGATCTTCTGTCAACAGTGGTTCTGTTGCTGGGACCCTTGGATGATGTTGCATGAGGAGGGAGATCATACCAAAGAAGAAATTAGTGTAAAAAATTTGAGAAGTTAAAATTTTGATTTTTTTTCCTACAATAAATTTTTTTTTCAGTGGGAAAGATTGAAGAAAGATTAAAGAAGGAAAATAATAATTTAATGTGTGAAAAAGATATTTTAGAGGAAAAATTGATGAAAAGTCAAACGACGTAATTTAGGATTAAAAGCAAGGATGAAGGAGCTAGGAAAGGAGATAAAAATATTTATGTGAAAATGATAATCTTGAAAAAGAGGTGGAAAAAATTAAAAAATAATGAAAAACTAGAAGAAAATATGAAGATGGAAAACTTACAAAAGACCAAATATCATTATTTGAAAGAACAAAATCATAAGCTAGATCAATTGCTTGTATTGTATTAAATGGAAACGAAGTGTCCAAAGTCTAAAGATTTGTTATAAAAACTTATATGATACTTATTGTGATAAATATTATTCAATTTCTGCATTAGGAAAATGTAATGTAAAAGTCTAAGGTTAGAGATAATGATGATTTTGAATCTACGAGTCTTGATAGTTGGGATGGTAATGATAAAGGATGTTCTCCAAAGGATGTTGGTTTTAAGAGAATGGGAAGAATAGAATATATACAAAGAGTTTATAAAGAGCCTATTGAACCAAGTGTGAGGCAATTAATGAAGTACTTAGAAATGGAAAAGAAGATGATGGTACAAGTAAAACAAGTACTAACAAATCTATTTAAGAATGCAATGGTCTCATTGTAAAAGGAAAGGATATGTAAAGAAATGTGCTGGGATCCTCATCCTTGTAGTATTTGTGGAATAAAAGATTATTCTGAAAAAATGTTTTGGAATAAATAGTGGAAGAAGCAATGTATACAAATGAATTGTGGATGGATTGACAGATCCAACTGGAAAAAGATAACATACGTGTTTAGGAGGTTGTACAAGCATTAGTATTCATATGTTAAAAATGATATCAATCAATAAAATTTTAATTATTTTAGGAGAATAGAGTGAATTGAAGTGGTATTACTGAAAAGAAAAAGAATAATTGCAAGTACAACAACGTAAACATTTCACAAAAACATAATGACCTCCCATTTGACTCCTCTCTTCTTAATGCAAACAGAGAACATATGTACGCTATCTTTGGTTTTGTAAGGAATGGGGCTGTTTATCATTTCAGAGTATCAAAGTGGTTTTTCAAGAAAATCAACAGTATCAATATTAGAGTTTGTTCTTTGCAGAGCAAGATGGATTATTTCAAGGGTAATGATGGGATTCCTAGGACCCATGAAGAAGATAAGAAAATGCTGGCTATCCTGGGGGAGGTTGCAAAAAAATGTAAATATCTTGAAGAATGACTATGAAAGCTGCATACCAGGGCTAGAAGTTAAAATACATAAAGTATATGACATTCTGGAAAAACTTGTTAAGCTCAACTTCACTACTATCCAAACAGTGTTGAAAGCATTAAAAATCTGTCAGAGAATCTGCATAATTTAAAGGAGATTAACTCCACTGGAGCTGCCACTTTTGGTGACAAGGTGAAGAAGATAAGTTGAGTAAGGGTAAATAGGTCATTCCCTCCAATGAGAAAGGACCTTTTACATGCACGCATAGCAGCATGAAGAAGACTGCTGAGGAGGCCAAAAATGATTTGCAGGATTTGGTCAATCTCCATATGAATGTCTATCAGCACGAAGTGTAGGTTGCAAAGACTGAAAAATATGCACTAGTGCTTTTCTTTTGTGCTTGCCATTTATTTTTTTGCTAGTGTTAGCTTGTTTTTTGGATGTTGGTAGGCTGTGTTTATCTGTGTGGCAGTATTTTGTAAGCTCTTTGTAAGCATGGTTTCGGGGCCCTCCAAAACCTGTTTATCCCTTAATCAAAAATATGTCATAAAAACAAAGAGGATCGCTACGAAGGAAGAACCATGGAAAGAAAGGTATTCATTAATGTTATAAGTGGTTTCACTAAATTGTCTTGGGGGCAAGATAATGTTTTAGGCCTAGAGAGAATGTTAGCAGGATATACGGTTGTGAGGCACCAAAGATGTCATTTGGGTCATTTCTAGACCCATATATCCATTATATACCCCTTAAAAAGCCTTAAAACATCTCTAATATGCCTAAATAAGCTATAAAAGAATAAAATATTATAGAATAAAAGGCAAATTCGTGGGAATAAGATAATTAAGAGTTAGTACGAAAGGATGTGATGGAAAGGCATTAAGACGCTATATAACGAGGGAAAAATGGGAAATAAGGGTGTGGAATAGTGTGGAATAATATGGACTAAATATAGACGAGAATAAGGAAGTGTGGAGTTTATGTGTGATATATTTGTATATATGGATGAAGCATGATGAATGAATTATAAGACGTGTAAGACATTTAAATATATGAATATATGATGTAATGGATGTGTATATATGAATGTTTGCAATTTATTATAATTTGGTTTATATCAATGCGTATATAATTTCTTCCTTTTTAATGCATCACACCAATATTGACTACACAAACAAAATATTAAACCTTACATTTTGTTCAAGGTTTTTCTGTCAACGATCACCTCACAAATGATAGCTCATGGGTATGACCGGAATACAACTTTCTTAGATCATTGACCAATCGCACTTTCTATCTAGTAGGTACACAGAGGTTGGGTGGGAAACTAGAGTTGTGAACCCTATTTGAGCAGACTGTAATATTTCAGGCCGTTGACAGGTCATCGACTCTCCCTTCCAGTAATGCGAGAAGCTCTCCGTTCATTTGTCGTGTATGTCCCAGACATTTCCATTAAGCTTGTCCAGAGAATTTTAGAACTATTAAGATTATCCCAGAAAAAATTAAATAAGAGGCCAAACAGCTATAGTCCCAGCAAATATTATTTTAATTATTCATTATGGGGCCACACCTTAAGTTCCTATTTTTCAGTCATAGACGTGGGGCTTTTTAAGTTATAAATGATTTTACTTGGCAAATTATTCATGGAAGGATTTCTAATAAATGGTAATCTTAGTGCTTAAGACAAGTTGCCTAAAAGCCAGGATTTATGGAGGAATTCGTTGCTTTTTGGGATGGAGAGTCTTATAAAGGGAACCGATGACAATCAAAAGATTATTATTATGCATCTTGATGTTTTATATTTTTACTCTCTGCATATTTGTTATGCAAATAGGACGAAACCCCTATTACCAGCAGTTCTGCAAGTAGCCCCAGGTCTGCAACAATAGTCTATTTCTTTCCAGAAGCAATAAATCTATTCAAGGGTTTTATCGTTAGAGCTGAAGTTGTTCATTCTGGTGGATAGAAGCAAAATGGTTAGTCTGATTGTTATCACTGCCACAGCCTGGTAAAGACCTACAATGCTCAGTATAAAGGCTATCATTGCTGCTCATTCAGATCAGTTGTCATCAACAGGAGTAGTTCGAACAGTAGGAGACATTCTCAACATCTGGGTCATAATAGCTTTTGTCAAAGATTGTAACTTGAGCCTGATGCAATGTTGGTACGCCTTGTATTCAATATATTGAAGTCTAAGGTTGTCTTTGGTTGAAGTTTTATTTGATAGTCTTGGAATTAAGAATCCTTGTTGCATGCTAACAAATATCTCACCGATCAGCTTGTAATTTTGTGAAAACTTCATGGAATGAATTCTCTTGGTTTGGCTGTTTTACTTTTCTTATGTCTGTTATTATGAAAAATTCTGTAGCAAGGATATTTCAGTGGTATTAGAGCACAATGACCCTGCCAACCTGTGAGGGTTTCAGTTGCATGTCAATATTTTTAATTGCATGTCAAAGATTTTCAGTTGCATGTCAAGGTTTTAGTTGCATGTCAAAGTTTTTTGGTTGCATGTCAGATTATATGGTTGCATGTTGTTTCTAATCACTTTCATGTCAAATTGAATCGGTTCTATGCACTCTAGAGGGACAGGATCATACAATTACTTCACTAGAAGTAGAGCCGATCAACAGTCAGAAGCATCTAAAGAAGAAAATCCCTGGATTGATCAAGGCAACATGGTGGATCACAAAAATGATGTGGGTAATGGTCAACCCAACCTTCAGGATATTATGGCACAAATGGCACAACAACAATAGATGATGCAAATGTTTATGCAATCTCAACAATAGCTTCTTGCACAAATCGAAAATCTAAGGGTCCAACATCCGCATGCACAAAATCAGGATGGAGATAGAAGTGATGCTAGGAATGAACACCATGTTAGGACAACCTCTATTGCTATTAGGACAACGGACACCACATTTGAGCGACCTCTTAGACCTGTTTTCCTACCAAGGTCCATTGTAGAAGAAACTCTAGAGGTAGAAGAAGAGACACCAATCACATATGAGATTATGGTGGCACGAGATGAATATATGCAATTACCAGCTGATGTAAGGCAACTAATGAACTTAAATCAGTTCATGAACCAGCGTAAAGACAGGGCTAGAAACCGTCTGGAAAGGAAAGATCAGAGGCCTAGAGAGCCAATTAGGCAGGGCACACAACCTATGGAGTATAGGGATGCTTTGAATAAAATTTCTATACCAACCTTCAATGGAACCGAAGGTATATCAGCAAGGTTATGGGTTCATAAGTTGATACATTCTTGACACTTAAACCTATGGAAGAGGAAAAGGCAATACAGTTTGCTACCATGCACCTGGAGGGGATAGCATATGATTGCTGGCACCATGGATTTGTCTCCCAGGACCATGCCAAGGCACATTCCTACGAGGAGTTTGTTAAAAGACTGGTTACTTGCTTTGACCGAAAATACATAGAAGTCTATTACAGGGAATTGGCCCAACTTAAGCAGGTAGGACATGTGGAGACTTAGATTCAATTTTTTTCGTAATGGCTCCTGATATGTCACAAAAAAGAGTCACAATGCTTTTTGTAGAAGGATTGAGTGATAGACTGAAGGGTTTGGTCAAGGCACATAGGCCTAATACGTTGGATGATGCCATTGGGTTAGCTCTTGATCTTGAAGTCACACCTTCTTAGCCACACGAGAACTTCAAGAATCAGAAATCAGATGATGAATCAGATGTGAAGGCTCCTAATCAGCCCAAAGTGATGTCTCCTAAGTTAGAAAAAGAGTCAAGAAATGAGTTAAGAAGAATGAATCTTTGTTTTCATTGCAAAGAACCTTGGGAACCAGGACATAGGTGTCTTGGTAAGGGTAAGGCATATCTTATTGAGGTAATTTCTGATGCGGACAGAGATGAGGATAGTGATCATGATGACAAGGTGCAAGGTACCCTTGTGTCCCTATTCGGTGTTTCCACAAATCATCTTTTCGTACTTAAAGGGATTGCCAAAGGACAGGGAGTTACGTGTATGGTGGACATTGGTGGTACACAACTTTATTGATGAGGACTTTGTAGTCAAGAAAGGACTACAAGTAGAGGACTTTCCCGGATTCAGCGTTATGTTGGCAAATGGATCCAAAATCAGTTGCACTAGGAAAATACCAAGAATAGACATACGATTAGATGATTATACATTTGATGCTGAGTACTATGTGGTTGGTATTGGTGGAATCGAAGTAGTATTGGGAATACCATGGTTGAAGTCTTTTGGAAGACACATCCAAGATTTCAACAACATGAAGCTTGAATTTTCTCATGGAGGTAAACAAATTGTGTTGGAGGCTACCAAAAATGATAACCCAAAGGTTGTAGCAGCCACGTGTATGCAAGCTCACCTTGATGATGAAAATACCATTGGGAGGCATGGGGATAAATCAGATAATCCCAAGTATGACAGCAGTAATGTATCTCCTTATACTCATGATATGACAACTTGGGCACATGATGCTACGCCATGCTTAGCAATGGGATTTAATAGAGGTATACATTTTGTCAATTCATTGGCAGCCAAAGAAGTACATCATCATTTTACAATTTTAGTGGATTCAGCCCTTGAACCAGACCTTGGAGTAGTCAATATGCTTGATGACATTGCTGATCTAGAGTCATTTGCGTATAGGGATACTCATGTGGGGTCACATACAAACATTGTTTGGACTTATAGTAGTGGTTTTGCACTTTTGTTGACTCAATTCTTCGCCTACAAGAGTACTTACAGGTTCTCGTGGTGTGTGGTTTGGTTTGAGGCACTTCTACATTGGGATTACGACAATGTGTTTCATAGTCTTGGGTCTTATTTGTTTCATCAGTTTAGAGAAATGGAGATTCGAAGAAGATGCACCATGATTTCCTTGGGATCTAGGAATTAAATGGTGTACTTGATCCTAATCAAATTTGATTCTGGTGATTGCTTGGGGAAAGAGATCTCGAGCTGGGAAGATTTGTAATGTCCTCGATATGGAGCCAAGGGATTAATAAGGGTATAAAATGATAAATTAAATAAGAGGCCAAAAAGCTAAAGTCCCAGTAAATATTATTTTAATTATTCATTATGGGGCCACACCTTAAGTTCCTATTTCTCAATCATAGACGTGGGGCCATTTCTATGTTATAAATGGTTTTACTTGGCAAATTATTCATGGAAGGATTTCTAATAAATGGTAATCTTAGTGCTTAAGACAAGTCGCCTAAAAGACAAGATTTATGGAGGAATTTGCTGCTTTTTGGGATGGAGAGTCTTTATAAAGAGAACCCATGGCAATCAAAAGATTTATAATCTTGATGTTTTATATTTTTACTCTGCATATTGGTATGCAGACAGGATGAAACCGCTGTTACCAACAGTTCTGGATGCAGCCCCAAGTCTGCAACACTAGTCTATTTCTTTCTGGAAGCAATAAATCTATTCAAGGATTTCATCGTTAGAGCTGAAGCTGTTCATTTTGGCGGACAAAAGCAGAATGGTTAGTCTGATTGGTATCACTGCCATAGTTTGGTAAAGAGCTACAGTGCTCAGTATAAAGGCTATCATTGCTGCTCATTCAGATCAGTTGTCATCAATAGGAGCAGTTCGAGCAGTGCTCCGGAGACATTCTCAGCATCTGGGTCATAATAGCTTTTGTCAAAGATTAAAACTTGAGCCTGATGCAATGTTGGTGCGCCTTGTATTCAATATATTGAAATTTAAGGTTGTCTTTGGTTGAAGTTTTATTTGATAGTTTTCGAATTAAGAATCCTTGTTGCATGCTAACAAATATCTCACCAATCAGCCTATAATTTTTTTAAAATTTCATGGAATGAATTATCTCTTGGTTTGGCTATTTGCTTATATCTATTAATATATTATTTAATTACTTTAATGGTCATCTATGTAATATCTGTATATCTTTGTAGATAAGATCGTCTCTTAAGTTTCTTATTAGAAACTTTCTATTTTGTATCTCTTTAAATTCTTTATAATGATCACATTGATCATTTGTTAATACAACAATCAATAATTTACCAATTACTTTGCATAATTTGGTATCAAAGCTTCATACGAATTTTTTTTTTTTTAATAAAAAATTCAATAGATTTTTTTTCGATTTTTGAAGAACAAAATCATTTTTTTGATTGGCGTGTCTTATCTCTCTGAAAATCGCATATTTTTACTGGCAAACCCACATAGGGTTTTTCGACTCTATTTTGTGGCGTGATTATAATTTTTTCTAGTTGCAAACACAACTGGGCGTC
The DNA here is from genome assembly GCA_027943335.1 of Chamaecyparis obtusa. Lineage (NCBI taxonomy): Eukaryota > Viridiplantae > Streptophyta > Pinopsida > Cupressales > Cupressaceae > Chamaecyparis > Chamaecyparis obtusa. Next base: position 519,536 of record BSBK01005629.1, read on the forward strand.
GTTTGTTGGTTTACATGCTCGTGCTTCATTTCCCAGACTCCCGCGCGACTGTTTTGTGGAATTTGTTTATGATCGACGCCATTTTTTTGATCACGACATGTTTTAGGGTTGAACGATCATTGCTCATGCAAAGCATGGTCCTTTTGTGTTCGTTTTTCTTCAAGATGCATCTGTTTATGACGGGATTGTCTGCTTAAAGTCGCAGCTTCAAGGTTTTTTACAAACATCTTCTCTCTGCTGCATCTTTGTTTGCACAAAAATTGACCACTTCTTTGGTCGTTTCGACTTTTTTCTGGTGTATTCATGCCCTCAAGCAATCTCTATCAAAGATTTCTGCCATTTTTTGAAGGTTGTTGCAAATGGCTAGGGTTTCTTTCGAAACTCTCATTTTCTATGCTGGATTCAAAATCTACTTGCAAATTTCTTTTGGGTTTTTCGAGAGGTCAAGTGGGTTAGTCTCATAATTTTGTGGGTGCTTCATTTTCTGTGCCTCGAATTTTGGGCCAGCAGATTTGAAATTCAACTCCAAATTCTTTTTGGGTTTTTTGCTAGGATTTCTAGGTTCTCTTCGAATTTTTTTTGGGTCTGCCAAAATATGTTCTCGAAATCTGTACCAACTGTACTTCATCACTTTTTTAAAGTACCTGATTCAGCCTATGTTTTTTGCATTGGAATTCGTGTTTCAAATTTTGTGTTTGCGCCTCTTCTCTATTTCTCATTTTTCGTGTATTGGGAAGCGTGTGAGATGGCATCATTGACCAACTTGATGTTGGAAGGCAGTCAAAGATTTAACGACCGCAATTATAACACTTGGAAGCAATGCATGTTGACCATCTTCGAACAATAGAAGTAGGGAGGGTCTCAGCCTAAAGCCAATGTTGCTAAGCACGCAGAGCAGAAAGAGTCTACCTTTTACGCCTTCATGGCTAAAAGCCCTGTAGACCATGTCAAATCTTCTGCTTAGTATATTGATTCTGGTGCTTCTCGACATTTCACTCATAGGTGTGATTGGTTTACAGATTTTTCTCCCTTTACTGATTCGGTTATATTTGGAGGAGGTGAAGAGTATATTGTTGTCAACAAGGGCAACGTTCGGATTTAGTGTAGTGGGAGGAATCTCATATTCCTCAATGTATACTATGTTCCTGGCATGGAACTTAACCTTCTTTTAGTGAGTCAGAGCATGCGACATTCTCCTCAGGTTGATGTTGTATTCACTACACACAAGTGCTCGATTGTTGATCATGCGACACACACTACTATTGTTGTTGGCATTGAGGATCATGGTCTATACATACTTGTGGATATAGGTGATTCTTTTGAGCATGCCTTCGCAGCAAAATCAGCCTCTATCAACAGTCTTTGGCATCAGCGATATGGTCATCTGAACATTCATTATCTTGCTCAGCTTGTTTGGGATGACTCAGTACTTGGTCTACTTGAAATACAAACTCAGAATCAGCAAGTTTGTGGAGCTTGTCAGGCTGGAAAGCAGCACATGACACCGTTCAGGATGGTGACTCATGGCGAGCCTCAAAGGTACTACAATTGGCCCATGCTGATGTATGTGGTCCAATGAATACTACTTCTGTTACTGCGTGCAGGTATTTCTTACTCTTTGTTGATGATTTCAATAGGAAAATGTGGGTGTACTTTCTTAGACAGAAATCAGATGTGTTTACTATATTTCAAAAATTTAAGGCCTTAGTAGAAAGAGTCTGGGTGTTCTATTATATCTCTTAGGTCTGATAATGGGGGGGGGGAGTTTTGTTCTATTGCTTTTTCTACTTTCTATGATACAGATGGCATAAAATGTCAGTTAACCACACCATACACCCCTCAACAAAACGACGTGGTAGAACGTCGCAACCATATCATTACAGAAATGTAGGTCTATGATGGAACACAAAAATGTTCCTAAGAAATATTGGGCATAAGGAATGTTTATTGCGGTCTATCTCCTTAATAGGTCTCTCACACATGCTGTTAAGGGGAAGACTCTTGAGGAAGCCTGGACTAGTTGCAAACCTAGGATCAACCATCTGAAAGTTTTTGGTTCTTTAGCATATGTATGGATTCCAAATGCCCAGCACTCCAAGTTGGATTCCAAGAGTCAGAAGCTCATGTTTACAGGTTACAGTGACAACCATAAGGCTTACTGACTGATTGATGTAGACACTGATTGTTTTATCTTCAGTCGCGATGTTGTCTTTGATGAAGTACGAGGACCATTTCAGCTTTCCTCGTCCGAGTAGAATTCAGAGGATCAACTTTTGAAGGCTTTTGATTTGGGTGTTTGTCTTCCATTGGGTTCACCTGATGGGAGAGATGATGCAAATTCTGTATTTGATGATGCACTACCTGAATTTCCTTCGGATGATGCTGATCTTCTACCTGTTGCAGATCCTCTTCCACTTCTAGATCCAGTTATTCCTCCTCTTGAGGTTGGCACATCTACTCTCTGGCCTAAATGGTGGTCGAAAACCATCAGTGATCTTTGTCCTGATGAACTCATTGAGGGTAGATCCTCTAGAAATAAGGGCAACCAACAAACTACAGTTAACTTTGCTCTCATGGCTAACCTTCATAGTATTTATGAGCCACAAACATTTAAAGAGGCAATAGGGATTCCAGAGTGGGAATGGGCAATGGATGCCAAATTCTAGAGTCTTCTAAAGAATCACACTTGGGTTCTCTTTGATCTTCCTTCAGGGAAGAAGCCCATTAGCTGCAAATGGGTGTATAAGGTCAAGTTTCATGCAAATGGTACCTTAGATAAATACAAGGCCAGATTAGTTGCTTGAGGGTTCACACAACGGGAGGGCATTGACTATGAGGAGACTTTTGTTCCCACTGCCAAGATGAGTACAATTCGTCTTCTTCTCGCCATTTTAGCTCAATTTGGATGGAAAGTCCATCAGATGGATGTTAAGACTTAGGAGTGCCTTCCTCAATGGTGAGTTGCACGAAGAAGTCTAGATGATGTAGCCTCCAGGTTTCAAGGTTGCCGACAAAGAACACCAAGTATGTAGACTCTAGAAAGAACTCTATGGAATTAAACAGGCTCCTCGAGTGTGGTACATCAAGATTGATCAGTACTTGGTTGCTTATGGTTTTCAATGTTATCCTTCTGACAGTAATCTGTATATCAAATGCTCTGGTGATGATATTCTCTTTCTTGTTGTCTATATGGATGACTCGATCATTACTGGCAGTTCAACACATTTGATTGTAGAAATCAAACAAGACTTGTGAAAGGTTTTGATATGACAGATTTGGGGCTTCTCCATTATTGTTTAGGTGTTGAGGTTTGGCAGATTGATGCTAGTATTTTTCTTTCTCAGTCTAAGTATGCCAGGAACTTGCTTGACATGTTTTGAATGCAGGATTGTAAACTTGCTTCCATGCCTATGGAGAAGGGATTGAAGTTGTTAGCCAAGTCTGATTCTCCTCCTGTTGATGAAACCACTTACAAGCAACTAGTGGGTAGTCTCATCTATCTCACTACCACTAGATTTAATCTCAGTTTTGCAGTGAGCTACATTTCACGCTTCATGACCGCCCCCAAGGTTGATCATTGGGTAGCAGCAAAGCGTGTGCTACGTTATGTGAAGGGCACCCCTGATTATGGACTTCTTTACACTAGGAGTCATGATCCTCGACTTAGTGGGTTCACAGATTCAGATTGTGCATGTTCGATTGATGATAAGAAGTCAACCTCTGAATATGTGTTTAGTTTGTAATCTGGTCCAGTCACATGGACTAGTAAAAAGTAGTAGGCAATAATCTCTCCTCGACAGAAGCAGAGTATCGAGAAGCAGTTAATGCAGCTTGTGAAGCAGTTTGGCTTTGTCGGATGCTTGCAGATACACAGATGTCTCAAGTAGGTCCGACTCCCTTGTTTGCTGATAATGAGGGCGTTCTCAAGCTTGCCAGGAACCCAATCTTCCATGAAAGAACCAAACATGTGGACATTCATTGTCATTACATTCGGCAGTTGGTTGAAGACGGGACAGTTCAGTTGCAGTATGTTCCAACTACGGATTAAACTGCAGACATTCTGACCAAGCCTCTTGGTCCAGATAAGTTTGCTAAATCCAGGGGACAACTTGGCGTTGTTGATAGATTGACCATTAAGGGAGGGTATTAATATATATTTTTAATTACCTTAATGGTCATCTATGTAATATCTGTTTTTCTTCGTAGATAAGATCATCTCTTAAGTTTCTTATTAGAAACTTTCTATTTTGTATCTCTTGTAAATTCTTTATAATGATCACATTTATCATTTGTTAATACAACAATCAATAATTTACCAATTACTTTGCGTAATAATATTTGTTATTAGGAAAATTTCTATAGCAAGGATATTTCAAAGAGCCCTTTTATTGTTAAAAACAGGTGGCTGATTGACCTAGATTTTAAGGTAAAGATTCATGAGTGGCAGAATCATACCCCTAAAACTCAAGGCCTGCCATGTAATCACAATAAAATATATTACATGAGAAATAGGTTGATGGATTGGAATAAAAAGGATTGTGGTAACATCTTTGAAATAGGTAAAGAAACAGTGGCTAGATTAAGGAATTAAGGGTAAAGAAATTCAGGAGGATAAGATTGATATTGACTACTCTTGTTCTCAACGTGTCCATGACATTAATTTTCCTAATTCCATGCAGAAAAGGATGGACACATTGGAAGTGATGGCTAATAATGTTCTCAATTTTATCATTAAGGTTATGCATAGGCCAGTTTCAACTCTCACTATTCTTTAGTCAGCTATACATGATATTCATAAAAGCAATGAGCTCAATTCAAACAGTCCTACTCAAGGGGAGGTTAAGGACCTAAAATGAGGAACTTTTTACATTCCATTCTGAAGACTTGGAAAATGTCTCTTGTCCTCAAGACATTGCATAACTAGATGTACTTTCAGCTGTTTGTTGGATGTTTGTTACTTCTTTTTTGCTGTTTGTGTTTTTTTTTGTTGTCATGTTTTGGATTTTCTTCTTCTTAGCCTAAGGGCTTGCTTTGTAAAAGGTTTGGGACCCTTTTTTCCCATTTTATCTTATAAAAAACAATGGCCATAGTAGAAGCCATAAAATATTGACTTGAGGAAACAAGAGGAGAGATTTTTTGGTGACAACTCTCTTGAGAACAATGAATATGGCACAGAGATCCCAATATGATTGTCCAAAATAAATAATCAATAATGGCACAAAACTGACTTCAACATCTGCATAGGCATACTATAAGATGCCCAAAGGAGATTGTCTCCTTTGAAATTGACCATTTCAGTCATTTTCTTAGTGGAGATTTCCACTCCCCTTCTTAGGCTAGAGCTTAGATAGAAATTATCAAATGTTGAGGACAATGACAGAATCAATGATCCCATTATTGAATCAAAATTGCAATAGATCCTTTTGTCTATAAGACTTTGTGGCTTCTTAGCTGTTGTTTTCTGAAATTTTTGGGAGTTGAAAGATGTTACATTAAAAGTGGTAACAGGATCAAGACAAACCCCCAAAAAAAATGCTCAAACAACCATGTGCCATAAAAGTGACATAGTCCCAAGAAACACAAGGCTACCTCTCTTGAGTAATTCCAAACCATGGATTCACCACCCTTAGTCTATTGGATGTATTGGGTGATGGATTGTGTTGGGACTTGAATTAGTGGTGCAAAATTACACAAGTCATGTACCCCCTCTCTATTGTCTTGGTCTTGTTTTTCCAATAGTTCATATTTGATTAGAGAAATCCTTCAATGTGCCACTTGGTGAATTCTAGTGCTTGGTGTCATGCTTTGCATCCCTTATACTGTCACATGGCTAAGTTGCAACATTCAAAATTTTTCTGAGTGTCGAGGTGTTCAAGCAATTTCTATTTTAAGCTTTTAGTATCATTTCCTTATGACCCTTAATCCATAGCATATTCTTTTTCTATGGCTCCTCCCAACTTTTTGTTATTGGGATTGAACCTTTAGGCATTCAACTCATCTCCCACCTTGCAAGCAATAGTTTTGAACCTCAATCCCTTATAGGTTTGGTTTTCCTTTCTCTTTGGCATTGAGTATCCATGATTCCAATGTCTAGTTCCCATCATTCCTTTTTCTTTGCATCAATCTTTCAAGATCCCACTTCCTCCTTTGTAGTCAATATCACATAAGCCATAGCCCTAAACCTGAAACCTTGATGTCCTTTGTCCCTTCCTTGACTTGGGATTTGTTTTCCTCGTGTCCCAGTCTCCACCCTATGACAAGTTGCGACTTTGCCTTGCTGCCCCACCTTGAAGAATGAAAAATCTTGTACTCTTAACTATGATCCCTAACTTTACTCCTGTTTGTGGGCCCTTGGGCTTTTCCTTCCTCTACTCCCAAAGTACATTGGGTACTTCGTAGTCTTAAAATCCAATCCTTGTTGCTCGAGTCATACATTCTTCTTGAAAGAGTGTGATGGTTTGAAACCAACCCTTGCAAAGGGGCACAAAGATCACTCAAGGAATAAGATGGTTTGGTGGTCTATGGGAAATAGAGAAGGGTGCACACAGAGCGTGTCCTTCTTAGGGTACAAAGTACACATCGAGCTTGTCTTGACTAGCGCTTTGATGCGTAAGCATGGTGCATGTAGGCAATTCTATGTTTTTACATAGGTTCTTTAGAGTGTGTACTAGTTATTGAAGCCAATTCCACCCAAATATCCTCAGGCTGAGAGTGACCTTTCCATGCGCTTTGGTTCAAATAAGTATTGAACTTATTTTTTTCAATGGTATTCATCATTAGGTATAAAAAATATCAAGTTATATTATTTCTCTAAAGAATGTTATTTGTTGCATTGGGATCATGGTCATATTGTTGAATGCTAATTAACATAGTATTGCTGTTTATCTTAATGTTCTTTAGTCCTAAGATAGTCAATGATGATAAACAAGCATTTTGGTGCGTTTATATTTGAATTATTGATATACTTTATTAATTTAACTTAGAAATAGCTTTAATAAACTCACCATTTAAAAAAATTTATCATACATAAACACACAAGTAAAACAAAGTAAAAAGTTTACATGAATGTGCCTATCGTACAAATTATCTTAGGTTCACTTTATCTTAAAATCTGTAAAATGTTAAAGCTACTTGAATAATTTGGTTAAAATAAAAAAACTAAAAAGTTTCCTTTAGGCTTGGACATGGGGACATGTCAATATTTTTACAAGGGAGAAACTACCTCTAAAAATCAAAACTAATTTATAGATTACAAATTTATTTGAATACATAAGCTATTCGTATCAATTTTCATTTCATGAGATGATTCCTTGCAATAACCATTATCATCTTCATTTTTTTAGGCTCTACATCATCCTCAATATGAGGGTATCATCATTGTTTTGGTTGAATCGTCATTTTAACCAAATCAACCTCTATGTGTGTTCATAGTTTACTAATATTTTTTTACTTATGATGTTTTGTGAGTTTCTATATGTAATCTTTATTGTACTTTAGTATTGGATGTGATCAACCTAAAAACCTTGTAAATATGTGAAACATTATTTATGATTGAGATCCTTGGAACGTTATTGTTGATATGGTGAATTATTCTGAAATTATTTGTGATCGATTTAGGTGTTATAATCATCATATTAATAGCAATAAACCAATTTCCATTATATCCTTTTATAGTCCATTTGACTGTTTAGGAAAAGAGGATACTCATGTAGTTTGAAATGCATGATTATCATCTTGGGATGTTTTTGATTGTTAGTAGTTGGTGACTTCATAACACATTATGCGTATCATTCAATAATGGTCTTCTATATAATAATGTGTTATACTTTTATTGAAGAAGAATGCATTTGGTTTTTACACTCAGAGTTGACACTGATTGAAATTTTTTAAAAGTTACAAGATGGAAGATTTGAGATATAAGGTTGCATTAGGCTCCATGAAAAGTCATGATTTGCTTCATGCAAAAGTGCATCTAGTTTTTCAATCATGTAATTCGTTAGATAAGTAGTTCTATTTGATCTAATTTTGAATTAAAAAAATTGATAAGATCTAGAATTTGTGGGCATGGAGATCACTCAAGGAAGAAGGTGGTTTGGTGGGCTATGGGCATCTGAGGACATAGAGTGTGTCCAACTCAGGGTACATAGTACACTTGGGATTGTCTTAGCTAGGGCTTTGATGTGTAAGCATGAAGCATGTAGGCTCATTCTATGTTTTTACATAGGTTTTTTGGAGTATGGCATAGCTATTAGAGCCAATACCATTGAAATCTTCCTAGGGTGAGAGTGACATTTCCTAGTGCTATGGTTCAGATAAGTATGGAATTTTTTTTTCTCAATGATATACATAATTAAGTATAAAAAAAGATTGATTTATTCTAATTCTTGAAGGATTTTATTTGTTCCACCAAGTTCTTGATCATATTGTTGAATGCTAAATAATATCTTAATATTGTTTATCTTAATGTTCCTAAGTCTTAAGCTAGTTAATGATGATAAATAAGCATTTTTTTACATTTATATTTGAATTAGGGATATAATTTATTATCTTTAAATAAATCTATTGTCATGTGAAATATACTTTGATATATGAAATCCATCTAATTTTATGCGTTGGAGAAAAGTAGCTTTACAAACGTACCTAAAGCGAATTGTCAAATGAACCGCAAATCCTCAAATCCCACTATTCCTTTATTGTATTTCCTTAGGCCCCTAGACTTTACTCTCCAATTCACATTGGATGCCTTTGCCTTGTTCCTTGAACTTTGATCCTCCTGGGCATCCTTGTATCATAGCGCATGATTTCTCAAACTCTCAATTGTTGAGCTTGAAAAGTAATTTTTACCTCTATGCACTATTCAAGCATGTGCTTTAGTGGGAACTTACTACTTGAAAATGCGACTCCACTAACCCCTATGCATGGCCTTAAGATATCACCGATGACAAGAAATGAATGCAGAGAGTAGGCACAACTATCCAAATAGTTAAATACCGCTAAAACTTCATTTAGCTTGTAAAAGGTATAGATCCACACACAAGGCCATGTGAAGATGATGAAAATAGGCATGGTCCTCTATAATGGCATAAATAAAGCTCTAGCTGTTGCAAGTGCCAAGCTAATCTTTTGAATGTGGGAAGAATGTTTTTGCTATCCTAGGACAGATTAAGGAACAAATTTTTGCAGAGGGATGTGTTGGTACATTCAATGCCATAAGTAGTGGAGAAATTCTGTGACCTCCAACAAGGCAAGATAATACATTGTAATTGAAATGCTATAAATATGAGTGAAAGATGTAAGAAGGGTTGACCATTTTACAAATCCTAGGGGTTCTAGGTGTCTAAGAGTGATATAGGTTTCAACTTTTGTAAATCCAGTTTGTAGGGCTGGAAAATATACATTTGTAAGTCACAAAAGGGTTTTAACTGAATGTCTCCATGACAGTTGAGGGGAATATTTGAACCTAGTTGGGGATCCCCTCGTGCCACATTTATTGGCATGCATGTAGTAGGGATTTGATAAATGCAACAATATTTTAAGTCATTGGAAAGCTTTTGTAGTGGTCATTCCTTTGTCTCATGTGGATTTTTGTAGCATTTATATGGATTATTAAATATGTTTTGTGAAACATCATCTCTAATTTATGTTAACACACAATTCTAGTTTCAATTGTGACTTGCAAGTGCCCCTTTTCTTCCTTTCAAGTGAGGCTTTGTTACCCATTGGAGTAGGCATTGGTCTTGGAGGTCAATGATCAAACACATCTCTAATTTGAAAATACATTGCTTCCAATAGCTTAGAAGTGGATTATGATTTCACATATTGTCGTGACTCAAGAATACAACCCAAGGAGTATCTTCGATGACCTTTTAGAGCAATTGTTTTGGAGAATCATGTCATTTATGCATATGTCTTGAACATTTGCAATGATATTATCAGCTTGATGAGAGCTTTATTGGCAGGTAGTAAGGCATAGACTTAGTGACAAATCTTGGGGTTTCTCTTACATTGGATATAGCTGCTGATTGTAGAATTTTATTATATTATCTCTTTCAACTATGCTGGTGCAGTTACCTCTATGAACTCTTCCTAGGTCTAGCTAAGCCCAAAGTGAAGAAGAATATACTCTCTTAGATGTTGACCCCTAATCATCCATATTCTTTGTCAGTGAGTACTTAACCTATCTTCATGAAGAAAAATCCTTGACCTTGACATAGGTTGATAACTTAGGTTTGTGGAATCGTGATTTTGGACCCAATAGAATGGCATAGTTGCTGTGGAACCATTGAAAGTAATCTATTGTTTGGCTGATCATATGAGCACTTGGTTGATTTGTTGTTTATTACAAGGAATACTTTCTCTTCCCAATTGAAGAGTGCCGTATCTTTCGAATCAAATTCAGGGAAAAACCATAACAGAGAATTTGAAGATGAAGAGAGGAAGAAAGTCCCGAAATCCACAAGGACAGGAAGACCCAACTGCTCATGCAAGAAACAATAAGCTACATGGAAAGCTAAGAATGTTGGTTAATCTGTTAGACTTTCTGCTAAAAAAAAAGCAGGTACAATTAGGAGATGCTGGAAAAGGTGTGTTGTTCAGCTTAAATAGTGTTATTATGTAAAATCAATATTATTTGTGGTGCACTTGGGGGATCTAGAGATGCATGCATCAGATGGGTTAGAAATTCTTGAGGCCACTTTATGTGTTGTAAGTGTAACATTAGGATAAATATTTAATATTGGGTCACCTTAGTAGAAAAAAGTAAATGATGGGGAAATGGTTTTGTAAGCTCTTGATATTAGTCACATGGTTCATGTAATACCACTTGGTGGTTTTGTGCAAGCTTATTTCTATAATAGCAAGCTCATGAGTAGTTGTTGGGGTTGGCTAGTTTGAGCATCTCTCATAAGTTGCACATGCGAGGAGAGGATGCATGGCTTTGGATGTGTGTTTACATGGTTCACATTTGCTTGTTAACATGGAGTGCATGTAGAGAGTTTGATGCTTCAAAAGTATTCATTGAGACTATGCAAATGTATTGTAATATTCTATTCATGAGATAATTAATTCAGTGTGGATGCTTTTGGAGGCTGAGTTTTTCCCTCTTGAGGGATTTCACATGGCATATCTTGTGTCATTTCAATGGTACGTATGTCTATTCTTTTGTATACGGATTTTGAATACTTGTTAACATGATTTTCTCTCTTGAGGTTGTGGAAATAGTTTTATATGGCTTCAAATTTCCTTTTAGGAAATATAATGCATTTGCTGATATAAGAGATCAATAGCTATATATATCAAGCGATATAGCTGATAACATTATAAGAACTCATAGGAGAGTTCATAAGCATACACATAATTATGATGTTAGGAGAAATCATATGCCTCTAGGTAGGAGTAGGGACAGATCTCATAATACACGTGCACAGAATTTTGGTAGGCAAGAGATCCTCGTATGGAAACCCAGCTTGTTAGCTTGCATCCTGCATCCCTTACCCTTTCACATGGAAATGAACCTGAGCATGATACCACATTCCATGATGCTAGTGGACCTACACATTTAGAGAATGATCATTGTGAGCAAATCATTGCCAGGAGTTGCATTCACATGATTGCCTCAGACAAAGGCAGCATGAATTCAAGAATAGATAGAACAACTACAAGCTCGGTTACTTCTGCTAGCATCTTTCTCAAAATGAGAGTTTGCCAAAATGTCCCAAATCAACCATTGCCACATCAGCAGTATCACCAGTAGTTTGCCAACATTCAGTGAGCAGGCAGAGGGATCTGTTGTTGTTGATTCCATATATGTTTAGGATGAGATGAAGGGATTGAATCCTTTTGAATCTGTTGTTACAGTTTTAATATGCAATTATGGGTACCTTGCATGGGCCCTTATAATTTATTAATTTGTTCTGTCCTATCAGCTCTCTTGGATCTTCTGTGATAATTTTGTAATTGCTATTTTGTCAAAATACTTTGTAAACTTTTTTTCTCAATGCTGCAAAAAATCTCAGCGTACATATGATTAATTGAAAAGCACAACAGTTGTTTAATTACCACAGGTTTGATTGGTTAATTCACAGATTTGGACCGCCATGCTGTGCAGCAGGCAGAATGGCATAACTTACACTGATCAGCAATTAACTGCAATTACATGAGAGTTTTTGAAACATGTAAAGAAATTTCCTAAAAAACTACTATATCGACAAACAAAATTTGAAAATAGAGATAGATTCGGAAATTTAGCCCTAGAAGATAATGCTATACTATAAGAATGGTTTTCATTCAACTCTTGAAACCCAAAGAATCCATTATGTGTGGAGATAGTTTCCAAAATATACATACTGAAAGTATTCATCTAAACTTGGTCCAAGGGAACCCTTTTTTTAGGCACAAAAGACGGACCACTCCTATGCTTAAGTGGTACAGTAGTCATACTTAACAATGTTCAGGTATGTGGTTTGAGCAAATATTCTTAATTCCTAGAATTGTTGGCACGGCAAAGGAATGGGGAGGGAAGGGGGCGAAGATCAAATTTAAATATTCCTTCGAAGTCCTAAGATATTATAGTACTATGTTTATATAACCTCCTTTTTCTTTTGTATATTGTTGACATGGATTTTAGTTGACATGGTTGGCTTATTAGCAAAAGTTATTTTAAGTTTCAAAGATATAAGTTTGGAAGAGAATCTACACAGAATTTTAAATGCACATTAGGAAATTTTGGAACATATGAAGAAATTTCCTAAATCTACTATATTTGACAAACAAAATGGAGGTAGACTCGCAAATATAGCCCTAGAAGATAATAATAGACGATAAAAATGGCTTCCAGTCACCCCTTCACCATTATTAAAATTATTCTCTTCAAGAAACCCAAAGAATGAATGCATTAGACTAGTTTTCCAAATTATACATGCTAAATTTACTCATCTTATCTTGGTCCAAGATAACCCTGTTTTTATGCTTATCTGATACATAATTTGTATTTGTGATGTTTAGGGGTGTATTATGAGCAATTCGGAAAGGGGAGATTTATATGAAGTGCTTTTCCAAGTATCCTACAAGTTGTTAAGACTAGATTTCTTTTCATTTGAGTTGTTTGTTAAATATTTCCCATTCTTGAAAGTGTGTGCTGGGGCAGAAAAGGAACAGGAAGGGAATGGATTCAACATCAAATTTTAATTGTCTTTTAAAGTTTTTCCCTCTCTAAACAATTAACTGTGCTTTCAGATATTATCAGCCAAAGGAAACGTTTTTCATTGAAGATCATGACATATAACCCAATATAGTAATGCTAACTTTCTATTTTAGTATTTAATAAATATCATGGATGATATGGTAGGCAACTGACACTGCTCTGGTCCCATAAGCCTAAGGACCACAATAATTCAAGGCGTGAAATCCAAATTATGCACATATCATTGAATGGAATTATAGGAAGTTAAAGTTAAAATGTAATGCTTAGGGTCAGCCTAATAAAATTGCAAACTTGGCATTTGTGGACACCTCTTATGAGAACTGTTCAGATTTTTTTACTACTTGGGTTTCAATCTCATTTGGTCTTCTATTTTCAATGATTGAAACACAGTTCATTCAATTGCAGCAATATGCCATTTGACTGTCTTTTACTTTAGTTTTTTTATTACCCAAGGTATTGAAAAATGGAAGTGAAATTAATATTGGAATCTGGTTGAAATCAAATTGGATTTCAAGGTAATTAGAATCTTTTTTAGCTAAAATTTATTCTGTATCTTACAAGACAATTTTGCCAACTGAGCATGGTTGCAGGCCTTCCACTTTTGCACAAGCTGCTATGCTCAGGCGGGCAGCTGCAGCCAAGGAGAAAGAACTTCTTGAAAGTATGATACTTTTTGTCATTTTTTTTCAAGTTTAAAAAGTATTCATCTTGAGATTTTTCATAGATTATATTTATTCTATGTTCCACAGCGTTTCAGGGATGAGGACGGGGACCGGGGGATGGCAGGGGACGCATTTGCGGGATGTTTCCTAGAGGGCCAAAAGTAGGGGACATCAGTATACAAATTATTAAATATATATATGAAGTTTTCAAAAATTGATATATTATATTATTTTATGGTTTATATAACTTTTCATGACAGCATTTATGATGAAATCGGAAAATATCTTGTTGGAGACAAAAATAAGCCTGCAACTCCAACACAATGATGCATGCATGCAACATAGATTCAACTTAGTACCAGCTTAGAACCATTGGTTAATGTCAAAGCCCACTTAGATTTGTAACTTTGCTGTCTTAAGAAAAACATTGACTTGTGTTGGCTTTTAAAATGTTCCATGGCGTTTTGGGGTTGGGGATGGGGGGACAGCAGGGGACGTGTTTCTGGGACGTTTCCTAGAGAGCCAAAAACAGGGGAAGCGTATCCGTGTAACATAGTATTTATTCTCTCAAAAAGCAATTTTTATTGTTTATATTATGTCTTGATACTTCAGAATTTTTTGATAGTCTATGTCTTATGTTAGTTACTATACTTTTCTCATGTCTTGATTTAGTTCTATTAGTATTTTATAATCTATTAAGAAGATTGTGTTCTTTTCCAGTTAGACAGAAGTTCTCAAAGGATAAATACTTGTCATATAATCTGCAGACCATGGTCCCAAGTGTTTTAAAGGCAAGCATTACATAGATATAATAAGCAAACAATTTTTTTGGCATATTGATTACTTTTTCCTTTTACTTTTTTTGTACAAGCTTCTATTCCTCTCACAGTCATGGTTTGCATTCTTTAACACAGGTCTGCATTTACTTGGGATTTGCATGGTGGTTTTGGGGTGTCCCTGTGGCAGGAATTTCTATTGATTTGTTACAACCTTTTGGTATGTTTCCTTTCCTGTATATTGGCTTTCTTTCTTCATGTGTATGCAATCTAAAGAATATACTAGGAAAGGGAAGCAGATAGGTGCAACATCTGTTTTTTTATCTCTTCTTTCCATTTTCTTGCAGCATAAATATAAATGTAGTGTTACCCAAAACTTTTAATATTATGCTGAGTTAATATTATAGCATTTCCACAAAATGACACTTCTAGTTAAGAATTGTAACATTTCCACAAGCTAACAATTCAAAATAATGTCATAATCTGCAAAGCTTATATCTTAGTTTAAAGTCATGGATCAGTTGACTAATTAATCATAATACAGAACACTTGTCTACAGGAATGCACCTTCCTGCAGAACTGAACAGATATTCAAATTGTCACCCTTGGAACAAATTATAAGTGATATCATGATGCAATTTATTGATTTTTTTTTGGATTGACAAAGCAACATTTATTTCTACGAAAGGAAAATTTATTACACACACATGGAGAGAGATTATATATGCAAAGGTTTCTTAGTTTCCATTCTCTTATTTAAACCCTCTGAAAGAATCTAGAAAGAAATGTGGGAAGTAAGGGAAGGTGACAGGTCAGTATCTATTGGAATCTATTAAAACATTCCTTGGCTTGAGGATGCCCCTTGAGTTATGTTGTGGTAACAAGGCCACCTCTGCTATTCTGATGGATGCAATCTTGGTTTATAAAATAATGTCTATTAAGCGGGATGTGTTTAGTTTTTTTTTAAACCCAAAAGCCCTTGATATTCTCACATGGATCTGATTCCAACATATAATATCTAGGTTATAAAGTATTGAATCTGCCAGAAAATTAAAAACATCTTGGAGACATAAAGATAAATTGTTAAAAAGGCCTATGAAATACAAGTAAACATTACTGAACAAATAAGGAAAATAATGGACATGATGTTTTATACAAATGGTCTGAAAGGAAATCACATCCTATCCTTGATGAGAGGAAACAAGGTTTCCATGTGCAAATTAAGGTCTGATCCAAGGATTGCAACCAATATCACATTATAGGCTGGGATGAAATTTTTGAAAGACTTGTCTTTTATTGGTAGTTTTACAGGGATAACTATGATGAATGACTGGATAAATCAAAGTATTGAGTCAAGAGAAGTGGGCTGAGCTGGCAAATAAAACCTTGTATAGAGCGGACTTAATTTTTTTGAAAAATTGTTTATCGGAGAGAGTAAAATTGGAGGAATGAAAGAAACAATTCAAAGGGGGCTCTGATATGCCCTCGGAGCTGATGTTGACATATTATTTGTTTTATTGGCAAGGTGACATTTGGAAGAGAAAATTTGTGACTTGTGAGTTAAGGTCAAATGGATCAAGGTTGAAAGCAAATATTAATCTAAAGTCAAAACTAAAGTTGTGGACGTGATAGATTTTATCTTTGATAAACATTTTGGAGATCAAATCTGATCAATCTTTGGGAGAGATGAGATATCCAATATAAATGGATATGGTATATTCCAGTGTAACATGGGCCCTAGGGGACGACATGATGGGTTTACAGGATAGGGGGAAGGGCTTCGATTTGGGGACGGAGGGGGAGGATGTGTGTGTGTTTGCTGTATATACTATATACTACGCAAATGGAAGATTTCTATTATATCAAAAATATCATAAGGATGATTACAATGAGTAGCATGATATCAAAACAAGTAAAAAATGTCAAAATGTAGTGAAGGGAGGCCTCTAATCATCCCTCATATAAACTCCTCATCATTGGAACTATTGGACTCTTCATGGTCAAGAACTGCTAAATGAACACCAACCAGCCCTGCATTTGAAGCATTAGGTGGATGGAAAGCATTTTATGCTCTTCAAAATAGGTGTCGTGAAGCAGATGGTTTAGGATTGGAAACTATTCAAACCTTGTTTAGTCTTCTTGTGTTGCCGGTTGTTCTTTATGGGTGTGAATTATGAGCCAGCAGCACTTCAATAGCACAATGGAAGCAAATCAAAGGAATCCAAAAGTGTTTGATCACAAGAAAATTTAATATCAAAAGCACCGTCCCTTATGATATCATGCTAAGCGAAATGGGGGCTGTTCGAGGCACTTGCTATGGTTCGCTTAATAAGCTATCTAAAAAGAATTGGAAAAATGGAAGGAGATAGATGGCCTAACGTTGTCTTTAATGATACATTGTGCAAACGAAAAAAGACGTGGATGCAACAAAACATCAAGTGGATGAGGAAATGGAATATCCAATTCAACTTGTGCCCCACAAATAACAAAGAAATAAAGGTCTTCGTTATGGAGAAATTTTACAAGAGAAATTGGGGAAATGGGATTGGAAGGAAGAAAATATATTATATCAATGAGTTCAACCCTGCATGTGATCAACTCCAAAAAGCGTACATAGGCGCCAACATTTCTTGGAGAGATAAAATTCTTATTGCCCAGTTAAGAACCAACTCCCATCAACTCCGCTATGAGACCGGGTGTTGGAAGAGGCCAAAGGAGGCTTGGGAAGAGAGAATTTGCATGTTTTGCAACTCTGGGAAAGTGGAAACCGAACATCACTTTATTTTAGAATGTGAAGCCTACAAGAACAACAGGGATAAATTTGTGGATACTATATTGGATAGTTCTTGGCATAGCCTATTCAGCAAGTACATTGAGAAGTTAGGTGGGCTCATCATCAGCTTGCACAAGAAACGGACCGAGTTACTGAAGTTAGCTTAAGATGCCTTTCTGTCCCATAGGCTATGTTTAGCCTTTTGGATGTAAATTTTTTATCTATCTATCTATCTATCCTCATCAATATGTTCTGGATCCTTTGGCTCTACATCTTATTGTGTTGTTGTGCTCTCCTTGTACATGTGTCTTTGGGTCAATGATACACAAGGCACTATGTACGACCACTAGCTTCTCTACTCTCCTAGAGGTAAGTCTACTCCTCTTAAGAGAGTTTATGAAGCTATAAGTAGACTAGTTCCTCTTTGCAACTAAAGAACTAGAAACTTGAGATAGCAAATGGATGGCTAGTGTGGTAAGCTTTTTTTGTGCTCCATGACAGTTCCACCACAAAATTAGGTCCTCCTGTGCCATAATTTTTATATCCATCTTTTCCGCATCCGAATAACCCCTAAGAGTGGCAAATCTTGTTCACTCAGTGTGAACCTTGCCAGCAATATGAGTATCATATATCCTATCAATGCACCTAAAGAACCCTTCACCTCATCATCTTGAATCGGTGTAATTCTACCAGGCCTAGGCATGTACCATTTCAAATTCAATGCATAAGCAACCATGTGCAAGGGAGTGTTCAACTTGTCCCATCTATGCTAAATGATTGGCTGAATGTGCTCATTGTAGATACTAAAGTGGGGTCCTCTCACATAACAACCCTCACCTAGTCAAGCATAGAATCAATTCACTCATACACCTCTCCAAGGGTAGATGCATCCCCATCACCATATTTGATCACTTGGAAAACCAGAGGAATGATAGAGACAATGTATTTTGCACCACTCCGAAATTGATCACTCTTCACTACCTCCTTCACCCTCTTCTTCATTTTGTCCTCAAGATTCATCATAAATTCTGGTTTAGAACACAAAACAACAACAATGAAAAAAAAAACCTCTAAAACATTCAACATTGAAACAACAAAAATGAAAAAACAATGAACATTCAACATTTTAAAGCAATTTGAGATTTATAAATAAAAATTAGAAAGTAAAACAAAATAAGTTAAAAAAGCCTGCCTTGTGCTTGATGAATCTCTTCAAGGAAGGTGAAGAATCTTCCTCCTATTCTTCTTCCCGCTTCTCTTTCACTTGCACTAACTCCTTTCACTCGCCCAATCACTCCTTTCTCTCCTTTTCACTCTTCTCTATCTGCTGTAGCAAACAATGAGAAATTCAATTGTGAGCAAAAATGAAGCTTGAAGGGGTTTATGTAGGCTTAAAGTGGCCAAGATGAGACCCACCTCCATTTAGGGTTCAAATGGAACCCAAATAGAAATTCCAAAACATATATTTTTTTTTAAAAGCTGACTTTTTAATATGGCCACCAATGGGGGACGTGCAAACATCCCAGGATGGTCGAGGGACACTTGGGCATCCCCCAGTCGTCCCAGGGATGCCATGCCGTTAGCATCCCGGTCGCCAATGGGTGGCGGGATGGCCGGTGGTGGGGGGACACCCCGTCCTTGTTCCCTTGTCCCTAGGATATGTGATGTCCCCTTCTAGCTAGCGACATCATGCTAGTAAGTGATTAGCCTATCAGTGGATCCTCGTAGGCTAGTACGCATGGATAGGGGGTCTTTTCAGGCACAGTGAAGGTATGGTTTTCAGATGGTTCAGTAGTGGCAGAGTTCAATGTTTTTAGTTGGCTTAAGAGATTGTTTTTGGCTCAGTTATATGGATTTTGCTATTTTTAGCAAAGGTTTCTATATTTGGGTTTATTTTTGAGCCATAGACATGGACCCTTGCTATTTTTAGAAATATTATTTGATCACATGGGAAATTATTAGACCAACTCCAGTTCCAAACGGTTAAGCCAAATTCTCATTTTTAATGGAGTTATTCAGTTTTCAATGGTTATATATTTTAATTAAATGGCAAAGGATTTAATATAAAGTTAAATTGACTTTATATTTAAATCACTTAAGTGATGGGTTTATAACACATCGAATGGGGCCAATTGAATATTTTATTTTGGAGGTGAATTATTAAAAGCTTTCCCTAAGTTTAATTCAATTAAATGTTAATGATTTTATTTAATGTTATTTCATTAAATAAAATCGCAGCCTTGAAGAGGATTTTTTATTAGGGTTTTGGAGGCCTATATTTGCTTGGGAAATGAAGAATGAGCTATCCATTGTTATTTTGCAAATTGATCATTGTGATTTCGAGCTCTGAGAAGGGTTTCAGCTTTGCCATTGAAGAATGTAGTTCTTCTGTGTGTATCCATTTGAGCTGGTGAGATATCTAGTGAATTTGGAATTTCAGAGAGTTTCATCCAGAGACTCTATTTGTGCTTCAGCAGTATTAGTTTCAGCAGCAAGAAGAAGAAGATAGTATTTAATTGCAGCTTTATGGAGGAATAAGTCGCAGCCATTATCCTCTTTTAGATTTACAGCCACAACATTGTAGAGTTGAAATAAATAAGTTCCCGCAAGTGTCTTCTCCTAGGTTTTTCATGCATTTTGTAGTTGCCTTTGTTAATCATTTTCCAATAAAAGATTGTCTTGATTTCCTTTTGTATTTCATTTGGAAAATAAATAGAAGTTGCAGTAGTTAATTGAATAGTTTCAGAATTTCAGATTATTGCATATTTGCTTTTTATTTCTAAAACCCTTGAAAATCCAAAAAGTTTCATAAACTTTCAAACAACAAATTGAGATAAACATCTGCAGCAGTTAAGGACCGATTTGGGGTTCTTACAGGATATCCCCATACTGGGAACATGGGGTTTTGGGGGCGGATGTCTTCTTGGGTTTCATAGGTACTATATTTATAAAATCCGGTTTGAAAGTCTTAGGCATTTGGTGATACACATGGTATGCTCAGGTTAATCCTTGGTATAAGATTTATTAAATGGATTGAATAAACCAATTTGATCTGAGTTTGTATTGGAGTGGATCTTTTCCTTTTTACTTCAACAAGGCTCTGATCTTCCCTGTGCTCCAATTTGACTGAAACCCACTAAGAAGTTTTCTGACCAATAAGAAATGTTGTAATGGATTTCAAGGCAGGAGGGTCTTTGATTACCAGAAAACAAAACATCAGATATAACCATAACGGTAATAAGGTGGAAACCCCATGACTTGTGCTTTCATGTGTGGTAAAATTGCTCAATTTTGTTTTGGAATTCAAACCGGGTATATTAAATTCAAGTTTCCTCAGGGTTCTAGCCAAGCATTAATTTCATGCTTTATGTGCAAGTTGTTGAGCAGCACTAATTCCAAGGCCATTCTCAGATTTAGTATTGGATTTCATATAAATTTGGCATGATTTCCTTGTCATTCAGTGATTACAGTGTTACCTTGATAGTGCAAGAAACATTTGGAATAAAGGCATCCACACAAAAGAAGTGGAAGCCCAAGTGATTAATGTGGAGAAAGTGTCAGCTGGGTACCAGGGTTGCAATAATCAGGTTGTCATCAAGGACGAACTAGGGGAATCATTTATACCCTACATCCAAAAGAGGTTTAAGTCTTCAATTATTGTTAAAAAATGTTGCTACAGTTAGAGTTGTTTATGAGCTTTTGTGTTGTTTATTAAAGCTTATGAATTTTGATTACCCTGCTTTAATCTGTAACTAACTGGGGAAATTCTAATAGTACCTGGGCATGATACTATGCAAGGGGTTGGAAACATTACCTTTTTACAACGTTAATATAGTTTCCTGCTTTCATTTAAGTTTTCCAAATTGGGTTCTCTTTATTTGTGAATGCAATCTCTATAGCTCATATGGGTACTTTTGAGCAAGCAATTGAATGGTGAATGCCAAGTAAAGCTTAAGTGTTTTGAGGTTTCCTTGAGCTGTGAATTGTGCATAGCTATGGTGTTTTCTGTTTTACTTCTGCGAGTGATACCTTTGAAGATTGCACTATTCTTGCCTTTGGGTTGTGTTAAAGGATGACCATGGATTAGCTGGTTTTGAAACTTACTTGGACCCCTCGGTAATCAGAGACCGTTGTTTTGGATTGACAGGCTCATTTCTTCCTCTGTCCTTAAGCCCTTCTCATTTTTTCAAATCTTCTGTTAAACAATGAGTTAGTTTTAGAATAAGCTTAGATTAGTTTTTCTTTTTGTTTTTAATGTCATTTAGAGCTTGTGAAATCATTCAATAGTATTTTACTGGTTAGCCATTGTCTTATTCGAGAGAGCTCAAAAGGAACAAATCTAGGGTGATAGTCCGACAAAAAAGTAACCCAGGTAGAATATCCTTTTTTCCATACAGGGCTATATATAACCAAAATCTTATTGTGGGGCATTTAATTAAGAGATTTCACACACAGCCAAACCTCTAAGAAGGAATTCCCTTGGGGGCGTGAAATCTCTTTCAAGGAGCACTAACTTGCTCCCCTAGTTGGTGTGTCAAAACACACATCAACAAGTTCCTTCAGTCATTTAGCTTAGATGTTTTAATAGCCTTGGCCAGAAGTACTTCCTCATAAAGATGCAGAAGTTTGACAATATTTTTTGTTTGGTTCCTTATGGGTTGTTGCCTGTTAGTAACTCAGGATAAATTCACCATGATAGTTTCTTAATACTTAACTAGCATTTCTTGGGATCAAGGTGTAAATTAAAGTCTAGTTAATGCCACCCTTCCTAGGGTGAAGTGAGATATGTGCAATATGAAGCTTAGGCATGTTGGAAGCCTGACATTTGTCTTTGCTTTATTTTGTTGTAGTTCCGTGGAGTTTCCTGATGAGGGGATGGGTTTTGGGATGGGGGACCAAGGGCCTAAGTTTGGGGTGGTGTTAGGAAGGTGGCAGGGGCTGGTGCAAGTACATATTGTACTTGAAAAACTAGCTCTAAAAAGATGAGTAAGGAATAACTAATAAGTATAAGAATTATAAATGAAACTTTGACATACCTTGTAAAGTTTAAACTAATAAAGTATAATATACACCCTTATATTTGTTTTTTAAAATTTTCTGAACGCTGGATGTATGCTTTGAAGATAAACCACAGTACAGAATGGGAAATGTAGAGATAAATATTGCTGCAAAGATAAATAAGAGAATAATGCTCAGTATTAAATGAACCCACAACTGGAAATGTTTATTAAGTTTATTACAGTTCGTGGACAGTAATTTATCATTAAATAGTACAATACCCAGATGGCAAAAATACATTAAAATCATACACATACCCATTTGCTGCTGTTGCAAAATGGGACTGTTGTAGGACTGAAAACAACAAACTGGAACTCTCAACTGAAGCCGAATCCTTCAAACCCTAGCTGTTCCTTCAAAGTGACAATCAAGTATATCAATCACCAAGGTGCCCAAAACACTGTACAAATTAACACCAAACCCAAGGCATCCAACCACAACGCAAGATAAACAATGAGCATAAACCAAACTTCAATTCTTTGTGAATAGCAGCAACCAGAAATATAATTGACTCCACAAATAATACACATGCTTCAATCTCCAAATGGACCAGCATAAATAAATATTAAATATTCAAAACATCAGACTATAGCAAACTCCAACTAATATTCCAGGCAAGGTGTCCAACACTGATAGTTTGCAATCTAATTGGAGTACTTGCAAATTTTGTCCCTGAAAGACACCACATAAATTTGATTACTCACTCCTTGAATGCATTGTGAAATATGGTAATACACTAATACCTAAATGCTATCTTCAACAAATATTAGCCAAGGTAGATCATTCACCATTGGAGCCAATCTTCTTCAAGAGGGTTTTCTTTGTGAGGAATGCTGAGATGAACTGAGTCCAATCTCCAAAGTCAAGGGTTTTCACACAGACAATAATCTTCAACATACCGAACGAGCTGTCGATTTTCCTTTTTATAAGCTTTTTAGGGAACATTCCAAAAACTCCCTTTAGAAATCACTTTTTTGATTATTAAGCCTTTTAACTAAAAAAATAATTAATTTAATTTACTTTTAAAAATTAAAACACCTGGCATTTAAAGTCACTTTTAATTGTCCCGTCATTTAAAAATTTCCATTCTCTTTTTAGTGAGCTATAACACTGAGGTATCCGATAAATACATTTAATAAAAAAGGGAACATTAGTTAAAATAATTAAGCTCAATATTATGCCCAATTATTGGAAATGGCCGAAAAGCATTGGAATTGAAATCTTACATTGTAATAGTGATCCCAATGATAAAAGATGATAAATGGACCCGACCAGGTGTCTCACTAATATTAGACACTCCCTCCAAAAAGCTTGGAGCCCGAACTAGAAGTCGAAAATAATGTATGGAAGCATCATATGACTTCTCTATACTATCTATGTTCATTGGTAACATTAAATTACCCCCCGACTGTTCTGACACACCCAAAAAGTCAATCACAACACCGCTAGAGAATGTCAAAACAGGGACAAAAACATTAAATACATGACAATGATTGCATTGAAATTTGAACATAAACAATGGTGGGCAGAGTTTTGGAACTTTGAACAATTGCAAATGAAATTTTGACATACTAAATGGAGTATAAACCAATTACATAAAAAACATGGTAGTGATTGCATTAACACTAAGTGGGTGGAGGTTTGGGGTCAAGGGGCAGCGCCCCTTGCAGGAATTTTGGGGTAGAGCCCTTAGTGGGAGTCTGGGGGCAGAGCCCCTAGCAAGGTTGAGGGGCAGCGCCCCTCATGGGGTCCAAGGGTAACACCCCTAGCACACTCCCTGTCATGATAGGGGGCAGGGTTGAGTGGGAAAGCCCCCAACAGAAAGCACAAATAAGGCCAACAAAACCTCACAAATCTTCATTACAAAAATCATTTTCACAACTTTATCACCTTTTTTTTATTTCTAGCTGGGTGTCACGAGAGACTCCTAGGTTTCCCCAGGTTGGTCAAGGGACTCCTGGAAGTCCTTGGGACATCCTAGGAGTCCTTGGGATGTTTGATCCTTCCCAGCGTTCCCAATGCCTCAACAGTGTCCTGCCAGCAACGGCGTTGTGTTGGGGGGAGGGTTCACCCAAGTCCCCGTGTCTCGGAAACATCCTAGTCCCAGAAGTGCAAGGATTTTTGGGGTGATACATCCCCTTGGAACTGTGCTTTGTTTTTTGTATATAATGGCACTGCTTCAAATATGAGTTTTTTCAACCTTGTTATTTAATCTTTGTGGTGTTTGGGTGGTACAAAGATTCTGCCATGCTATTCTCACCTATTCCCTAGATAATGTGTCTTGGGGCAGTTTGTTGTATTTGTTTGTTTTTAGTAATTTGCTGCCACTTGTATGGATTATTTCTTCCATTGGCACACTTTGTTGGAGATATTCTAAACCAGTGGCTTAGGGATGTTTAGGCTGTGTACTATTTCACCCTGCAACCCTCTTGGCAGATTACATTGGTTAAACAAATGATGAATGGTTTCTTCATGTTGTTTGAAATTTGGGCATCTATTTGGTTCAATGCATCCTTATTTCTCTAATTGGTCTGTGATAAGGATTTTTCTTTGAACAACTTACTAGAAAAAGAGTTTTATTTTGTGGGCTAAGTTGAGTTTGTCATAGCTGTTTCCATTTTTGATGTGGGCACTTGTTATTCTTTGTGATCTCTTATTAAGATGAGGCAATAGTGCATGTTATATTCATTATTCACTATGGTTTTTCATCCTCATGTATTTTGCATGTTGGGGACTTGTATTTTTTCGCAGTAAGTTTTTTGGAGGTTCAAGCATTATACTTGCAAATCTTCAGGTTGTGGCTTTTTTTCTATTATTGTCCCTGGTTAGTTACTCTGCTACTCTTATTCAACCTTGACTTCGTAGATTTTGCTAAAGAGTGCAACTTGCGGTAAGAGAGTGGGGGAAATCAATTTCAACATTTCCGTAAAATTTATCTAATTCTGATGGAGTTATTCCGGTGATACCTTGGGCAGTTTTTCCCATTCTTTCTTGACGTGCTTTTCATAGTCAATAATTGCACCTTCCAATTTGCATGTATAGGATGCCCATTAGGTCATGAAGATGTTGGAGTTTGATTTATCTGTGCTTAGCTGGCTTGTGGATTTATTTCAACTCTTTAGGCTAATTTCATTGCTAAGGCTATATTAAATTCTTGATATATTTGACATTCAGGCTTTGACTACTCTAATTTTTGCATGTTCTTACCCAAGCCATGAGTGCGTGCTTGAGTATCTCTTCTATGCCTTCACAGAAAGCTTTTTTTGTTCAACACCTAATATTTTGTCTTGTACACCGTCTGTATTTTGAGAAGAGTTAGAAGATGGACTGTTTTCAACTAGGACAGACCTGATGAACTATGCTTTCCCTGCTAGTGTGAGCCATTTTATTTTTCATTCTGGGGTTTTCTGGAGAATCCAAGAAAAGTAAATGGAAGCATGCCCCCTGCTGTCCTAGAGTTGAACAAATTAGCTTCTGTTTCCTGAATGGGACATCGGCAATTGATGCGAGTACATTGATTGGTTGCTTTCTGACATTGTTGCATGATTTTATGTGTTGCTTTGATTTCAGTTAGACTGCTAGCTGAGCAAATAATTATGTTATCCACAAAATTTGTAGCCTGCATATTTCTAGCCTCTACTTGTAACTGTTAGCCCGTCTTTCTTTTTGATAAATTTGTGAGTAAAGATAAGAGACAGGTTTATCTCAGAATGATAAAACAGGTAAGGAGGGGCTCAAGGGGTCTTCTTATCTCATTCTTCCAGTGGCTTGAATCATGCTCCATGATGTACACATGTTAATTTTATCTGAGATACCATTGTTTGAAATAAATGAATTTAGAAGTTGTCAAGTGTTAGAGGTTGGTAGGTTACTAGAGGCTTTTAGGGTCTTATTGTTGAGATTCATGATGTTGCAGTTACATTTTTTATGCCTTACACCAGCTAGAAAAAGAAATTGATCCTAATACATCATGAATAATGATACCATAAATTTCACTATATAAGCTTTACTAGAAAGCCATCAAACACAAGGCTTTTTGTTGGTTCTTATTAGCCGATAGGCTATTCCTGGGTTCAACTTCCACTGGTAAAACATCAAATCTCACCTGTCAAAAAATTTGGGGCTGAGGGTAGAGTTGGGAAAATTGTGCCAGTCGACAAGGATAGAAATAATATTATGTGTCTTGGCGCTTGGTATGCCCTAGGCATACATGTCACATTCAGGATCCTACTCTTTGCAGTTTGCCACGATATACGCATGAAGGGTGTGTCAAAAGGGCACATGCTGTGGCCGTGACAACTTGCGAGGGTAAGAGATATGCAATGCAAAGTTTACCACCCCAAAATTCACCGACATCTGTTCGTTCGTAGGAGTCATGAGCTCGGGAGCACCTCCTCATACACCTCCTCAGCATACACCGCCTCTGTTGACTATTAAACTGCTACGGCTCGTCACCAAGCCACCATTTCACTTCCCACTGCACATCTGCTGCTCGAGAATTATTCATCAGCTCGGACACTTCCACCCCTGCTTTCCAGGTCCTCAAACAGTTGTGGTTCAAAACCTTCTGCAAATTTCTCCCCTGTAAACCTTATTATACCACTTTTATTCGAGAGTTGCATTCTGACCAATTGGTTCCGAAGCTTAAATGCATTGAACTGATTACTGAAATGGTGAAATCCTAATTATCAGTGTGGTTCATTTGTATGGTTCTATTGCATCCAAAAATTATATAGCAATTGGGACCCTTGACATGAAAGAAACTGAGGCCTCTGAGGATTCTCAATCCAAACATGATCAAGTGCTGCTCACAGAATATCAATAAATGTGTATTTGGAACAACTTCCTCAAGTAGGTTTTCAAACATAGCTGCCGGGAAACTCTGTTATTGCACTCCAATGTTTGGTGGCTACATTTATATATATAAAGCTGTCTCCTTATACATTTATTTTCATGCCTTGATTTGATTGGCATCCCCATACCCATACCGGAAGAGCACCCCTGCATATCCTGGTAACTATTTTAAATTTCTTTGTTTACTGTAACTGATAAATTTGGGAAGTTTTATAACAAAATAGGTTTGAACATAACCTCTACTTTTCAAATGTTGGTTGAGATTTTTCTTTTCTTGCCAACCTTTGAGCGTGCTTAGTGTTGATGATTTTATTCTGGTTTTAGCCATTTGTGAGCGATAATTTTGTTTCATTGAAATTCTCGTAGAACCTTTCAAGAATTGTAGGGAGTGACTGGGTTGTTCTTCATGTAGTTCTTGAAGATAAAACATTGATTTCAGAGCTTCTGGATTATGTGCTAATATCAAAACTTGTCTGAAATAGATGTAGTATTTGTTCTGAGCTTTAGGTAAATGTGAGTAATAATTTTGTTTTTAAACATCTTTGAATATCCAATTAATGTATTTTCAGCAAGGAGTGAAACATTTCATCAAAGAAGTGTCTGATAAAAAGGTTCTAATATTGGGTTTTATAGATGCAATGGGAAATTTCATATTTACTAATAGTTGTTATTCATAGTTGAACTCCACTTACACAGATGAATGTAAGGCCCTTAGCATGGGCCTAGATACCTCTGAAGGTGTTTTCCGTTTATAATGTTTGCAGTTGTGGCAATTTTTTGACATATACATGATGTGCATTATCTGACATATATGTTTTGCTTCGGTCTTCTTCATACCATTTTGGTCATAATGTTCACTCAGCAGAACAGAGTACTCTTAGATGCATTTGATGATCTTACCTCATAGTTAGTATGTTTTAATGCATCTCTATCATTAGGTTTATTTTTCCATGTGAGATATGCAATGGTAACACAAGAACGAATTTATGTAAATAAGGGGTTCGAATTTGAGCTGCAAAACCAGCATGATCTTGAAAGTATGCAATGGTAACATCAGAAAGAGTTTATGTAAATAAGGGGCCCAAATTTGAAATTTACAGCTCAAGTAATTAGAATATTGTAAGATAGCTCAAGGCTATCATTCTGACCATGACTGTGACAACCTATAGGCCAGTACAATATATATTCTTTCTAAGTCTAGGAAAGCAATGGAGCCTTAAAAGTAATCAAGCCTTCTTAGTTAAGTATAAGTCTTGTATTTACTTCAGCTTATTTGTGAGTGAACATCACCGCCAAAAAAGGAAGTCATATCTTGCTAAAGCAGGTTGTTTTCTATAAATCGGTGCCATTGGTATTCTTCTTGGTAAATAATTATTACCTTTTGGGTATGGAATTCTTCTCAAGTGCAACTGTAATCTGCATATTTATTCATGCACCCTCGGACATGGTCATTATATCTTGTTAGGCTTCCCATAAGAATTGATGTGAGCCCTCTACCGTGATGCTGTTGGGAATGTGAAGCCCAACGGTCACACGACTGTTCAACTTCTCATGGCTCTTCGCTTGAAAGCTGTAAGCGAATGTATAAATGGATGTGTGCAGTCATGTACTATAGTGTGTTGTAGTGGATATTGAATAATAAGATTACTCCCTGCATTTCTGGTGGATGTAACCATTTATAATGAACCATGTTAAATCTTGTGTGTCGTGTGTTATTCTATTTGTCTTTCGTTTAGTTCTGCTGGTTTCATTGTTGAATATGTTTCTCTACTCGATTTTATATTAACAATTGGTATCAGAGCCATGGTGAAGTATTGAGTGGAGATGGTGCCAAGATGTCGCATCCATTGGTGGGATGGATGGACAAAAGAAAAGGATTCAGAGGAGGAAGCTAGGTTTGTTTCCTTCTCGACTCTTGATGCAGTTGTAGCTACAATTGGCAAAGAGATGGAAGAGAACAAAGAGGCCAAGAATCGGGAGGATTACCTTAACAAAGAAATTGTGACCCTAAAAAATGAAGTTTTGATGCTCAGAGAGCAAATTTCCTATATGGAGAAGGAAGAGGAGAAAGTTGTGAAAGAGTGAGAGTTTTCTGAAAAGAGAAGAAACGAAGAGCTGAAGATGGAATTGGTTGAGCTCCATATAATTCTTATTGAGTTAGGAATTGATGAGGAAAAATGTGAAGCTGAAGAGTCCATACGAGATGGAGCGGCTGGAATTGAAGGTAAAGATATCGAGAGAATTGGGCCAAGGGATAGGCCTATGTTTTTTGAGGTTGCAAAGTATAATGGTGGTAGTGAGAAACTGTGTGATGTCAATGGGAATGGCACTATTGCGGCAGCCGAAGAAGATGGAGAGGTGGTGTTTTACCTGGACGCTCTACATAAGGAGCACATTGATTTGGGGATCTCATCTGATCCATTAACTGGGTTATTATGGCATGGATTTCATGCGGAAAGAGGAGATTGTTTTCAGTTTTGAGGTTGAAGATGTTATGTTGCTAAGTGTTATTAGTTCTGATTTATTTTGGAGAAGACTGATTCGAAGTGTCCGTGAACAAAGTTTCGCAAAATTGAAATCTTCAATGGGTCTGATTGCAGTGTAAAGAATTGGAAATGTAGAGAATGTTGCAGAGCATGGCTGTGCCAGTTGGGCTTCAAGTGGGAGATTGTTGGGACTGAAGCCCAATGGTCACTTGACTGTTTGACTTCTCATGCCTATTTGCTTGAAGGCTGTATGTGAATGTATAAATGGATGCATGCAGTCATGTATTGTAGTGCGTTGTAGTGGTTATTGAATAATAAGATTACTCCCTATGTTTTTAGTGGATGTAGCCATTTATGGTGAACCACGTTAAATTTTGTGTGCCGCGTGTTATTCTATTTGTCTTTCTTTTAGTTCTGCTAGTTTTATTTTTCAATATGTTTCTTTGCTCGATTTTATATTAACAGATGCCACAGCTGAATAGCTTAATAAGCTTCTAAACATTTATTTCAAAATTCAAATGTCTAATTTTTTATGCCTTGTTGATATCTCAAACAAATTTTTCTTCATTAGTTTTTTGAGTGTGCCAGGTGCAAACGACTACTTAATAATATAACATAAATTTGTTTCTGCTTTCTTACATTTCTATGTTTTTTACTTTTATTGGAGCCATTTTGCTTAACTGGCTGCAGGAAATGCATTATCATGGAGACTTAGAAGCAATGAGAATAGCCTTATAATGGTATATATTCTCGCGTGTATTTAGCTCTACTTATTTTATATCTTCATTATGGTGCAACATCTCACATATAAAGTAGAGCTAAATCTCTATTTCATTTAACAACATGCAGATTGGGATCATACCATGGTTACTGTTGGCAACACGTGTTAGTGCTTTCGTCTATCATAAGCTAATTTCCAAGTGAGGAAAAACGATCAAGAGGAGGGGCACTCTTTCGTGAGGAATTTGTGATTCAAATTCGATTGGAAAGTCTTTTACAAAATGAGTGTAGAGTAGAACGATTGGATGTGATCTCCAGTTTTAACACAAAACACAAACAACGTTTGATTAGAATTTTGATTCTATGAACCCTTCTATGATTTTCAATATTTTATAACACAGTATCTCATCGCTCTGTATGACTTTGATCTAATAATATTGATTTCTCAGAAGCAGAATAGTTTGAAATGCAATGCATTTATAATTGTTCTATTTTTACATAGAATAAATTCATGCACTTGTCAAATATTTCTGGTAGATAAATATTATTTATTCTTTGAATATCTAAAATATATTAAAAGATACTCGAATGGTTATAGACTTCTAATATTGTTTGCATAATTGTTTTCTAATTTTCGTACTAGACAAATGATCCATTGATTTTTATGAATAGGCAGGTACACACGCAAACACATATATAAAGCAATGTTTTAGCATTTATCCTCAACATTTTGTTGGTGAACATATTTGTCACTGCAGATTTCATAATGACTCGTCCAACATACAGTGACATATGTTCTAATAGTTGGATAGATTGCCATGAAATCACAATTTCCCCAACGTTTGAGAGGAGTAGCTTCTTCATATGATGATAGCTTTTAAGATATTTGTGTACTTTTAACATGAACATATAAAAAAAAGGAGAAAAGACAAAATGAAAGAAAGTTGATAAATTGAAACCCCAATATAGACACATGAATACCAAATAGGATTTCACAGCTGATAACAATTACAAAAGGGGGTTTTATCACAAAATATGTTTTGATATGCAAGAATGATGAAAGAAGAATAATGGATTTCAACATACAAAGAAACAAGTTACTATGGCACATTCAAATCAAGATGTTAGAGTATGAGTGTGATGATTACATCAATTGCATGATTAATAAGCATTTGACCAAATTACAAATGATTGCCACCAAAATTTAAAAAAAATTTAACATTTGAAAAACCAACAATAAAAGAAACACATCTAGGACATATGAACTAAATGCATTGTTTATAATTTATAATGAATAGCCTTGTATTTATAGGCTTCACAAGATACTACCCTATATTGTATAGTAACCACTTTTGAAATACAGTGATTAAAATTTACTAACCTTATTTGGTTATACTTTACACGTCTTTATGAAAAGAAGATCTATTTTCTAACTCTAGTTACATTAAGTGACATAAGTCACTTTTACAAAATAAGGAGTTAGAAACTTGTAACTTTTGGAAGAAATAATAAGTCATTAGCTTGTTGGGGCAGTTCTTCGTCTTATTTACTATCTATGTAATCATTTAACCTTTCAACCAATTAAAAACATGAAACATATATTTCCTTTGAAATGAATAGGCAGTTTTGAAGGCTTTCTATTATGACACAAAAGTTCAAGCTTTACAACATGATCAAATTTGGGGCATCAACCATTACCATGAAGGATATTTGTTAAAAAAAGGGGGCCTTCAAGGATATGCACTTTAATTGCATCTTCTATGCATTACTTCTTTCCATGAATCTTTTAACCAAATAGGTAGGGAAGAGGACTTGAGACTACATCAAATTGGTTGATATTTTCATTGTCTCTATTTTGAGTATTGTACGTGTTAAATCCATAGCCAATATCAATAAAAATAGGCCATCCATAGAGAGCTTGAAATCAAATAAGCCAACCTTGGTTGAGGAGGCGGTGTCAAAACAACAAGATAGGATTTTTTAGATACTATAAAAAGGCTTTGCAACCTCATTACCCCCTTTCAAGTGTTAGATATACCATTGTTTGAGGCTAAGATTAGGGCTGCGACTAAGAACTAGAAATAGGGATGCTAGAGATAATATGACCAATGCTACAATCTAGTTTCTTTCTATATTGACCTGTATAAAATTCATTTGTTAAACACACAACTGGTCTAGATTCCATACATCTATATCATCATTATCAAGCCAAGACTACATATAGATCGAAAACGTCGAACTGTATGATAGTCATCAACACAACTAGAAAACTAAACAAGGAACTCAACAACAACATCACCAAAGAACTAAATATAAATAGTGACTCCCCATCAACACCATAATGGTATCCAATACACAACTAGAATTTTGTATCATTAGATGAACATCTTCTTGACCAAGGGAACTGTAAGTGTATAATACATATGCCATATTCAGAATCATATCCACAAAAGGAACTTCCACTATGATTCCTATTATCCATATAGAACTAACTAGTATGGATACATATGGATCATCAACAACACAACCAGGCCATCAAATAAAGTACCAACAAATCTATCACCACAACTTTGTTCTTCCAACCTATCATGAATATTTCATCCTCCTTCGAATAAGTTTGACATCAATGACAACTAAAATGTCATATTTGCAATAGCATTTGCACTATATTCTCCATTTTCTACACATGACACCCAATTCCCAATATTACTTCTCCTTTATTTTGTTTTTCTCTCTATCAAATATTAATGCTTATCAAAACCTTAATTTTTAGTTGTAACTATGTTTCAACATTGAATCAAAATCAACCCCTAATCAAGCCCATTCACGAGAACTTTATAAGGATTTCATTTTAGAACCCTTTGTTTATAGTTACATTTAGCCACTAGCCCTTCAAGGAAATAGTTGTTAAGCTTTTTTAGGGTCGTTGCAAATGTAATAGCATTGCTTGTATAGTATGTGTTTTCCAAATGCAACAATCTCTTACATTTATATTGAGAATGAGCCAAGAAGAGACATGTCCCTTCATGGGGCATGTCTATTCATTATTATGTAATTAATATAATGACAATTATGATCACACACACACATATAATATCTCTTGAGTATTATATTAATTTCTCTAATATTTACATTATATATATATATATATATATATATATATATATATATATATATATATATATATATATATATATATATATTCATTAGTATTGACTCATAGTGTTTATCTGACCGAAGTTACAAAACATCAACACTCCCTCTTAGCCAAGGAAGATTAAACACATGATTAGGATCAAAAGATATCATTTACCATGATATCAGAGATATGTTTTGACTAGGAATATCAAGTCGCATGATATTCACCATAACTCATAGATTCATAAGAATATCATCTCATGATATTGAGAGCATTGGCCATAAAATATCAAGTCGCATGATATTTACCAAGTACTCAAAAATTTATAAAGATATAATCTCATGATATTCGAAGCATTGGTAGAGTTTATAGAGATATCATCTCATGATATTAGGAGTAATGACCACATAATATCAAGTCACATGATATTCACAATGTACTCAGAGTATTGACCTACAAACATCAAGTCTCATGATGTCCACCAGATACTCAACAAATATTTTAGATATCACCTCAATATGATATCAGAGATATGGTCTGACCAAGATATCAAGTCTCACGATATTCACCATAACTCAAAAAATATTTTAGATATCACCTTAATATGATATCAGAGATATGGTCTGACCAAGAATGTCAAGTCTCGTGATATTCACCATAACTAAAAAATGTCCTATAGGTAATGTGCACATGTACCCTCAATAATACTTACCATAGGAACATTCCTATCATCTATCATGATATGTTTCAGCCATCATAAGATGTCTATTACAATAGAAGATCATGGGCTGTTTAAGGAACTCAATCCCCCATGCAAAATATCATCTATCATGATCTATTTCAGCCATCATAAGGTGTCTATCATGATAGAAGATCAGGTTATTGTAAGATTGTCACCTTCCAATAACTTTAACAAATACAAGTGATAATCATTTGGAAGTCGTCACTTCCTCATGATTTACACAGGGCCCAAAAGGCATTCATGATTCCTAGTCCTCTGACTGCTATAGTTTCTTGATCATTGGAGAATCCATCTCAGTATGGATTACTCCCTCTGAATCAATACGACCAAGATTATCAAAAGTTGATATAACCATATCCTCTATCTACTCCCTCTAAAGCTCAAGTTCTTGTATCAACCTCTTGTCTTCTTTTAAAATGTCAGACTCCCTCTGCATCTGGTCTCAATCATCAATTCGTTTGCAAGCATTAAGTTCTTTCTCCCTTGAATGCAATTTTCTTGTGCTTTCATCCTGAAGGTATGTCAGAGAGAGATTACAAATAGCTCACTAGAGTATCTTGTCCGAAAGTACCAATGATAGAAGCATACAAGATTTTACTAACCAATAATATAGCATGAATTACAAACTTAAAAAATTATGTGCATTAATAAAACATAAAATGCTTATCTTTTATAAATTTCAGGTATTTCATTCTGTAAGGTGAGCCCATATAGAAAATATCATGCAAATTCATAGAATGATGTCGTCATTCTCGACCATTACCAGAATTCTTCACATGACTTGTCTTGAATATCCAAAGGTTCTATACACTATGACAACCTTCAATCTGATTAGATCTCCCTTCAAGCAGTTCGACTTTTAAAGAAGGAACCTTGTTCTTTTACTATCCATATACATCAAATTAGAAAACACATTCTCAAATTATTTGAAAGACATCTCCCCTTTGAATCATCTCCTCACTAAGGATGGTTCAAGTGGGAATGTAACATTGGTTATTATTCCTCCCACAATGTAAAATTCCCACTCTTATATCATTGAAAAATGCTTGTCTTCTTGTGAAATGACTTGATTGGTCCAAGAGAGGTGACACTCTATAATTAATGCTTTCTTTCTAGAAAGAGACACCCTTCTTAACAAATATGCTACAATTCACTTGACCTTATTCTCTGCACTTGGTGTGGACAAAAATCTGCAACACAACTTCACTCACCAAATTTCACATAAACCCGTACATAGTTGGTCATAAATTTTGAACCCAACACTTTCTCGCCAATCTCTCCAGTGAGATTCTTCAAAATTTGTTTATCACCAACATATCCAAAATGAAGCAAAATCCAACGATGTATTTGTGAGATGTGGTCCCCATACTAAGACTGTATTTTCTGAGACAGTCACACATTCACCATCAACAAACTACTGTATTACATTTGCAACCTGGCTCTGATACCATGTTAAGCTTTTTTAGGATTGTTGCAAATGTAATAGCACTTCTTGTATAGCATGTGTTTTCCAAATGCAACAATCTCTTGGATTTATATTGAGAATGAGCCAAGAAGAGACATGTCCCTTCATGGGACATGTCTATTCATTATTATGTAATTAATATAATGACAATTATGATTACACACACACACACATAATATCTCTTGAGTATTATATTAATTTCTCTAAAATTTACATTATATATATATATATATATATATATATATATATATATATATATATATATATATATATATATATATATATATATATATATATATATATACACACATATATGTATATACACACATATATGTATATATATACATATATGTACATATATGTATATACATATATGTATATATATACATATATATACATATATGTATATATATGTATATATATACATATATGTATATACATGTATGTATGTATATACATGTATGTATATACATATATGTATGTATATATATATCTTCACTAGTATTGACTCATAGTGTTTATTCGACTGAAGTTACAAAACATCAACAATAGTCTGTAAAGTTTCTTTGAAACCTTTAAGTGGATAATTAAATTATTCACATTGAAGAGACTTTCTTGGACAAGTTTTAGTATGCCGAATTTTGTAATGAGGCCCAATAGAGACCATCTCCCAATAGAAACTGTCATATAGGTTATCAATGTACAAACATAGAACATGTGAGTCATGATGTATTCTTTGATAAGATTGAAGTTGTTTTCATCGTCCAATAAACTATACCAAGAAGATCTTTGCTAGAATGTGAACACTTGAATGTATATAGCTTCAAGATGCTATTACTTGCACAACTTGTTACAACAAAAATTCTTTGACAATAGTGGCGTGTTTTCTTTCAACAAATAAATTAGCATGTATACTATCAAGAATCCATGTTTGGTTAATGCTCTGATAGGCATCCAATTTTTTTCACAAAGCTTCCATCTTGACATAGGTATAGGGGATGCTGGTTTAGGTAATGAATTTGGCTTTGCACATGTCAAGTGCATTTGTTTGAGAGTTCATAAAGCGTTCACAACAAGTAGGGTCCTTACATCCTAGAGAGTTTCTTTGCAGTTGCTATCCACATTGCGAAGCTCATAGAGAAAAATGATCTATGGTGACCCTTTGCTTGTTTACCTATTTTTATCTAAGCACTAATCCTTTGTTCATGTCACCCTCAACCCATGTATCAAAGTAAAGGAACATTTCATACAAATGGCGTGAATAGAATAATTACACATACTCCAAACCCTATTGGGATTTATTGTGGTTTCACTAGTGGATGGTGGCTCATTAAGAGTTATCTTGCTAGGTCACTAATCCAAGTGACGAGACCCTTGGATTTTAACATCACAATGTTTCTTATCATTTGCCAATGATTTATAGGAACATTGCTATAATCGTTGTTATTGCAACTTTATTAAGATAAAGATGCAACATCTTAATCATGATGACATTACCCATAAATGTGAGCGAGATGCATTATTTTTTATTATTAAAAGTAGAAAAATAAGGTGTTGTCCCTTAAAAAACCATAGCTCAAAGGCGTACAAACAAAAGAAAATTACAACAAGGTCATGAGAAGACCATTGATAGTAGACTAGTAGCACATCTAGTGACCCACATTAAGTATTGGTAGGTAACTCACCCACAACAATAGGAGAAGGGTGAGAGATTGCAAAGTTATTCTTTCTTCACTGATGAACAATCATCCAAGCGATATTATTAGCAGGATCCCCAACACAAGATGGTGGGATCCTCAGAGAGAGAGAATCAACACCATCAACATGACCAGAGTGTTGACAATGTTGAACATCAAAAACCACATGTTGAAGCATATTAGGAGCAGTAGCAGTTGGAGAAGAGTTAACACCACTAGAGGGGACTGAATCAACAACAAGAGGTGGAGGTAGATCCATTGGGATGGAGGAGGTTGGAACCGAAGGAACATCACCCAGTGGAAGACATCATCAACCTGAAAAGTGTCATTAGAGGAAGAGTCAAGGATCAAGACAATCAAATGATCATCATTTGCATCCTTCCACCATGTGGCAACTCCCTTATGATGCGAAAGAGAACCGTTTGTCGCTAGATGATCAGTAGAGAAGCATCACTTACATATAAAGGGGAGGCCCTCAAAATCCAGTGATTGGGTCCATGGCTTATCCTCGACCATGAGAACCACGTCACCATAAGGGATGTGGAGATTCCAAGATCAACCAGAATGTGAGTAAAAGTAGGTTGAATCACTTCAGCTGTAGCCTCATCCACCATTATAAAATGGCCAATAGAGTTTCCTATGACTTCAAGGAAAGAATTATCCCAAAAATGAAGTGGAATATTTGGGAGACGAACCTACATTGGATGCACACTGATCGGTTCAGTAAGATGGTTAAAGGATATTGTCTAGGGTTTGGCTAAGAGAGAGTCATACCCCCACATCCATAGTTTTCTCAATATAAAATCACGTTTATCTTCAGAAGTAAAAACAAAAACAAAAAACCTTTTGCACAAGGAAAGAGCTTGATGTTATCAGAGACTAATGGTCTTCAAGACTCTGAGACACAACAATCCATATTCGCCACAGAGGGCTAGAAACTAGGAAATCTACAAACCAACCCCAATTGTTGGTATAAATACACATTTTCCACCACGTTTGGAATACAAACCACCACAGGGGAGGTCTTGGCACAGATAATGGGACAAACTTTTACCTTTGAAGGAGTAGATTTAGCAGCCTGAGCATAGCTCTTTCCACCAACAATAGAGATAGGGGGAGCCCCACTACCAACAATAGGAAGATGACCATCCACAAACAATTGTGGGGAAGAAGAGCCAAGGAAAATGTACTCTGTTGCCCCAACACCCTCTGATGGTAGCCCCAAAGATGATTGCAACAAAAATGAGGGAGGCAGAGAGCTGGGTTTCAAGTTCAAATTACTGCCTAGGCAGGAAACACCAATGATAGCCTTAGATGGCATGATAGATGACATGTCTTTTTAAAAGTTATATCCCTTAGCTGTGTTCACACCTCCCTTCCAAACTTCTATTATCTTACAATCAAAAATTATTTTCCCTTAAGTTCGAGTGAAAGCCATTGTTTATACTGAAAGTTGCCAAAATTTCAAAGTTTTCTTCCCTTGAATCAGGTTCACTAATCAAGATAGAAAGGAAATGCAACTGTTTAAATCAACATGTATAATCAATAATTCTTTAGAATAAATATACATAAATATAAAGCTTTTGGAAGGGATGATCACATCAACTAATTCAACATAAATTCCTCTATCCAACATATATATGTTCATAACAAAGGAAATTATTATTCTAATCAAGATTTCTTTCTTTGAAGGATGAAACTAAGAAATGATTAAGAATTTACAGTAAAGACATAAGATTTTCACATTCTGTAATTTCTTGTAGTTCTAATTGTGTGTTCTTTTTTACATTGGAAAAACTGTTTCAAATCATAGTATATGATTCATCATCAAGATAGAAAGCTAAGAGAAGAAAATATGATAATTGTAGACTAAATGCCTTGTTAAATAGAGGGGAAGAAAGGGGGGAGGTGGGGGAGGTAGGTGGAAGGGCATGAGGTTCAAGACAAGGGAAACTCAAAAAAGAAGAAAGAACAAATTACTAAAAATTCAAAACCACACAAACAAGGGAGAGAAGGGATAAGGCAATGGGGCAAGGGGAGGGTTAGGTGGGGTAGAGAAAGAGGGAGGAGAAAAGAGAGTGGGAGAGGTGAGGGGAGGTGGAGGGGGGAAGGGTCAGGGAAGAGCGGGGTGGGGGGAAGGGGGGAGGAGAGGAGGGGGGAGGCAGGAGGGTGGGGCAGTTGGAAAACAAAGAGAGATGAAGAGAGAGAAACGGTCAAGCCAGGTTTGGGAGATAACAATCTCTAAGGTTGGTAAGTAACAGTTGTCAAGAGGCTCAAATTCTAGTTGTCATCATGATTGACGTTGTTGGGGTGTTTATTGCTTTCTATAGCCTCAATGAGTTTCCTTTTAAAATAGATATCCTCTTTGGTTAGGATTTGAGTACTGATAAATGTGGTGTTTGGTATTGGATGAGTTCTCAACCAAGGCAAACTTACAAACACGATCATGTTTGATGTCCACACTGTGCTCCTTAATTCTGATGCTGAAGGAGCGACCTGTCTCACCAATGTATGCATTACCACATGAACAAAGATGTATAAAAGAACACATAGTTAAAAACAAAAGCTCAAATTACAAGTATTTACATGTATATCTTCATGAATATTTATATAAATAAAATAATGTCAAATCTCATATATTCAAAATATGGAGAAGAATATATATATATATATATATATATATATATATATATATATATATATATATATATATATATATATATATATATATATATATATATATATATATATATATATATATATATATATAATTAAAGAGGAATAATCTAATTATTCAATTAAATGACATGAACTAACTAATACTATTTTTGCAAATAGACAGTCTTTATCTATTTGATTATTTTTTAAAACTATTAAACTATCCATCATTTAGGAAAATATTGTCATTCTAGATGGAAAATTCAAATATTCATTTTGAGAATTTCTCATAACCATAAATTACATTAAAGCTTCAATAAAGTATCTACAAGAAGTATAATAAATTTTTTAACCTCTCAAGTAAATGGTCATGATTTACATTTGACATTTTTAAGTAGTTCTTATGTACAATTTATATTTCTAAAAAGATATTATTGATTATATGTTTATCATTAAAATATTTAATTATTAAACACTTTTACTTTCAACTAAGCACACAAGATGAATGATACAAATTATAAATTCCCTGTTGTTCATTTTATCATTTTTGAACTAAAAGGGTCCTCTCATAATTATATTTGATACAAGAAATAATATTTAAATTTTCATTTAATTGCCTCCAAAATTAACTTAAAACTTATTTTCTTAATTAATTATTTGATAAGATGTTTAATTCAAAGGGTTTTTTTTTGGATAAAACACATTAAGTGTATAATATATTAAGAGAAAGAGGTAATACAAGTAGTACATATAGATATAGAGTTATGACCAGATGAAGCTGATTGCATAAGTAAAAAAGGTGGCAAAGGACAAAACATAGAGGGAATACTGCCCCCGATCCTTAACACACACTACTACACAAAGCACTATAAAGACTAGACAAGATAAAATGTTAGATGCACAACAACAAATTGATAATGCCACACAAAAGGAATGATGGAGTAAAATCTACATAAAGAGATGGACATCTTAGCTCCAACTAATCTAGATCTTCAAACTTGGGGATGAACAACGCAAGGCGAAAGAAGAAGTCCCAAAGCATGTACTTCTCACTAGTTATAAAGAAATCTTTGTTATTTCCATGAAAAATATTCATGGCCGCCAAATCATCACGTGAAACACATGACTTGAATATGTCCAAGAATAAAACAATTTTTCTTCACACCCTTGTTTAGATAAAAAATGATGCCAATTTTGCCATATATTGCTTCCGAATCAAATACCTTGGATCCCTTGAGACACTTGTGCCCAATTTTGAGGCACTACAATTTGGTCCCTCATTGCAAACACCCAATTTAGGAGACCAACCACCTGTAGTAGTTTAGAGAATATGAGCTTATAAACAACTCCATCATGTAGATGAGATCCCACTATATTATGTTGTACAATGTATATAATTGGTTGCCTATTCTCTTCATATTCTATTGAAAACAATCTTAGACATTGTCCCTCCAATGATTTGTCAAGGCACTCACAAGAAACACCAAAAGTATCATTCATTTTTTCACACAACTGAAAGTGACATGTTCTAAACAAAGCTAAAAGACAAAAGAGCTAGAAGGACCAAAAAACCACCCTTTATAGAAAAGAGGACAAAAGAAATACATGAAGGCCTTGAAATGAGGACAAAACCATGTAGTAGAGGAAAGACAAATGACATCAACTCTTAAGCTCACAAGAATAACAAGGGGAACAAACCAATGACAAAAATGCAACACTTATGAGAAAAAAGAAGAAGCCGGAGATATAGAAAACTCGTACCTCGAGACCAAGGCAATACAAAAAGAAAGAAAAAATCTATTATTTTAGTAGAAAAAATTTTGTCAGTTGGGAACCCCTATCAAAATATTATGGCAGATTTGGAGCACTTAGATTAAACAATAGATAATAAATGTCCACTAGGAAAGGTTGGAAAAACCTGCAACATAGAAAAACAAAACAAAACATGGCATGTATACCATGAACTAGGATTGCAAAGCAATTCTAGCCATGAAAAACTCTAAAAAAATAACTTGCTAAAAGGACACTGATGCAAGGACATTAATGGATTCTTTAAAAATCCACTAGCAATTTGAATGAAGTCATTGAGTCTGATCACATACCTATCATACAATCCACTGATATTTGACGAAGATTAGTATGGATCTTTGATTTAAACTCTTGAAAACCATGCACGATCAAGCTATTTACATTTTGACTAAATTAGGGTCCTTATTTCAAATGTTATAGTTGTTCATATATTGGTATAACTGACCTCTTTGACATCAC
Source organism: Chamaecyparis obtusa (assembly GCA_027943335.1). Taxonomy (NCBI): domain Eukaryota; kingdom Viridiplantae; phylum Streptophyta; class Pinopsida; order Cupressales; family Cupressaceae; genus Chamaecyparis; species Chamaecyparis obtusa. The sequence continues at coordinate 562,035 of BSBK01005629.1, forward strand.
ATGGAAATGCATAGTGTTAGTACGCTTGAAAAAATACTTACAACTCCAAAAATAAACTACATTAATCATATTGTAACCTTGCATGTCATTGGCCTCTATATAAAATCTCAAAATGAAATTGAGTCTTATACAAACTATGCACTATGTCCACTATCTAGACCATTCAATGTTTGAAATAAAGTTTATAAAACCCATTGCCACAAGTACCGACACAAAAGACCCAACAACTTCAAAGATATTTCCTTTTAGATACTTTGACACAATTTTAGCAACAAAAAATAGAGAAATCAATGTGCCATGTGATGCCACACTACACAAGGGTAATAAATTGTACTTGTCCATTAGAACCTTATAGATATATTTAGAGAAACATCATGAAAATCAATGACTGATGAACAAAGGAACACAAATTTCCTCTAAAATTAAATCTCAAATGAAATGATTGTTAGATAAAGGAGTGCCACTAATCCAACTTAAGGCCAATCCTCAAACATGAAAAATTTTATCACTGAAACTACACTTTTGGCTTTGTTCTCTAGACATTACCTAACACAAAATCCATGAAAATCTATAGACCCTTGAAACCAAGATAGGGAGAAAACCAAAACAAGATATGAGCTAAGGACCCCTAAACCAGAAGTTACTTGGGTAGGTAATTAAGAATGGAGGTCTGAAGACTTTGATCATCTGTAATTTCCCTACCAAAACTACTTGCACCATTTAATTCTAATAGGAAACCTTAATTACCAAGACCATCTGGTACTCTGTTTTCTTCTCTATAGTAGTGAAGATTTTGATATTGGTCAAAAAATGCTAGGAACCCCCAAAATTCCTGGAGGATGTAATTGATTCTCCAATTAGGGGATTCAAATCTCTTTAGAGATGAAACAATATTCTGTGAGTCGCCTTCAATGACTATGTTCACTACCTTAAGGGATGCAACTAATTTTACACTAGACGGAAGGGCCCTTGCCTCTACAATATTATTCAAACTATCTAGGAATATTTAGAAAGTGCAAAAATGATTCCACCCTTTAAATCCCTCAAAATAATGCCAATGCCTGAGATTCCTGGGTTGCCTTTGGAAGACCCATCAAAATTTAGTTTTATGAAATTATGATTCAAGGGTTTCCACCTTATCTCCTTCCTATCGATTTGTTTTTTTTTTGTTCAGGAGGTTGCCTTTGAAGGGAAGTGCAATGTGTTTCCATTCTGATAAAGATGCACAAATCATATGAGGTGAAACAAGAATCTGTTATCTTGGTCTTTATACAATAAGCATTAACAGTCTGTGATATAGAAACTTCCTTTTCTAAATGATTGTGTCAAGGCTACTAACTTCATCATGGAATTTACGATGGTTGCACTCCTACCAGATGCTCCAAATTAGAATAAAAGGGGCCACCACCTAAATAGATGCAAAGAATGAATTTTGATGAAGTAGAGGTCAAGATTAAAATGCCTCTAAGAGTTCTTCATTAAGTGGGGTAGTCCATTGGAGTTTGTTTTGAGCCATGACCAACATGAGAAATCAACATGGAAATGAAGAAAAAATTGATTAGTTGATTTAAACTCAACACCACATAATATACAATTGAAGATGAGTGTAATTCCAAGTCATGCAAGTTATTCACTTGTGAGGATTCTATGCCTTAATGATAACCATGTGAAGGAACCCAACTTAGGGAGAACTACATTTGACCAACAAAGAGTAAATTTATTTGATCTTGTGGTGGGAAAAAGTGTTACTAATGATCTTATAGCCTTGCTTGACTATATAGTTTCTTGAGGTTGACGGGGACCAAATAAGGCAATCCAGGGTTTCTTTGTAATGAATAGTCATTTGATTGAGTTCTTTGGCAAGTGTGATTTTCTAATATGTAGGAATGGGAGTATCCAAAATGTCTTTTCAAGTTGCATTTTTCACCCCCTTACAATTTTTGATATAGAAGTAGTCTTTGACTTTTGGTCATTTTTGAAATTTCTTTTGCGAAAGAAAGGGAATCTATATTTTTTAAAGGTGGGAAGCTATTCCAAGAATCTTCATAGAATTTATCCCTTTTTCATCATATATTACCTAGGTGAGGTGAGGAAGAAACACCTCTTTACAACTAATCATAAAGTTCCACATATGCAATCTTGCAAGTGGACTGAGAGCAGTAAATATCCTTTCCCAATCCTTTGAATCTAGGTATTTACCTCTCAATATTTTTGCCCATTTTGAGTTATAAATGGAGAACATTTTCGAGATCAGTTTTGCACCAAGGGATTTATTTTTGTGTTCCATGTTATGAATCCCTATGCCCCCTAAATTCTTTGTTGTGCAAACTTTGTCCCATGGCAGGAGATGAATTTTTTCTTTAGGCTCTTTGTTCCCTTTCCAAAGGAAACTTTATAGCTTTAATTATATGCTTGATAATATCCCTTTTGGAATAGGGAGAACTAACATGATGTAACTTGGAATGTTGGCCAGTACCGTTTTGATGATAAGTGTTCTACTTGCAAGGAAATTCCAAGAGTTTTTCCAAGAAGAAATACTTTTGTGAATGAAGCTTATTATGGGCACTCCTAGAAAGAGCTTTTATTTCTACCTATAAAAAAAAATGACAAGGTAGATACTCGGTAGACGTTCTTGTTTAAAACCAAGATAAACTGATATATTTTTCGAAACCAAAGGGGGGTAATGTTGATATTTTGGCCCGATACTTGACAATAATTATCTAATAATTGTTTTATTTTATGGGTTTCCCTCGTGGAGGCTTCCCCCAAAAAAATAGTGTCATCTACAAATAGAATATGTGTGACATTAATTTGGGAATGAGGAAAATTGATACCTCTCCACAAATATCATTGTGATTTGCAGCAATGGAATGACTAAGTGTCTCTGCTAGAATGGTGAACAAATATGGGGACAAGGGATCTCCTTGTCTATCTCCTTGTGAGGGAGAAGAATCCACATGTATTCCCATTGGTGATAATAGAGAATTTGATCTCTAAAATGAAATCTATTATGCATTTACAATACTTAGAGGAGAATCCAAATTTGATGAGAAATTGATGCAAGAAATTCCAATTTACCCTGTCATAGGCCTTAATCATATCAAGTTTGATAATCATAGCTTGTAGTTTATGCTATTTTATGGAATGGAGAGTTTCATGAGCCACTAGAGCTCCCTCAGATGTCTCCTCACCTAGAAAAAACCCCTCTTGTTCTTCAAATATAATTTTAGGGATCAAATTTATTGATATTCTTGCTATACCTTTTGAAAATATCTTGTAAATTGTATTGTAGAGTGATATGGACCTAAAATCTACAAATGACTATGGATCACTTTCCTTTGGAATGAATGAAATAAAAGTAGTGCTAAATTGCTTGAGAATACCCCCAATTTCCCTTGATTCTTCTAGTGGTGCCCAAACATCCAAACCAAACAAGTTCCAAAACTTCTAGTAGAAAATAGATTTTAGACCATCCGGTCCTAGAGCCATTTTCAAGCCCAAGGGGAAAATTGTAGATTTGATCTCTTCAACATTGAAGGGTTTTAATAAGGAAACATTGTCTTACTCTATTACTAGCCTTGTGATATGGCTTAGAAGGTTCACTCCGTTAGGATTAACAAGGCAGAAATAACAATTATGTGCAAATATAACTAATATCAGAAAATAATAAACTACACAGAATAGAACACAAGACACACAAATTTAACGTGGTTCACCCAATCCCTGGGCTACATCCACCAACAGCAAGTCCAATATTATTATTATCCAGTGATTACAACCTGATTACAATCCGTAATCCCTTACAGCCCAATTCTACCGCAAGTACTAAAATCATACATAATGAAAATCCCTAACCCTAAGCCATATTATACAATATTTTCCCGCTTTAGGGTTAGAATGAGTTATAAGTAGTCGGCCCAAAAAATTGAAAAAAGTAGTTGGCCTCAAAAAAAAATTTCCTCGGGGGCTGCGCCCCCGAACCCCTGCTCTTGGGGGCTGCCGCCACCCCGGCGAGGTCGGGAGGAAAAGTGTACAATACTTTCCTGGATAGTACTTTCCTGATTAGTCACCACAAGCTAACACACTCTAAGCCCACCCTCTAAAATTTCATCATGTTGGGTGGCATAAAACAAGGATGTGAAATAGTGGACTACCTCATCCTTAATTTTGCCAAAAACCTATCAAGATATTACCAGCAAGGTCTAAAATTTTAAGAATTGAACTATGAGTAGATGTATCTTTGGCTGAAATATGAAAAAAAAGCTATTGTTTCTATCATCGAATTTGAGCCACAATTATCTAGATTTTCTAGCTAATACCTCTTCACACTCATGTTGAAATCTTTTTTGTTCATAGTAAGAGGTTAAATTTATGCCAAATATGAAGATCTCCTCATTAATTTGTGTTAACTGATTTTCAATACTAGCTTTGGAGATAAAAATATTTTTGAGAACTTTTCTATTCCAATATTTGATTTGCATTTTGATATGTTGGATTCTCCTACTAAGATGATGCATCCTATAGGCTGAAAAGAAGGACATGTTTTACCACCATGACTTTAAAAGAGGGAGAAAAAAATGAAGATTTTGGTTTCTTGAATGGGACAATAGATGATAATGTAGTTTAAAGAGGAAAATGGTTTGATCTCGAATTTGTGTCAATTAACTTTCAATACTCGCTTTGGACATAAAAATATTTTTGAAAACTTTTCTATTCCAATCTTTGATTTGCATTTTGATACGTTGGATTCTCCTACTCAGCTGACACATCCTAGAGCCCAGAATGAAGGACATGTTTTGCCACCATGAATTTGAAAGATGCGGAAAGGAAGGGTCTCTGAACCTCATTGTTGAAACTTAAATGATGCTTTTGGTTTCAAGTTTTCTCTCCAAAGCCCTGAATACGGAGGGGGGTTTCTTTAAACCAGTCCTAAAGGTCATCTTTATCTACATGCCCAACCAATGTATTTACTGATGAAAAAGGTCAATTAAAAGAGGGTTTATGTGAGATGGAGGTAGGAGATTCCACATCAAGGGAATGAGAGGAGACAATTGCCTCATCCACTAAGACATTAAGCTTAGTGATTAAGTATGATAACACCTCTAAATCATGTTTATCCAACTGGAAGAAAATTTTTAAATTAGTGAATTCGTGTGTCCCTCATTACCACTACCTAAATTTGAACCTCATTACCCATTACTCCTTGTTCACTTAGATTTGAGGCTAGCTCAGCATAAATGGTGCATTGGTAACTTTTAAACTTAGAGGCTAAGATGACCACTTTTCTCCCCATACTAGCTTGGAACACATCATTAAATAATTAGGGAGTAAAGTGTATTGAGGATCTATCATGCCCAACATATAAGGGAAAAACACAGCAACATTTTTTTAAAAATCACGTTAATTAACTAAAGCTACACATTGACATGGTTTAAGTGTTTAAAAGTTCATACTAAAGGAAATGACGTTATTGGGTAAAACAATTTCCAAAGGGGTGACTGGAATAAGTTGATTGAAAGATCAAGGGGAATCATGACAAGTGAAGGTCAACTTGTCAACGTCCCTCGATCGATTGTAACATCTGGGTTCAACCAGGGTCTACAACTGGTTAGGTTTAATTGTTTAATTCTTGCAAACTTTTACTTATTAATGTTGGGTTAAGATCCTTCTACAATGATTCATCATTTAATATCTTAATCAAATCCTCCTAAGGAATTTCCCATGTTACCCTAGTTGTATTGTCAATATTTCAAATTATCCCTTAGGAACATCTAGGTTTAATTAATTAAGTTAGACCAATATAGTCTACTAATAATTTCTTCTTATGTTAGCCAATTAATTAATTATTAAATTAACCCAAATATTAATTAACCATATCGAGGAAAGTTTAAATTAAATCATTAAAAAATTAACATTATTTTAATTAATATTACGTCTTGATATTTCAAATTATTAAAAGTCTCATTAAATTATTAATTAAAAAGAAAAGTTACTTTATAGCCATATATTAAATTTGGCCAACATATAATTAATAGTATTCAAATGTTCTAATAAATAAAATTTAATGATAACTTATTAAAATACATTGTCAACACAAAATACCCATTTACAAATTTTAAAAGAAATCAAACTTACACAAATAAACCCTTTTTAAATAAAATCACTATTGAAATAAAACATAAATTTTATAATAAAAATAAAAAAGAGCGGCCCTAATTAGGGCAACATCCAAGTGGGAGGATAAGGGAAAAAGAAATTCATTTTGAATTTCTTTTCGCCTCCCACTTCTCTCTCCTCTCCAAGCTCTCCAAACCCTAACCTTAAATTAGGGTTATGATACTTTTCCTCTTCTTCTCAAAACTTCTTCTCATATAATATTCAAACTTCTCTTTTTTCAAATGAAATAACTACTTAAAATTTTATAACTACAACATTTAAAGAATAATGCATCCTTTGTTTCCACTTTACAACTTTAACACTAAAAAAAAAATCTTCAATCCCCATTTTTTTTCTTCCACAAAAATACTCTAAGAAAACCTGCATATAAATTTTACAACTTGACCATGGAGGCTCACCTCCCAACCTAGGCTTTTAAAAGGCCACCCTTGAGTTAGGAGAACTAGGTATGAACCAGGTTACACACAACCAACACTTAGTACAACAAGATTTTTAGCAAGAAATGCAAATAAAAATTATCCCAACCCAAGGCTTACACATAGAGTCTCAAAATAATGGGGTGAAGGTGGAACAAACACTTAGGATGAGAAAGCCATAATAACAAAATGAAAATGCCTTCTCAAGGCTTACAAACCACATCCCTTATTTGCAATATAATGCCCACAAATTTCCTTGACCCCCAAATGACAACATGCCAAAACCTCTCTTATGATCCCCAAATAAAAATGGCAACAAAGACCCCATAATCCTTGCTATATCCCTCTTCTATTTGAGGAGAGACTCTACACTCACTAAGCTGTCCTTAAACCCTTCACCCCAAGGCTACTCCTTCCCTCCCAAGGGTGTGTTTGGCCTTGCACTCCCAAAACAACAAAACATGAAAACTTACTCAAACACCATGAAAGCAACACAAACAAATCTATAACAACACATACTACTACAAGATTTCATACACATGAATATAATAACAATGGAGAGGGTGCAACCAACCTCTACTCAAGTTATGGAAACAATGAGGTTTGATGAAGAGCTCCAAGTCCCCAAATCCTCTTCTTTCTCCAAAGCTTCTCTAACTCCTCAGTTGTCTACAAAGTTGGAGAGTGCGTGAACAAGCTCAAGTCTTGTGAGATCCCACTAAAACGGCTCTACACACTTCCCACAACCCTCGTGGAAGAAGACATGCAATCCTATCAGCTGGTCTTTCCAACCTCTTACAAGGTTACTAAAAAAGGATTCTAAAAAATGTGACTTGAGAAGATGAAACATGCAACTTACACATGATAGAAGAGGTTGTCTACCCAAGGCCATTTTCTCCAAAAGTTGATTTTCATCCATCTTGGAAAACCAACTTTTGGAAGGGCTCAAGACATACCTAGGTGGTCCTATGGATAAAATTGACCCTTATCCATAGGTATACCAAGCGGGCCTTCAAAAATGGCTAAAACTCAACCCTATGAGTTAGCTTAACCCTCCAAAACCCCACCTTAAGTTTACTTGCAAGTTTCATCTATCTTAGATCACATTCAAGACACTCTAACCAAGTAATTCTCATGGGGATTCTACAAGGTACTATCCTAGGTTTGGTTGCAACCAATCATCTCCCAAATGGACATGTCATTGCCACATACACAACACAAGTGTCAAGTGACACCACAAAAATACACATCACATAACACACTTGGCATGTCCATTTTGGACAATTACAATTTACAATTAATAATTTGCAAATTACAATTGACATACACTCAAGCATTTACAATTACGAATTAAAGCACATTACAAATGAGGTTTTGTCCCTTCATTAGATGCAACCTTGACTTCACTTATGCACATAGGTTTGGTCCTAGTTCTCCGAATCATTTACATGGTCATTTTCCTACACATCTCAATTTTGAACATCAGTAGTCCATGAAATCACATGCATATAAGATATATGGAAATAAACATCTTTCAGGCATTAACCATTTACTTAACATCTTCACATATCCACTTCACACTACAATATACCATAAGCAATTTAACAACTTTCCACATGGAATAATATGCACATATAAACAACATTTAAGCACCTAACATTTAATTTCAATAAGAGCACATTTCATCATAATTCAAAATCAATTTCCATTTTCCTAATTAATTCATATAAGCATAAAATCAATAGCATCATCATCATATTCACTAAAGTTAATTAACCATAATGCAAATCATGAATGTATCATAAAGTCATCATCATGAGTCTGAAAAGCATCATAAAATATGGTGTATCACAATCCAATGTGATCAAATCCCTCTCAATAAGAGTACAAATCCATAATGCATGAAAATATAATATCAAATACTAGATCTATCATAATGATAAAATGAAATGCTATGACATACTTAGAATAGGGCCTCACACGATCTTCTAATATTAGACCTAATATTTTCCAACATATTAGTTATCATCTGGATATTAAATCCCTATAAAGTCTTGTGGAAGTTGCTCTGCCTTTCCCAACAATCACTGTATATAGCTATGTATTGAGTAGCCTCCGATTCAATAGACTCCATGGGTGGGTGACTAATAGAGATAAAATGATTATCATCGAGGATCTTGGGGGGTCCATGACGAGTAACCAACTTCTACCAAACAATTGCCCGAGAAACAAAATATTTATAGAGTGTAACTTCTGATCCGTATGTTTCATGACATTCTAAAGTAAAATGATCCAATCTATCAATATTAATATGGACTAAGATAGGATCTTCTATCACTTAATAATATGGAGTAGAAACTACTAACTCCTTGGGGATATTTTTACTTACGTCAAGCAGGGCACACAATCTGATAGTGAGATCAGGCTGCTCGTAACGCCTCAAGTCATCTTTCAAAAATATACCCATTTGATTGGCCAAAATTTCAATCACCCCTACGTCTCTAAATGGAGCAACGAGTGCAATCCAAAACTAGACATGAACCAGGATTTGTTTCTATTGAGAAAATCTCTACCCTTCTTGTTTGAAAATACCACAATGAAATATCCATGACCATTATCAATATAAAATAGCTCATTAACACCAGGCCATGAAAAGTTACACCAGAGCTTGAGATTTGAAAGAGGATGGGTCCAGTTCCAAAACTTATAGATGAGGGCTCTCTGAGTAAGCTTTGATACTTGTGAATTGAGAAGATCTACCGAAAGAGTCATCCCGACTTGCCCATTTGCTGATACCCTCCCTACCAATGTTTTGCAGTTGGGGAGATTTTTGAGTGGTTCGATGTAGCTGTGAAGAAGTGCCCACAGATTTAGGGATCCATATTTTGATCATTTTCTTGGCCTAAAGATTCTTTTTGAGATGCCTCTTTGAAGCCCTAGATTTGCCAGCGCGACCTCTATACTTTTTGCCATTCTTGGAGAAGGAAAAAGAAGCATTGACCTCTTTGTCAAGAGGTCTGGACTCAGGTGGAAATTTGTGAGACGGGTGATGATGGAAGACAATAGAGGAGGATGAAAAACCAAGTGGGATATTGTCAGGAGGATTTTCCAGAGAGGAGTTGAGAATGAGAATATTATTTGTAAAGGAGGCAAGAGAATGTTCAATGGACCAAACGGGGACTGAAAGAAATTTCCATGGGGAGCATGCTTCGACTTTAAAATGGGGGATGCTAAAGTGCCAGTGGTCAAATCCGAAGCTATTACCCACCCATGCCTGGTTGACCGGTCTACCATGAAGATGCTGATGAAACTGGTATGACTTGAACCACCTCTGGTCTTGAATTCTCAGGTCATTTTCGACAGTTACAAGCGGGAACACCCATTTTAGCCACAAGATGTAAATCTCATGTTCAATTCGAAGTTGGTCTAAAAGTACCAAACAACTCATGTCTTCTATATCTTAGAAGCGTATTGAATTAAAGCTTTATAGTATGGGATGAACATGGAGATATTATTAATAGATCATTATAACATGTGATTGTATTATATATAAAATACCCATATAAAGTGAACATATCAACTATACATATAAATAGGATATTTAGGAATTTAAATAAAATAATAGAACTAGGTGTGATGGTGATAAAGTTAAGTAGAAATGTATCGGGATTCAAACTTTCTATCCTTCTTTTATTTCAACTCGTGTTTGGTTGGAAGATCGTTCTTGATAATTGCTAACTACATACAAAGTCAACAAGAATATAAGTCTAAATTGTAAAAACTGCTTCAACTATAGATTGTATGTGTTTTGATATGAGGTGTCAACTTTAATATTGGTATAAATCAATAATAATAATATTGTTGTGTTGTACTAAGTTGATTATCATTCGCCAACTTTAATAGATATTTTCTCTGAAGAAATCAAATACAAGGGACTAAAACTAAATTCTTATTTTTATTTCTTTTTTGAAACATCAATTTTACTATAATCTATACAATACTTTCAAAAACATATCTCTACAATTCAACAATATTTACTAGTCTATATATCTGTAAAAAATTGAGCTAAATAATATCAAGAGAAGAGAGGGATAAAATATAAATTTACTATCATATATCACTTGCATTTGAGTTGTGATGGTAATGGTTCCACTTGACATTTATTACTGCGATATTATGAAATGTTGTATAAATGCATTAAATGTTCATGCAATGTTCTCTTACAATTTGATTCTTTCAAAAAACTTCAATAAGTCTTGTAATAAGATATTATAGATCATTTGATTTGAAATGTATTCTCCAATATGAATGTATATCAATCACATTGAAATTTTATTTGGGAAATAGGAAGAAAACTTGTAGAATGTGTGATTAGATTGAGTGTTGCTACAAATGGATATAATATCATAGTTTGCATCATTAAAATAAATTCACTTTATAATTATAAATGTCTTGTCATGATTAGATTGGTATCATATTTCGTTAAGACCCATGAGCGTGCAATGTATTTTATGTTGTCTTTTGAGTGTTATTATTGATTGATAATTATGTGGTATATATCTTGGTTTTAGGTCGACAAATATGTGTGTTAAGAGTGGATGACAATGTAAAATCATTACGATAAATAAATTTATGATATGCAATTTATCTAGAGATATGTATTCAGGTATATTAATTATAATATTCTTTTAGATGTCAAGATGATGTTACTTATAAAGTGTGTTTTAGAGCTTAAAATTAAGTTTCATGATATCTCTAATTTCAATTGCTAAATTAGGTGAAATGTGATTATTTATTCTTATTGTTGTAATAGATTAGTCTCCTAATACTAAATTGTAATGATGACATGTTTCAGTTTGCATTTGATGTTGATTTTATAGCTATTAGCCAACATAATAATATGATATTATTAGGGCATCTTTAGATGATGGAGATCAACTACTATAACCATGGTGATTTTATCTTTGATCCTCAAGTACAATTCTAGAATTGGAGTTGTATGCCTATTTCTTCACATGGTTAATTGCTTTATTTTTGTAATGTTGTAGTTATGATTCATGGTATGGATGCATTTGATTTTATTATTGTGTATGCATGGATATTGTTGGTCAAGTAGGATCTATGAGAGGGTAAATAACTACCAACTAATGTCTATTGAATGCTAGTTGGGATAAATGGCCTCATTGTTAAGATTGAAGAAGGTAAACAACTATAATATAAAAAAATTCTAAAATTTATGTTGTAAATATAAAATTTATTCTATATAATACCAAAGGAGATTTGAGGAAATTTAAATAAACAACAAAGAAACTAGAGAGCATACTAGAATTACACAACATAGAGAAAAATCCTTTTGAATTAAAAACTTCTAAAAAATGAAACATCATCTTGAATAAATAACCCTAAAATTATATGTATTGTAGAAAATATCATATTATTTTATACATAATCACAAAATGGGAAAAACACACTATGTAAGTCTTGACAAAACCTTGCAAAATTGAAGTCCCTACTATGTCTTACACAAATACACGTAAAGGAAAACATGGTGCTTTACCTAAGATACAAAATTTCTATGAGAAACCACAACTACTATCAAAGTAGAGTATTATATTATGTTTGAATCTAGCCTAGAGGAGATAAAATCAAAGGAAGTTGAGGCTAAAGATAGAAAAAGGAGTGGGATGAAGTGGAAATGTCATACAAAAGAACAATGGAGAAGTTGTTAGGTGTAAAATAAATCAAATAATTTTAAAATATTTAATTTATTTATTTTCTATCAGTAATCATATAGATTTTATTAAATATAGAAAAATTTATATAATGTAAGCTATAGTTGCTTCAGGAAAAACCATAAGATCGCCATGAATTGCCCCAACATTTTGAAAATAATAATAAAGCCAGACCCCCAAAAAACTAAGAACAAACACCAAAATATCAGAGGTGCATCAAAAAAAGCCAAATTGATATACATTTAGGCCTCAAAGAGTATCAAGAAAACACCAGTCCTAAACAAAAGGGTTGAACATTAAAATTAAAAAAAAAACTTCCATAAAACCACCATCTATATAATGAGATTTATAAAAATTTAGAAAAGACTAGAAGTAGGGAATGATCTGTTGGCATATTTAAGTTGTCATTGGTTAAGTTAGATGTAAACATCATTCCCACCGGTACACCGGTATACCACTCATACTCCATAATAGGCACTGGTAGACTAAACAAAGTATATGTACTGGTAGACCAAACAAAGAAGGAGATACCAGTCTTATGGTACATACAAGGGATGTATGGACAACTAGATTATATAGAGTTGTCTGGGTTAAAACCGGATAATATAGAGCATCCACCATTTAGAACTAGAGTTAGCTTTTTAATAGGAGTTAGTTTTATTTCTACGCAGATGTTTCAAGGTAAACTCAAGATCATCTCGCAAAGCCTTTTTTTGCTGCATGATTTATGGGTGAGTTTACAACTTGGCGGAACTATGATTTGAGCTTTTATTAAGATTAATTTCTTATAAATACAAGTCATAGAACACAAAAGAAGTGTTGTTGAAAATACAGAGCAAGATTCTGAGAGAAGCTACGGTCACAAGAGGTGAAAGGCAAAGAGGCTCAATAGCCAAGAAGAGCAGAAAGGAGAACAATTATGATCTAAGCAGACAAAGAGTGTCAATTAAGATCATTGCTTTTATATTGTTAAAGCAAATCCAAATCCCTCTATCAGGGTGAGCCCTTATAGGTTCTTTGTATAAATCCCTTAACTGGGTAGCATCTTAATTGGTTTTGAAAGTCCTTTAACAAGGTGACTCCTAACAGAGTCAAGATCTTAACCGATCTTCTACCAAATCCCTTTACCGGGTAGCACTCTTACAAGTGCTGTGTAAGCTCTTAACATGACACCTTTGTTACTACAATAGTGAAGTTGTGAGTTCTGTCTCACCGTAGTTTTTTCCTTCAACCTGAGGGTTTCCACGTACATATGCTATGTTGTTATGATTATTTCTATTTCTGTTTATGAATGGTTAATTACATATTGTTTATTCTACAAGAATCTACATACATGGTTTAAATGACATAGAAATAGTATTTACTGATTTACCCCCCCTCTCAGTAACTGGTTAGTAATAACAATTGGTATCAGAGCCTTAGGTTCTCAAAGATATAAAGCTTAACCGCTTGAGAAAAAGATCATGGAGGATTATAGGTATTAGAAGTAGCTTGAGGAAACCAATGACATCATTGCCTCTCTTGAGAATAGGCTGAGAAGATCCCTTGCTAAAAGAAAGGAGCTGGCTCTGCAGTTAAGTGAGAGAAATGAAACGATTGAGGAAATCTCGGGATAAAGTGGATCAGATGAAGTTGAGGAGGCAGTCTCTAAGCTTATGGAGAATAATCAGATCCTAACCGATCATATCTCCAACTTGAAAAGGGAGCAGGAAGATAATGCCCTAAGGATGATTGAATTAATTGAGAAAAAGAGGAAAGCTTAAGATGAAAGAAACGTTGCGGTGAAATCTCTAGTAGCCTTTGAGAGAGCAAGAAATCTGGTAGAAGAAGTTGTAAGGGAAAGTGATCTTGTCGTTCTGCAACTTTAAGAAGACATGCAAATAGTCCCTCAAGAAAATGCCAACATGAAAAAGAATTGTCATGATAAAGATGATGCATGCAAGAGGCTGGAAATTGAGTTGTATCAATTGAAGGAATTGATGAAAGAACTTGAAGAAAGGAATGAAACCCTCAGAATATACAATGAATGACCAGTAAAGCTTGATGAGAACCTAAAAGCTTACAGAAAGGACAAAGATCCCATAGGACTTGGGTTCATCGGTCAAAACACAAAGGAAATCGGTGAGTCATCTAGAGCCAAGAAAATCAAGAAGGAAAAGAAGAAACTAGTAAAACAAAGGGGTAAAAAGACCTTCAACACTTCTTGCAATCACTGTGGAAAATCGGGCCATAAAACAAGTAACTACAAAAATGCACTGGTAAAGCCAACTAATAGTTACTGCAAAAACTGTTACAAGTATGGCCACAAGACCACTGAATGTTGGTCTCACCCCACAAGTGTGTCTAGTGGAAGAAGGGGAAGCTTCAAAGACTATTTCTATGCATGCAACAAGTTTGGACACAAGGCTGATGAATGAAAATCCAAAACAATGGCATTCAGATCCCCACCGAGACCGATATTCCCAAAGAGGAATAAGAACCAGAGCACAACCAATTATGCTAACTATGGCATGCATAGCCATAAATACTCCTGGTGTCATTCACCTAACAAGAGAAGGGTAAATCATTGGAAGGCAACTGGGATAGTCTGTTACACTTGCAACAAAGTTGGACACTTGGCCAAAGATTGTAGGAACCGGCCAGAGAACAAAAGAAGAGGATCAATCAGACTGGTGATGAAGACCTTGTCTCCCAATCAAAAGGACAACAAGGGAATATAGATCGAGAAATAAGTCAAAAAGATATGGTTCAAGAAGGAATCAATGAGCTCCGTTGAGTAGAAGACAAAGGGAAGATCATCGTATGGTGATGGTGATATCTCTTCAGCAAAATGAGCCTAAAAGGCTTAGAGGGAACCGGTAGCCCATCTACTATTCCCGGTAGGAATGGTGAGTAACAAACTCACTCAACGAGTGAGTATAATTGGACAGGTGAGTGTTGATCAACTAGGGTTTGTTCAAATAGGTAAAAGCATGAATACCGGTTGGTGAAAAAGGAAAGAAAGGTTAGGTAAGGTAATTAATGCCATAGCCATTAACAAATAGTTACCATTTGGTAATTACCTTATGCCCTAAATCTATATAAAGGAAGGAGGATTACTCATCTTCTTTTACTTTGTGATTTGTGATTTATAATTGATTATGCTTGAGTAATATTCTCATGCTTTGATCATTGATAAGCTATCTGTGTAGGACTGATCAAGCAATTTTCTGTGTTAACCGATTGATAACAATGGCATCATCATCATCTGTCACCAAGTTGATTCAAGGAAATCAATTCGACCAACCTATCTACGACATCATGGCAGTTCAGAACAAGGAAAATGACATGTCTGGTGCACTGTCATCCGTGCCAGATGAAGTTCTAATGATTGAAGATGTCACCACTTTCATACATGCGAAGCAAGAAGAATTGGGTGAAACTTTCATCCAAAGCAAGTACCTCTCATTGTGCATTGACGAAAAGATTCAGGAAAAATACGTGAAACTTGTATCCTAAGGGTTGATAAATGGAGTCTGTTATTCAACCGTGTTTTGATCAGATTGGATACAACTGGTTCTTAGTCATGTGCATGAACCTAGCTTTTGGCTTGCTAAAGGAACATGCACTCAAATTACCAAGGAGGACCTACATAGAGTGACCAGGTACAATGAAAAAGGTGAACCCCTCACCCTTAGAACCATCTCCAATGTTGTGGTCGCTAAATTGACAAAATCAAAATTTGATAGTCAGTTAATGACCATCAATGATATCAAAGATGAAGGAGTTCGGTTCGCATCTGCAGTGATAGGTTACAAAATCTATCAATCAAGCAACCTGAATAGCGTGTCAGGAGGAGCCATTCACGCTGCTCACCAGATCATGCACAACAACGTGCAGTATGATCTTTGCATAATGCTTTGAGGACATATTTTTGAGAATCTAAAGAAGCTCAGTATCATCAAGAAGAATTTCCTAAAATATGGAACCCTACTGATATAACTTTTCTTCTACTATTCTAACTTCTTTCTGGGAATAGGCAAGGTGACTTGGGGAACTGATCGACCAGTCATGATCTAGATTAGTGATATGGCCAACCAACTGGGAAACCAATTCAGTAAAGTCATGAATAACTACTTTGAGGCATTCTAGCTGAGGATGCACACTAGGGAAAGAGTCCCCTCAACTATTGTTGAGTCCTACAAAGATGAGGTGTTTTTCTTGGTCTCCACTGATCACTACATCATTCAAGCAGTAGAACCATGAATTGTGTATGCTCCAAAACTGGGGTATGAAACCTTTGCAAAAAAAACCAAGGCATATGCAGATGCCCTACAAGATAGTGATCTAGATCTATCGGCGTACCGATTTGTGACGTTTGAAGAAATCCAGGAGAATATGAAGAAAAAGGCACTAATAAAGAATGTATATGTCAAAAGGACCCCTACACCGAAGAAGAAACCGATAGCAAAAGAACCCAAAGCTCAACAAAAGAGAGCACAACAAGTGACCAACACTTAAGGGGAAGAAATAGAAGGAACAGAAACAGAAGACCCAACTCCTTTGCTCCGCAAGAGGAAATCTGTCAAACTAGTGAAGGAAGATGCACTGAGAGAAAGAAAACCTACAATAGATGAATATGTTAAAGGTATGAAAGAAACAGGTGGAATGGGGACAATTGAAATCAAGTATAATCATGCTACCAAAGAAGACCAGAGGAAGATAGAAGAAGCGGTAGTCTATTGTATTCATAAGTTCAAGCTAACCCCGACTAAACTTCATAATACTCTACCAACTGATCTTGAAGAGATTCTGGAAGCAAGATGGAAAGCTCCAATAGAAAAATAAAAGGAGTTAAGAATAAGAGATTTACCTGAGGTACAAAATCATCTAACACTAGAAGAAGAAACACAACAAGCAGACCTACACAAGGAAATTTTCCTGATAAAGAGAAGGATAAGTCAAGTACTTATCAAAGATGTTGACAAGGTGCATGGAGAAGGTGTTTCTATCTCGACCAAACTTCTTCAACGACAACATCAAGCAGAAGTAACGTGCCAGCACACCATACAACGACCGGTCCAATATATCAGTAAAGGCAAAGGGATTCTAGGAGCAACAATACCAATTGTACCTATTATCGTCGATATCACTAATGACAAAGGTGGTGATCTGGCTCCACCAACCATTCTTTTATCTCCAGAAAAAGGTAAGGCTCGCACTATGACTGTAAATGATATAGTAGGTGAAGTAATAGATTTTTGTGAAGTAGCTAATGTGGTTAAATGGTTTAGTGTGTTAGGAGAGGAAGATAAACAAGTAGTAATAGTGGCTCTATTGGAAACCTTCTTGGATTTCAACAGAAGTCCAAGAGACTATAGGTTAAAATTTCCTCCTGAACTGAATACTAGACTTATGAACAAATGGAGAACCAGTCTAGGCACAAATAATAAAATTGTTAAGGAGACACTATCACAGGTACAACTTGGTCTCAATGAAAAAACTGTCAAACTTCTAATGGAGGAAGTATCCATGAATCTGGATACAAAGAATAGGGTTTCCAAGATAGTAAATGGTTATGAGAAGGAAGTCTATAAAGAGACAATAGATTTATGGAAACAATATGACTTTTGTGCTCTCAAGACAACAGGTCCATAGGATCAACCTAAAATAGTACTGGAACCACCGGTTCACTTCACTACTTGTGAAGAAAAAACAACCAGTGAACAAATAAATCTAGAAAAACAAGTTCTACCAGAAGAACAAACACTGGGAAAGTCATCGGTCAAGATGACTACTGACAATACAACTGGTGAAGAAGAAATTGATGTGGGTGAGCTATAGACAACTGAAGAGCAGCACATAGAGGAAGCCCCACCAGAAGAGAAAGTGCAACAAGAAGAAGATGCACAACTAGAAGTAGAGGTACTGCCAGAAGGGGAAGTACAACAAGAGATAGAAAGACCAACACAAGAGGTCCTACCAGAAGAGGAAGTAATACCGAAAGAGATAATACAATAGGGAAATGAAGGAAATTAAGAACAATAGAAAAAATAGGAACAAGATTTACCTGTACATATTGAACAAGAACAACCGGTATAGGAGCCAAGGCAAAAGAAACAGGTAGATGTTCCAAGCTCATCCTCATCTAAGAGGAAGTTAAACTTTACAACATACACATAAGCCAAAAGGAGAAAGGTTAGAAAGACTTTGGTTGACATAAGAATGTCATTAGGCAACCAAAGGAGCCGACAAAGAGGAAATAGGACATGGTCCTCACAAGTGTAAAGAACATCTTGTACAACTTTGTACAAGATGTAGACATCGATGAAGATGAATCTGCCATTAATCAATTGGAGATTTTTGCACAAGCAATAGGAGAAGATGTCACTAATCCAAAGACAGTTGCCATTGATCACTATGAGAAGAAGAGAATATAAATTCTCCACAAACAAGTTGAAGATATAAAGGTAATAGCATCTAACAACATAAGGGTACTCCAACAACAGTTACAGGTTGCAGGAAGTCTAATGACAAGGACTTCAAATTTTGATACTTTTGTGTAAGATATCAAAGAGAAGTCATCCAAGACTTATGAAGACATAAGAGTTTTGTCTTCCCAATTTGATATAAGGAACACATTTGCAACAGATTTCAGCGGGGAAATGACAAGCTTGACTCTCATTTTGAGAAAGGCATCTGAAGAGAAAACTAAGAGAATCTAATATCTCATTGGATTTTAATTATTTTTGGCCCCAACATTTGATTTAATGCATGGACTTCAACAGACACTGGAAATATGATCAAGGAACTAGACTACAAGACTATAGAGGACATGGAGAACATAATTGTATTGCTGAAAGTAGCACAAAAAAATCTAGAACATGTCACCGGTCAATGGAATCATTTTCTTCATACATTGAAGAAATTTTACAAGGACATCTTCACAAAATTACAAATGTAAATCAGTTAGTAAAGCATAACCCTTTGTCCTATGGAGGCAAAAAGGGGAAGAAGACATAAGAGAAGGTCAGAAGGTCAAAGGTGAAAAGAATATCAGAAAGGATACATAGTAGGTTCAGCTACAGAGCAGAAGGCATCTCAAGCATAAGGGAAGTCTATAGGACAAGGAATTACTATGGTGAGAGAGTGATGTTTTGCCACCAATGCCAAAGGGGAAGATTGTTGGCATATTTAAGTTGTCATTGGTTAAGTTAGATGCAAACATCATTCCCACCGGTACACCGATAGACCACTCATACTCCTTAATAGGCACCGGTAGACTAAACAAAGTATATGTGCCAATAGACCAAACAAAGAAGGAGATATCGGTCTTAATGTACATACAGGGGATGTATGGACTGATGAACTACAACTAATTTAGAACTTGATTGAAGAAAATGTGATTTAAGATCACCGAGTAGATTGATTAGATATGTAATATGATTAAATCAATATTATGTTGTCATTGATGTCAACTAGTTTGATAGTACTTATCTTGTAAGTTACTATACCGATACATCTATAGTGAAGGAGTGAAAGAGATGACGAACATAAATAGCTACATGAGGAAGATGGAGATGACAGATGAGGATAGAGAATACATTGAGTAACTTGTTGATGAGTCTATGACTTCATGTTATTGACTTGATCATGTTTCATTCATCTATGATGAGGAAAAGAGCTGAAAGACACAAAGCAGTGTTGTCGGTTGATGAAGCATTTTAGTATACACCGATGGAGTGTAGTGTATATTGAGCACAATGTTAACTGAGCTTGTGTTCACTGATGCATTTCTTTGTTAACCGAGAAGAACAGAATGAACTAAACAACTAGTTTAGCTGATAAGATTGATGAGCTGGCAAGTGAATTCGAGGTAATAGATAAAGTTTGCTACATAGATCGATGACTGACAAAATTTAGGAAAGATCTAAAGGATGAGAATCAAACGTGTTATTGACACAAGTGCCGAGGTATGTTTAAGAGGCAAAATCAATGAATATGATTAAGCGAAAAAATTTGATGGAGTAGAAGAAAATGGTTTACATGTCTATATAAGAGATTGAAGATTTCACAATGAGTGTGACGCCGGAAGAGAAGGAAACTGTAGAATCATCATGTGAACAAGTTTTCATGCATTCTGATCATACTGGTTAAGGAGAACCCTACTGTAGAGCAATACCGAGCTACAAAGAGTGATTATCGACAGACAGTAAGTTGAACAGTGTTTGAAATAGAATTGATCTATTGATCAGAAAGATTTGTATGAGTTGAACATTGATCTGTAATTTGCAATTGAAGTTGTATTAAGTCAGATCACCTACTGTTACATATTTAACCATTGTACATAGTCAAATCTCTTAACCGAGTGGACTAAGAAAGTCTTATTATGTATCATTCATAGAATGAGCATTGTTATCCTTTCAACCCCAGAGTGATTACTGGTTGGATGATAACGGGTCATCTTAAATCCTCTAACAAGGTCACACCTAATAGTGTGTTTGTAACCTTTAATAGGGTTGGGTCTTCACTGACCTTACTTCAGAAGAGTGAATATTTTGGGTTGCCGGTCCCAGGTGGTTTTTCCCTTCATAGGGTTTCCATGTTAAATCTCTTATGTTATGTGTTGATTGTGATGTTTGATTTTGATGTCATATTTACATATTGCATATTTGATTTGATCGGTAACTGCTATAAGTTTTAGATTGATAATCGGTAAATGCATAGACAGTAAAAGTATTTTAAGTTACCGAGCAGCAGTAATTGAAGTATTTGTTTTTGGATTATACATTTTGTATTGGGACAGTGATTAACTGATTCACCCCCCTCTTAGTTATTCTAACATGGACAACTAGATTATATGGAGCCATTTGAGTTAAAACTAGATAATACAGAGAATCCATGATTTAGAACTAGAGTTGGCTTTTTAATAGGAGTTAGTTTTATTTCTACGTGGATGTTTCAAGGTAAACTCAAGATCATCTCGCAAAGCCTTTTTTCTGCATGATTTATGGGTGAGTTTACAGCTTGGCTGAACTATGAGTTGGGCTTTAATTAAGATTAATTTCTTATAAATGAAGGATGTGTGTTTTTCTTTAATTCCAAAAGCTAGTAAAGAGGAAATGGAGGATGTACCTATAGAGGTTGCAGATTTGTTGAATGAGTTTTAGGATATTGTATCTAATAATGTACCTGATGGATTACCACTGGTAAGGAAGATCAGTCATCAGATGGATTTGATTCCAGGAGCCAGTTTTCCAAACAAGGCAGCACATAGAATGACACCAGCAAAAACTGAAGAGTTGAATAGACAAGTACATGAGTTATTGCAGAAGGGGTTGATTCGAGAGAGTCTGAGTCCCTATGCTATACCAGCGGTATTAGCACCGAAGAAGAATGGAGAATGGAGGATGTGTACAGATTCCAGAGCAATAAACAAGATCACAATCAAGTACCGGTTTCCATTGCCACGAATGGATGACATTATGGATTGTTTGAGTGGGGCTGTGTATTTCTCAAAGATAGATTTGAAGAGTGGATATCACCAGATTCAGATCAGAGAAGGAGATGAATGGAAGACTACCTTCAAGACAAAAGAAGGACTGTATGAGTGGTTAGTCATGCCTTTTGGGCTAACCAATGCACCGAGCACTTTCATGCAGCTCATAAATGAGGTTCTGAAAGAATTTTTGGTTTCAGCAGAAGGTCTGAAAATGGATCCAAAGAAAGTACAGGCTATCCTTGAATGGCCTAATCCAAGGAGTGCTACTGAGGTAAGATCTTTTCATGGTTTGGCTAGCTTTTACAGAAAGTTTATCATAAATTTTAGCAGTATTTGTGGACCCTTGACTGAAACAATGAGAGGGGATAGAAAAGAGTTCAAGTGGACTAATGGGGCAGATAAGAGTTTTAAACTGTTGAAAAAAAAGTTACAGAAAAACCTATTTTAACACTTCCAGATTTTAATAAGGTGTTTCAAGTAGACTGTGATGCTAGTGGTACTGCAATAGGAGCTGTTATGAGCCAAGAAGGTAAACCTATTGCTTATTTCAGTGAGAAGTTGAATGATGCCAAGAGAAAATATTATGTTTATGATCAGGAGTTTTATGCTATAGTTCAAGCATTGAAGAAGTGGAGACACTATCTACTTCCTAAGGAGTTTGTTTTGTATATTGATCATCAAGCTTTGCAATATTTGAATAGTCAAGGAAAGTTGAATCAAAGGCATTTGAAATGGGTTGAGTTTTTGCAGAGTTATACATTTGTTTTGAAACACAGAAGTGGAAAGTATAACACGATTGCAGATGCGCTTAGCAGAAGGCAACTATTGCTGACAGAGATGCAGATTGAGGTGGTTGGGTTCAAGGAACTCAAAAATTTGTATCCAGAGGATCCTGATTTTGGTAAAGCTTGGAAAGCTTGTAAAGAACATGTTACTCTAGACAGAATGAAGTGGTTGGATTTTATCATTCAGGATGATATGCTATTTAGGGGGAGTCAGTTGTGCATTGCATGAAGTTCTATGAGGGAGAATATCATCAAAGAGAAGCATAGCGGAGGATTGGCTGGACATTTTGGTCATGATAAAACCCTTGCTTTGGTTAGTGAGAATTATTATTAGCCGCAGTTGCAGCAAGATGTGAAGAAATTTGTATAGAGTTGCAAAGTATGTCAGATGGTGAAAGGAGTGAAGCAGAATACAGGGTTGTATCAGCCATTACCTATACCAGAGAAGCCTTGAGAGGATATCAGTATGGACTTTGTTCTTGGTTTACCGAGGACTCAGTGGGGACATGATTCAATTTTTGTGGTGGTTGACAGATTTTCAAAGATGACACATTTTATTCCCTGTAAGAAGACTAATGATGTTGTTCATGTAGCAGAATTGTTTTTCAGAGAAGTAGTGAGACTACATGGTTTGCCAAAGACCATAGTTTCAGATTGAGACACTAAGTTTGTTGGATATTTCTGGCGTACATTGTGGAAGAATTTGAAGATAGATTTGAAGTTCAGTTCATCACATCATCCACAGACTGATGGATAGACAAAGGTGGAGAATAGGAGTTTGGGGAATTTGCTGAGATGTTTGGTTGGAGATAAGCCAACAGGATGGGATTTGATTTTACCATAGGTGGAATTTGCATATAATAATTCTGTCAATAGGAGCACTAGTAAATCACCATTCCAGATTGTATATGGAAGTAGTCCTAAAAATGCATCTAAGTTGAGGAAGATAGATAAAGGAGAAATAAGTAGTGTTGAAGCTGAGGATTTTGCAGAACATTTGAAGAACATCCATGAGGAGGTGAGGAAGCACATTACCAAGATGAATGCGTAGTATAAGGCTAAGGCAGATGAGAAAAGGAGGCATAAGGAATTTCAGGTTGGAGATGAAGTCATGGTTCATTTGCGGAAGGAGCGATTTCCAGTTGGTACATACAACAAGCTGAAAATGAAGAAGTTTGGGCCATGTAAGATACTGAAGAAGCATGATTCAGAAAATGCATATGAGGTAGAATTGCCTATTAAGCTGAATATTTCACCAGTGTTTAACATTTTAGATTTGACAGAATATCATGAAGGAGGTGTTGAAGATGAGATCACAACAGCACAGTGGAGTATTCCTGCAACTAGTTCAGATACTAAGGAGATTGAGGATATATTGGACAATCGTGTTGGCAGAAGCACAAGGAACAGGACATATGAAGAATATTTGGTCAAGTGGAAAGGATGACCTATTGAAGATTCATCATGGCTGACAAAGCAGGAGGTTAACCATCTTGGTTTCCCTCTTCACACCTGAGTCGTGACAGGGTCACTTCTCAAATTACCTCGGGTGTCTGATGCAGGAGAATCCTGGGTGTAAGAGCAATCTTGCATCACCCAAAAATATTTTTTGTTTCTTTTCAATAAGGGCTATCTTGTGTAGAGCTGCTATTTATGGAAACTTGCTATTTTTAGTAAGTTGGTCATATGATCTCAGAATGTTCTGATTTCATAGTTGGAGGTTCATCTTAGTCATATCGGCCTGCCTGTAAAGTTTCATTGCTAGATCAAGTCTGGTTTTGAAGATATTGAAACTTTTCGGTTTTGGAAAGAAGGTACAGAAACTTTGAACTCAATTTTGAAGGCTTTAGAGGCCCCAGATGAGGTTGAATTTTTGGTGGAATGAAGCTTGCTTAATTCAAATGTTGTAGAGCTCCTTGTGCCCTTTCCGAAATGGGGTTATAATAGTCAATCGAGTCAACGGGTGGTGACTTATGGTCTCCAGAAGTTGGGTCACCTAAAATGGCAGAAAATAATTTTCCTTCAAAATGTTTGTTTGGGTTTCAAAAGTTATTTTGAGCCGACTTTGATGTAATAAAATGAAAAATAAAATAATTCTAAGTTTGGTCGGCCTTGTTGGCTAAAAATTCTGGAACCTTCCCAGGCGATGAAAAATTGCCTATATAAGGAAGGCTGTAGTGTTGTCTTAGGCAGTTCGGGACAATTCTGGGTAGTAGATCTGGGTATTGATTTGAGGCTTTGTCCTACAGAATATTGTAAGGGAATGCCCATGTGGCTTTGCATATTGTAATTCTGAAAGTTTGTAATTCCACATTTGTGGTGATAATAAGAAGCCAATTTGCTGTTCTTGCATATTGTTGTTATTTCTCTATTTCTGTTATGTGTTTGTGGTATTAAGGGGAGCATCCTTCATCTATTCCCACATGCCCTTTGATGTCTTATCTTTCAAATCCATTTCCTATTTGGAAAAAATATCTTTTAAACTATTGCCAATTCGCATTACATGTAAATTTTTTAAAATTTTCTATAAGTAAAAATATATATTAATAGTTGGTTTTACAAATTTGTCTAGAGACTAGGTTACCACTACGCCTTTGATCAAAGAATTAATAATAACTCTGGAATCACCTTCCAAGTGAACCTTGTCAGTTGAAAGGCAGTTATCCATCTTTACAACAAGCCAAGCTGCTTGGGCTTCTCCTAATTTATTTGACCCTTCCTGTAACTATTGGTTTCAAGGGCCACTACATTTCCAACATGATTGTGTGCCACAAATCCAACCCTAGACAAACTAAGATTCCCCCTAGACACACCATCACAATTAACACTCAACCACCCAAGATCAATATTACTCCACAATAACTGTCTCCTTCATTGCTATTGGATTAATCTAATTGGGCCCATGAATAGGATGACTTAACATTTAATTTCATGTGCATAGAAATAAGTGAATAAAATAAAAAAAAATATTTATTTTAAAAGAATTATAGGAAACAAGTAAATAGTTAAATAAATTGAATAATTTGTTTAATGATATAAGAGTTGATGGAGCTCTAATTTTCTAGCAAAATTTGGAGTTTCATATAGTGATAAAACCCTAAAAATGGCCTCCTAAACTCTATGCCCAAAATTTATGAGATGATAGATCACATGACATGGGATACACCATTATATTATTTTTCAATTTAAATCTAAAGGATTAAGGAAAGAAGCTTTGTGACAGGAACAATTAGAATTTTGTGAGTGAAGGTTTCAAAGATGCTGGAATTTTGACCTACTGCAAAAATGGTATCGACAAAGGATGATAATAATCAAAAATTTAAAATTTAAAAATGACCCAGTTCAAAAAATAAAATTTCCAAAAAGATTTTTTTTTTTTTAATAGGGTGGTGTCTTTTCACCCTAAAGGGATGTGAAAACTATTCAACCACACACACACACACACACATATCTGTGTGTGTGTGTGTGTGTGGTGTAAAACTTAAAGAGAGAGAGGCATTTAGATTTAATAATATAATATCATATCACAATGTAATATATTTTCAAGAGGAGTTAATAAAAGTTCCAGTTTTCTTCTTTTCAATTGAGTCTAGTGGATTATCTCATTTTTTAATCAGTTCTCTTTTATAATTATCTATGGTTGATAATTGCTACTCTAAGTCACTACGTGAAGAAATTGTGTGTTGTTATATAGTTGGAACATAAAGATACATTTGAGATTCATTTTGCATGTTGTGTCTTGTCTAATTTGCCTTTCATAGGGAAAGTTAAATTCAATTAGACTAGCTGTGAAGATATCATAAAGTTATATAGCATTGGAAGTTGGGTAGTTGACAGATCCATCCAAGGGAGGATTTAAAAATTGTCTTTTAGAGTTATACACAGGATTTGAAAGTGGATGACTCTATTTCGGAAGCAAGGAGAAGGCATTGGTCTATTGGATAAAAATTATTCAAACAATAAATCAAAGTTGAGTAGGAGAATTATAGAAGTAAAAGTGTAGAAGAAGTAGAATATAGATAGAGAACACAATCTGCTATAAAAAGCTTTAATTGAAGAATAGGTGTACTCGCCTAGGTCCTATAGAGATTAAAGTTTAGGGGAAGTAAACCATAGCTTGTTGTTCCTATTCATTGGACATATCAAGTGGAAAGTTTTAACATAGAATCAAGTATAATCTTATAACTTTTCAATCTATTTTTTTGGGAACCAATAGATTGGTGACTCTGTTGGGGAGTTGTTAATAAGTTTTCCTGAATCTTTGGCAGAATAATATAGACTTTATTGGAGATCAGGACTCAAAATAATAAAACCATATTCCTCAAAGAGAGGTGGAAACTCTAGCAATTAACAAAATATTTCAATCAATGACTACACTGAGGGAGAAGACCCAAAAGGAGATAAGTAAGATCTCCTCTTTGAAAGAGGTGGCGACTCTAGTGCTAAAAACCTAAAGAATAAAGTAGAAAGTTACAAATTCAATTATTCAGTATGTACCAAAATACATATACAAATGAAAACCCAAATGTTTTTGATTCACAACCACCACCATTCATACAAAGACAAGTATGTCTCATTGAAGCATATGAACCATTGAACATCCCTGGAGATTGGACAAAATTTCCTCTTGAGCTAAAACAATATGTGCCAAATTTTTGTGGAGATGGATTATAATCACCGGTTGAGCAAGTGTAATGATTTTTTAATTTTATTCATGATCATCATATCTTTGCAGAGGATGTGATTATGACATTACTTGTAAGATCATTAACAAATAATGCAAGCATTTATTTTAGTTGGCTACCCCCTTGGAGTATCTCATCATGGGAGGAACTCAAGCAGTGGTTTCTAGATGAATTTTATGGTGTAGTTGAAGAAAACAAGGACATGTATAAACAAGAATAAAATCAAGATCACAACATGGATTAAGAACCTTATACTTCTCCTACAGATGATTATTTCAGTGGATGCAAAGAAAATTCTAACTCCAACTATGGATACATATTTCAAATACCCAAGCATGTATTGCTTGATGCAATAAAGGAACTCATTAGATAAAATAACATGAAAGAAAGAAAACTAGTCATTGATTCATGTGTGGATGACTCTTGTGATGAGAGAACCTGTGAATAGATGTAGACGATAGAAATAAAATGAATAAAGAAGAAGATTTTCTTAGTAGTGAACAAAATTTAGATTTGTTGGACAAGGAATATCAAAAGATTACATATAAGACCTGCTCAAAATTTGATCCAAGACACATCGATTTTGATAGGGATACACAAGACTTAGATGCACATCTGAGGAGGCCCATAAGGCCTTTTTGGGCTTCTTCTCAAAGGAAACCTTGGAATCAATTTGTAGGGAGGGTGGGCCTTTCATAAATGAGGCTATTAAAATGGTGCTAGGTAGAGAGTTTCTACACAATGAAGATAGGCATCGATTGAACATAGACATTACATCCCAATTTTTGGCATCTCTTCTCACTAATACATTTGGGGTGAAATTGCGACGGCAATTTGCGACGGCAGGCAAATGTCATGCGGTTTTGGCCTTTTTTTTTCAAATATAGCCCGACACCGTCGCAATTTGCGACGACAATACATTTGGCACTGTCGCAATTGCGACGTTGTCAGGATATAAGTGCAAAATTAAAAAGGAACGTTGTCATTTGTGTTTTCAACAGCGCCGTAACCCTCCGTGAAATCACATCAGGATATAAGGGCAAAAAAAATAAGAACGTTGTCATTTGTGTTTTCAACAGCGCCGTAACCCTCCGCGAAATCACATCGGGATATACGGGCAAAAAAAACAAGAACGTTGTCATTTGTGTTTTCAACAGCGCCGTAACCCTCCGTGAAATCACAGCTACAATTTTTGAGTACGTTGGGTTTATTTTTCTTTTGTCATTATTATGTAATCTAGTATTCAGCTGTTAGAGAGCTAAAATACCCAGAAATGAGGACATATCTATGTTGAATTTATTGTTAGCGGCTTTGGTTATTTAGAAGTTTAATTTTATTTGTTCATCTTTCAAGCACAAACATTTTGTGGACCGTAACGTCTTCATTGTTTCGGGTATGCAGTGAAACAGCCCTAACTTGCAATTGCGATGTTGTCGGGATATAAGGGCAAAAAAAAAAAGGAACGTTGTCATTTGTGTTTTCAACAGCACCGTAACCCTCCGCGAAATCACATCGGGATATAAGGGCAAAAAAAACAAGAACGTTGTCATTTGTGTTTTCAACAGCGCCGAGAGAGATTCCCTCCGCGAAATCACAGCTACAATTTCTGAGTACGTTGGGTTTATTTTTCTTTTGTCATTATTATGTAATCTGGTATTCAGCTGTTAGAGAGCTAAAATACCCAGAAATGAGGACATATCTGTGTTGAATTTATTGTTAGCGGCTTTGGTTATTTAGAAGTTTAATTTTATTTGTTCATCTTTCAAGCACAAACATTTTGTGGACTGTAATGTCTTCATTGTTTCGGGTATGCAATGAAACAGCCCTAACTTGCGACTACCTTCACGGTACTTGTGTACATTATCATGTTGTCTTTACAGTGACTGTCCTCATTCAAGTGGCAATTACACAAGGGACAGTCACTGTGAGATGTCCTCATTTGTGACAAGGACAGTCACACTTAGGACATCTCATAGTGATATTCCCTTGTGTAATTTCCACTTGAATGTATTGCTATTGAACCACATTAATGCTTTTCTTCTTCAACAAATGAGGACAGTCACTGTAAAGACAACATGATAATGTACACAATTACCAAAAAATGATCTTGTTAATTGATGTAACACTTTGTCTTGCTCACTCCCTATCCTTCACTAGGGTCTCTTTAGGCCAATGTTTTGACTTGATAGGGTACTTAACTATCCCTACACTCTTTAGGTATCTCTACCCAAGATCCCACTCCTTCAACTAGTGCACACCAACAAGAAATACAACGAACTCTGCTCAATACCAATCTAGCTACTAGGACACTCCTAGTCTTGTCTTCACAAATTGAAACACATTCAACTAGAACTTTACTCCATGGAGAGGCTGGCCACTAGGACCTCTATTGGTTTCAATATTACTCCTTCACCTATACTTTTCATCAGTACTTCAATCCGGTTCATCAAACCATGCCAATTGCACCCAAAAATAGGCTGCTAGCAATTAGGCCTTTGTCAAGCCTTTTTGTTTATATTAAGCCACCTAAAGGGCTTAGGATTCAGATGCCCTTTATTGAGAACTCCAAGATATCTAAGGTCTTCTCCTCCTAGATTTTTTGTACACCAACTGCTACAGCCATGCCTGAAAACAAGTATTTTGACACAACTTGGACAGTCTGACTAAGCGTTTGTTTTCTTAGCAGCCAAAGAAACTCACCCAATCTTCTAATTTGACTTGGGGCTTCTTTAGATGTGTGTCTACCTCTCCATGAGATTTTAGTTGAAGCAACCAATGCATTTAACTTGTTGTAATCTTCTTGTAATGATTTGTCATCCCTAATTGTGCTCAACTGACTCACCTAGGACATCATTGCAAACATAGAAAATGAGCTTCCCAGGGCCCCTCCTTCCAAACATATAGTACATGGAGTCTCCTCACCCATTCCAAGAGCCCGTACAAAATTGAAAATGGAATGATGAGCTAAGACTCCATTTGTTCAACCTGCCTGGTTCAAACCAATGATAGGGTACTTAACAAAAGAATTAACAAACTAGTTGGAATGCTTCAAAACTCAAAAAAAACACAACACAGAATAAAAAAACAACTTGTACTAACTTTTCCAATAGACACTGCGAGCTATCTAATCCATTAATCAACTGAAAACAAAGAAACAAAAAAACTCAAGAATTCACTAAAACCGTGTTACTCTACAAATCTTCTTAATTCCAAATGTTTTTCCCCCCAACCTTTTGCACAGGTCGATGGAGGCCTCTTATAGTTGATCTGATGCCTAATTCAATGGTTTCATATAGTTACATAACCATCTTACTCGAAAATGCTCCCTTGCACAAATGTTGTCAATGTTGTGAATGACAACATTGACACCTTGTTACAACCTTTGGGATTTTGGTTCAAAACTTATTGTTCAAACACCATAAGACCCTAACCATTACTTAGTTAGGCTATTTAGACCTCACATAGGCCACTTCTACACTTCTTTGCCCAATTTGACCCCTAAATGCTTCATTCCCACTTTTGCCACAATATTGGTAATTTGGGTACAAATTGGCACTTGCCTTCACAAAGGTCACACATGAGGACATCTCACAGTGATCGATTGTCCCTTGTGTAATTGCCACTTGAATGTATTGCTATTGAACCACATTAATGCTTTTCTTCTTCAACAAATGAGGACAGTCACTCTAAAGACAACATGATAATGTACACTCACTGTAAGGACAGTCACAAATGAGGACATCTCACAGTGATTGTCCCTTGTGTAATTGCCGCTTGAATGTATTGCTATTGAACCACATTAATGCTTTTCTTCTTCAACAAATGAGGATAGTCACTCTAAAGACAACATGATAATGTACACTCACTGTAAGGATAGTCACAAATGAGGACATCTCACAGTGACTGTCCCTTGTGTAATTGCTGCTTGAATTACACAAGGGACAGTCATTGTGAGATGTCCTCATTTGTGACAAGGACAGTCACACATGAGGACATCTCACAGTGATTGTCCCTTGTGTAATTGCCACTTGAATGTATTGCTATTGAACCACATTAATGCTTTTCTTCTTCAACAAATGAGGACAGTCACTCTAAAGACAACATGATAATGTACACTCACTGTAAGGACAGTCACAAATGAGGACATCTCACAGTGACTGTCCCTTGTGTAATTTCCACTTGAATTACATAAGGGACAGTCATTGTGAGATGTCCTCATTTGTGACAAGGATAGTCACACATGAGGACATCTCACAGTGATTGTCCCTTGTGTAATTGTCACTTGAATGTATTGCTATTGAACCACATTAATGCTTTTCTTCTTCAACAAATGAGGACAGTCACTCTAAAGACAAAATGATAATGTACACTCACTGTAAGGAGAGTCACAAATGAGGACATCTCATAGTGACTGTCCCTTGTGTAATTGCCGCTTGAATTACACAAGGGACAGTCATTGTGAGATGTCCTCATTTGTGACAAGGACAGTCACACATGAGGACATCTCACAGTGATTGTCTGTAATGTCC
This sequence comes from Chamaecyparis obtusa, assembly GCA_027943335.1. Lineage (NCBI taxonomy): Eukaryota > Viridiplantae > Streptophyta > Pinopsida > Cupressales > Cupressaceae > Chamaecyparis > Chamaecyparis obtusa. Next base: position 593,840 of record BSBK01005629.1, read on the forward strand.
CCTTTTTGGCTAACTTGGAAAATAGGAACAATTACTCCACTTCTCAGATTTACTCTATCAGATACTTACAATTAAACTAAGTAATGGAGGTTACTTAAGATATCAACCGCTATTTCAGATTCAATCACAATATGTGTGCAAGATGATATTGATACCAATATGTTTAATAGCACTGTCGGATATAATGATATGAAATATGCTATGAATATGATGTTTCCTATCACTTATAGTGATAGTATAATGATGGTATGTCTGATATAAACAATATCGATATACAATCAATAAGTATTGCTTACAGCAATGTATTTGCTGTGTCTGATATGATGATGTAATTATGCAAATGTGTAATATCGCTATGAGTGATATGTTGCTATTTCAGATTCTGAATTATATGCTTGCAACTTCAAATATTGATGCTGTTTCTGACTATCCTTTCTATCTGTGCAATCATGGTGTTGTCTCTGATCTGCAATGATAAACTTGAAACCAAACTGCCAAAGGCAGATGCTCTATTGAGTATATCCAAATATGGATAAGTAAATAAAGTTCTAATGATGCCTTGAGTGACTGACAAGAATGCATTCTTATATTGTCTTTAACAAATGAAGAGATTCTATGAATGAGACGTGTCTTGTTTCTTCCTCCATGTCCCTTTGTTAATCACACCTTTCCATAATCCGACAGTTCACATAATATTATTTCATTATTTTCTGATCATAGATAACTCCCAGATTGACTCAATATCAAATCTTTTTATGAAGGTAATCTTCCCTAATTGGTAGTGCAACCAGTAGTTAACATCCATTGTGTTTGTATTAGTTTGGTCTAACTATCATTAGTATTTAGTCAATCGATATTAACTCTTGCCTTATCCCATATTGTTATGATGATATCCAATCTTTCTACTCTGATATAAGTCGATATCATTTTCTGATAATTGTCCATTTATTGGTTGATTGCTGGTAATGGAGTTTGATCTTCAAATTGACTTCCATTCCTGTTAATACTTAAGGATACATTGTACTTATTATCCATGACTGATGCCTCATTCATCAATAGCTTGTGATATAATCACTGATGCTTTTGTGTTTCTACAAGATGTGGTTTATCTCAGACAATCGATAATCTTTCAATCCTTTAGTCGATATCCTCCTATGTGGTGTCTATTGATATAGATAGTAGAATTCAATCTAGTTTATGTTATTGTCATGATAACATAGGAAGTGATGGTGCATATTTGCTAGCGGGTCTTCATGTTTGATATTGCTTTATCGGATATGTCATTGTCTAAACTTGTGCAATTAATGATTATTTATAATATATGAATGGTTATCCTTCTTGCTTATCAATACATCTTCTGAAACACATAGCGACCTATCCCTTATTCATATCATGTTGATCTTGACTTCATAGTATTTGGTTCATTAATCATCCTCTCATGGTATCGATGTGTAATGACTAGTGATTGTTGTATCACTTCTTCATTCCTCATCGTGATAGATAATGCAGATGTTTAATGTAGATGTATATCGATTACAAATATTCGATATTGCTTTAAACGTTATTATTATTATTATTATTATTAATGTTATTGTTATTATTAAATATTATAATTAATGATGTTAGTAATATTAATAATATTATAATAAATATTATTATAGTGATAACATATTGTTTTATATTGAGAGGTTTATTAATATTATTTATATATTAAAATTATTATATCAATAATTGATTTAATATTATTACTTAATATATTATTATAATATAATATATATAATTTATTAATATTTTAATATTATTTAATTAACATATTACTTATTATGCTAACTATATATTATTATTATCTTTTGATAATAATTATATATTATTGTTATATACCGTTAATAATAGATTATTATATATCATCTAATCATTTTATTATTATACTAAGTTCAATATGTCACGGCTCATGACATTGTCCCTTGTGTAATTGCCACTTGAATGTATTGCTATTGAACCACATTAATGCTTTTCTTCTTCAACAAATGAGGACAGTCACTCTAAAGACAACATGATAATGTACACTCATTGTAAGGACAGTCACAAATGAGGACATCTCATAGTGACTGTCCCTTGTGTAATTGCCACTTGAATTACACAAGGGACAGTCATTGTGAGATGTCCTCATTTGTGACAAGGACAGTCACACATGAGGACATCTCACAGTGATTGTCCCTTGTGTAATTGCCACTTGAATGTATTGCTATTGAACCACATTAATGCTTTTCTTCTTCAACAAATGAGGACAGTCACTCTTAAGACACCATGATAATGTACACTCACTGTAAGGAGAGTCACAAATGAGGACATCTCATAGTGACTGTCCCTTGTGTAATTGCCACTTGAATGTATTGCTATTCAGCCACATTAATGCTTTTCTTCTTCAACAAATGAGGATAGTCACTCTAAGGACAACATGATAATGTACACTCACTGTAAGTGTACATTATCATGTTGTATTACAAATGGACCTTATGTTGGTCGGGATATAAGTGCAAAAAAAAAAAGGAACGTTGTCATTTGTGTTTTCAACAGCGCCGAGAGAGATTCCCTCCGCGAAATCAAGCAGGTTATCATTTCTGTTTTGAACAAAGCGGGTTGTCATTTGTGTTTTGAACAGCACCGAGAGAGATTCCCTCCGCGAAATCAAGCGGGTTGTCATTTGTGTTTTCAACAGCGCCGAGAGAGATTCCCTCCACAAAATCACAGCTACAATTTCTGAGTACGTTGGGTTTATTTTTCTTTTGTCATTATTATTTAATCTGGTATTCAGCTGTTAGAGAGCTAAAATACCCAGAAATGAGGACATATCTGTGTTGAATTTATTGTTAGCGGCTTTGGTTATTTAGAATGCTTCCCCACAATACTTAATTACACAAGGGACAGTCACTGTGAGATGTCCTCATTTGTGACAAGGACAGTCACACATGAGGACATCTCACAGTGACTGTCCCTTGTGTAATTGCCACTTGAATGTATTGCTATTCAACCACATTTATGGGCCCGTTTGGACCACGACACACAGTAGCATCTATAGAGAAGAATATCCCAGGTGTAACAAGTTGTAAGAATATACCAACAGTTCTAAGAAGTTCCCTAGCACGTAGTAGCATCTACAGAGAAGAATATACAACATGAGGGCAGCCACTGTAAAGACAACATGATAATGTACACTCATTGTATGTGTACATTATCATGTTGTCTTTACAGTGACTGACCTCATTCAAGTGGCAATTACACAAGGGACAATCACTGTGAGATGTCCTCATTTGTGACAAGGACAGTCACACATGAGGATATCTCACAGTGACTGTCCCTTGTGTAAGCCACTTGAATGTATTGCTATTCAACCACATTTATGGGCCCGTTTGGACCACGGCACACAGTAGCATCTACAGAGAAGAATATCCCAGATGTAACAAGTTGTAAGAATATACCAACAGTTCTAAGAAGTTCCCTAGCACATAGTAGCATCTTCTAATTGTCTATACCACTTCACAAGGTATTGTTTGCACACATTGTTTTTGGTTCTTTTGATGACCCTTGTTTTGAAATTGCTATTAGGCCTTGTAGCTTATATGTTTTGATTGCTGGAGAGCTTCTAAAGCTAAGCAAGAAGACCATTGCACGAGTTATAGCCGCGCGCTCAGGTTTGAAAATTGTATATTTTTTAATCTAATGTATATTTTAACTAGACTTTTAGCTTATTTTTGCTGTATATTTTAATCTAAAGGGAATCATGGATGTGAACTTGAAAGAATTTTGTACTTAGTTCTTATGGAGAGAATAGTAGTAGTTTACGGTCTAATATCAAATAGAGTTTTCCAATTACAGAAAGTTAATGAATTCTAATAGCTTATATGTTTTGATTGCTGGAGAGCTTCTAGAGCTAAGCAAGAAGACCATTGCACGAGTTATAGCCGCACGCTCAGGTTTGAAAATTGTATATATTTTAATCTAATGTATATTTTAATCCTTTTGCCATGTCATGTAATATGTCTTGCCTTGTAGCTTATATGTTTTGAAATTGCTGTTAGGCCTTGTAGCTTATATGTTTTGATTGCTAGCGAGCTTCTAGAGCTAAGCAAGAAGACCATTGCACTAGTCGTAGCCGCGCGCTTAGGCATGAAAATTGTATATTTTTTAATCTAATGTATATTTTAACTAGACTTTTAAAATATTAAAGGATTTAACTAGGTCTAAGAAGATTTGTGTACTTTTGACAATTTTGCTTAGTCACTGAAAGTTGTAGACCGAAGTTATCATAGCCCAATTTTTGCTTCCTGCGAAGAACGATCATGTCAGATAATATAAGTGAAGAACAAAATAGGGAGACAATCGCTAGATTGTGGTCTAACTTGAAAAGAAAAGGTGATGGAAAATGTTATTGTCCCTGCAAAATTTGTAAGGGCTTAAACCGTAGAAGATTGCTAATCAAAACAGTTAAGAGACATTGTAGGGAGAATGGTCACATTGAAGGGGGGCATGACTATCATCCACTGGTAAGTTGTTCATTATATCATTTTAACAATTTATATACATATGAAATCACTTGATGATGAGTTGAAGATCATGGTTTATTTATGTTAATCAATTTTATATAGGTTGATCTCCCCAGGGAAGTACATGATATGGAGGAACATGGGGGTGCGAATATCCAAGGTGAAGATAATGATCCCATGGAAGATGATGATCATGCGCCAGAAAACACAATTGAAGATGATGGTATAAATACATTGATCCATGACACATTTAGTCCAAGCGGATCTGATCATGATGATGATGATAGCCTCGATGTACCTCTACTTGAGAAGGCATACGAGCCCCTATACAAAGACTCCCAAACAACTCTTCTCTCTGCTATATTGTTGTTGTTGAACTTGAAGGTTATGAATGGTTTATCCAACATAACAATGTCACGTATGTTAAGGTATGTCATATATGTCTTTATAGTTAACAAAGGGTGAATAATGTACCACTAATATTGTTTATATTAACAACTTATATTTTTTGCTGTAGATTGATATGCGAGTTTTTGTTACCACCATCAAATATTCTACCTCGCTCATATCGAGAATTATCTGCTATTATGAAAGATATTGGAATGGAGTATCAAGCAATACATGCTTGTCCCAATGATCATATTATATATTATAAAGAACATGAATTTGCAACACAATGCCCTGTATGTCATACGAGTAGATATCGAACAGATCGAATAACAAAAAAGGTGCCTCACAAGGTTCTTCGTTACATCCCCATTATTCCACGGATGCGACAATTATTCAGGTGTACTAGCTTGGCACAATTTATGGATTACCATGCACGCAATAGAAGTCGAGATGACATTATTCGAATCCCTGTGGATGGTTCGGCATTTATGCACATAGAGGAAAAGTGGCAACACTTCAAAGAAGAACCTCGTAATCTCAGGCTTTCATTGGCAGCGGATGGTGTCAATCCATTTGGAGAGATGAGATCTGTTTGCTCGGTGTGGCCTATTTTTGTTATCAACAATAACATTCCTCCGTGGATGTCAATAAAGAGGGAGCACATTATGTTGGCAATGATTGTTCCAGGTATTTTATCATTTGATAGTTATTAATTTACATGTACTTACAAATCTTACAGTAAAATGGTCACAATAATTATGTAATGTTACTATTCATTCAAGTAGGTAAATATCAAGTTAAAGATATGAATGTATATATTGAGCCTCTTATTGACGAGTTGGTGGAGTTATGGAACGGTGTCACTATGTATGACGTGTCTAGACCAATAGGACAAAGACAATTTCAATTCCATGCAATACTTGTATGGACAATACATGATGCCCCAGGGCTAACACATTTTTGTGGTATGTTATAGTGAATTCAAGTTGTGCATGATAATTCTAATTATAAAAATCAACATATTTAATAATCCAATTATATCATTATCTTGTAGGTCTTCAAACAAAGGGAAAATTTGCATGTCCAGTTTGTGGTCCAAAGATGAAATCTCGTCATTCAAAAAGTTTAGGAAAGCATGTGTTTGATGAGTACAAACACTTCCTCCACAGGAATCATAAGTATCGAAGTATGGAAAAACATCTTTTCAATGGGAAAGAAGAGACTACATCAAAGCCACGAAGAATGACACCTCGCCTATGGAAGTTGGAATATAATAGAATTAATCGTCGAGGTAATGTCGTTCCACTTAATGGTTTATGTTTGTAATTTATATATTTCTATTGTGATTTTTGTTTACTAATTATGTAATTGATGATCGTGAAGGTCGTCAAGGCACTACTAACAACCTTCCAAAGGGACTAAAAAGCTATCCCAGACAATTTAGTAGGTTGCCCTACTACGAGGACCTACAAATTGTGCATTTGTTTGATCTTATGCATGTTGGAAAGAATATAACAGAGACATTGTGGAAAATACTGGATGGAAGGCGTGACAAAGAAAAAATTGTCAAAATTTGTAATGACATTCATGAATCCAATCATGCACTGAAGAATTTCATTCACTCAAATAGCAATAGAGATTAGATTAATATAAGTGCCCTTCCTTGGTTATTAACGGAGCAGCAAAGTGATGCCATAAAAGAAGTCATACGAAAAATTTGATTTCCCACAGGATTTGCTGGGAACATAAGCAATCTCATATCAAAGAAAAGTGAATTTGGGCCAGGGCTCAAAATGCATGATTGGCATACTTTCATCAAGGTAAGTTATGTTCTTCTGTATTTACAATATATTCATAAACTACGTGTACTATTCATTATGTTATGTTAGAAAATAATGAAATGATTGGTTTATAATTACTGCAGTACGTGTTACCTCTATCTCTCCCAGAGCACTTCAACAATAACATCAAACAAGTGATATATGATCTTGGAAAATACATGAGGTAAGCAGTAATATCTGTTCAATTTGTTGTATATATTTATTATATTCGCGATTTGTTTTTCTTGCTATGTAATCTATTGTATATTATTTTGTAAAGTCTCGTATTTATATATTTTTTGTGACTTGAATCTCTTAATGTAGGTGGTTGTCATCTAAAGAAATCCATAAAGAAGATATAAACTATTGGAAGAGAATAATTCCTCATTTATTGTGTGAAATGCAAAAGTGTCTACCTCCAACTTTTTTCAATGCACAAGAACACTACCTCATACACCAAGTTGAGGAGATTGAATTGTGTGGACCTGCACACACTAGGTCAATGTGGATGGTTGAGAGGCACTTGAAATCTTTGAAGGCTTTGGTTCGACAAAGAGCACATCTTGAGGGTTCTATGGTAGAGGGATACATGGTATACCAGACTATGGTGTACATTACTGAATATCTTCCTAAGTTTGCTTCAAATATCCATGTAGATCGCATTTGGGATCTCGACCCTTTTAAAAAATTCAAAGGGGAGTACTTGATGGGGAAAGGTAGATTGAGGAAAGTGACAGGTAATAAATTATAAGATGTTATTGTAATAAATTATTTCTTAATCTTCAAAATAAATCGGTTGTAAGTCGTCTATTTTTTTTTTGTACAGTTGCTCGAGAGTGGGATGCACTACATTTGTATATTGCAAACAATCTTGATTGGATGACGGTATGGATTGAACGATGTCAACATTCTGGTCACACATTAACATGGGAAGGTGTATCTTCATTGGTTAAAGAAGCTCATCGTAATGGAGATTCTAATGTTACGCAAAGGGAAATAGATTTAGCATATGGTTTAAGAGATTTCCAGGTACGTACAAAATTATTAATCACCCGTATGTTTATCAACTCACGATATAATAATTTTGACATGTTTCACATATTATTGCAGGTTAAACACCACAAGGGTATGTTCTGTAATGGTCAAAAATTTCGCGTCAAAGTGTTGGATGACACGAAGAAAACTTGTGATTCTGGAATAACTGCAGTCTTTCAAGTGACTAATATTTCATCTAGAAATGACTTAGATCCTCAAGAGTCTAAAAATCAATACTATGGCATTTTGGATGATATACTTGAGTGCGACTTTAGTTCCTTCAAATTAGTACTCTTCATTGTCAAATGGTACAGGCTACGACTTAATCCAAATGATCCTAATAGAACTGTTATTGAACATGATAATGGATTTACAATGGTTAATACAAGGTCGTTTGAGCCAGTTGGGGATGAGCCCTATGTTCTTCCAAGCCAATGTGAGCAGGTATTTTACTCAGAGGTTTCACATAAACCGGGTTGGTCATTTGTTGTTAGACATGAATCGAGAGGAAGGCCGATAAAGTATAATGCGATGGAAGAAGAAGATACCGAAGAAGTAGAAGATGATGTAGATGATGATCACGATCGACAATTATTGGATGATGTTCCTGAGACAAATTTTCATGAAGAAGAAGAAGAAGATGATGACGATGATGTTGCTACTGATGATGATGATGAAGATGATGTTGATGTTGATGATGATGATGTTGATGATGACGACAACGATGACAACGACGACGACGACGACGATGATGATGACGACGATGACGAGGATGATGATGATGATGATGATGATGATGATGATGAGGATGATGATGATGAAATTTAAAGGTATGCCATCAATCCTTAATGTATTTAATATTCATTTCTTGATAGAAATATATTTGTCTTAAATGGTTACATAGTTTATTCATTATCTATTTAAAAGCTACAAGTTTCAACTACAAATAGAATACTGCTAATCTAAATTAGCTATTAATCTAAATTAATTAAATAAAACTATTTAAAACACATATTAATGTGAGCCTGATTTAAGTGTTATAATGTGTACGTTTTAATGTTTTTAATTTTTATGTGATGCTTATGATGGATGTGATTATGATTATGATGTGATTATGCTCACGATAATTGAATTACATTTGCAGGAAATTGAACCCCTTTCAAGAGCATCCCGCACAGTCTCATGGATCGATAGGTATAAGTCAATACACCTTATAGAAAGTCTATTTAATACACTTATCAATAGTAAGATTGATGTCTTCTAAGATCTCTCCCATTTGCAGGTACCAGCAAATAGGTATTTGCCAGAAGTGTCTTCCTCAAGTGAGGGAAATATAGGAATAGAAGAGGAAAGTGAGACATGCAGTTTATCTAGAATAGGGAGATTAACTAGAGGTCAAAGGACTAGAAGGAAATTCAATAAACACATGAAATTTTTCCTTGCTCAAGGGGGGTCATGTTCTTATGATGATGAGACGAAAGGCAACATCGAGGTGCCCTTGAGGTACCAACATCTACAGAAACATTGGGTACCCAAGGAACTTCCTCCAATAAACACTGATTTTTGTGTTAATGAGAGGATATATCGCATAGCACCATCATCATTACATGGTTTGGGCCTATTTTCTATGGATGGCATAAAGGTGTCTTACAACAAAGTTTCTGAATTGATGGAGTATGTTGGACCATGTTACGATTACAAAAGTTGGATGCATATTGTTCAATATAAAAAAAGTATGCGTAGGTATGCACTCTCGGCAAATTATATACAACAGCAAGACAATAATCAAAGTAAAAGTGTGGCTATATACATTGATGGAAGGCCAAAAGCAACAGGGAATATTGCAGGTTTTATAAATAGTACACAACCTGGGTCAACTATAAAGCAACCCAATTGCATATTTGAGGCGCGCGAGGGAAATCGTGTATTCATCTGTGCGATAAAATCAATACGTGCAGGGGAAGAGCTACTTATTGATTACAATTTGAACCGCATAGATACAAATGAGGCTACTATCATGGGGGTGGTACATACTATTAAACCAACTTCTAATCAATGACTCCAACATACCATTTAGTTATTAAATTTTTGGCTAACATTTTTATACTTGATCTTTGACACAGGGGCATAATATGGAGCAACCGCCCGAAGGTGATGGTGACGATATTCCTAGCTCATCTACACATGAGCAGGTAAAACTCATTGTAATTGTGCAAACTAGATAGAAGCAAAATGTTATTTTTTTTAATGTTATTTTCTTCATTGTTTTGGAGTAATTTTGATAATACTAATACTATTGTTGTCACAGAGGGCCGGTGGTCGGAGAGAGGGAAAGCAACCTGCAGTCCCTCAGGAGTCCCCCCTTGTGGACCCTTTTTTTATTGATTTAGCAGAGACCGATGACCCGATCGGTTCCATTAAAAAGCTGCTAAAGAAAATTGGGAAAGAACTTCTACGTTTGGTATCCATACATCCTCAGACTCAAGAAATAAAAGACAAGGCAGCTGAGTTGTTGCGCACTTCTGAAAACTTTAAAGTAAGTATTAATGAAAATTTTAATTATTACAAGAGTTCAACAATGGTTTTTATGTTATGCTCTTTTATGACATTAATTAAAATATGGATGCATTGTCTTTACAGAGTTATTTGCGTAATTTTGAACCCCATTCCCATGATGAGGTCGGTATTGCAAGTGGTTCAGGTAGATCACATGTTCCATTCCCCACTTGTGTTTTCCACTGAATATATATAGGAATGATCATAATCATTGACAATACATGCTCGAACAATCTTTTTTTTTAATGCTCTAACAATCTTGTCCATGCTAGTCCACGCGTTCTATATTTATGCATGCTCTAACAATTTTATTCTTCAGCTCCTTTCCATGATGATATGACAACGCCGCCTCCATCCAGGACAGCCACAAATGTCTTGCCGACTGCCATGTCAACAACACATAGCCTAAATGCACCAACTGTTGCACCATCTACTGGTACACAAATCCCTCTTTTTCTCTCTTTTGTTATGTGTTTAAGTGTTATGTGTTTACGATGTAGATCCCTTGATTGTGTTTGTGCCATGGGTGCTCTGTACCAATTTATTTCCCTTGAAGTATTATTTCTTGGAGGCATTTGATAATGGTTTTCATTTTTTGCAATAGGAGATGCAACAAGTCCCGATGCAACATCATTTCCTGGATGTTCCCGTGTTCCTAGTACGGGAACGGTGAAGGATTACATATTGATCATCAGCGACGATGAAGGCATTCCCTTAAAAGTATCCAAACTTCCAGGTACTTTAAAGTTATTATTATTCTATAGTGATATAATAGTAATTTAGTTTTTGATCACTCTTCATCGACTAATGATCCCATGATTATTTTGTAGGGAATGATATTTTTTGGCGAAAACTTGGTGACGAGTGTTTGCAGATATTCGGGCCCACCATACGTACATGGTGGAACATCATATCCTAACTAAAACCCCAAACCACTATTTTGATTTCATATCATTGCTAGAATAGTTTTCCTTTTCATCAATTTCTTGAACTATATTAAAGGTAGCTTCTCTTCATTTATGAGTCTAACATGTTTTTTTTTACTTAAAAGGTGGAATAACCAAGATAAAAAGTTGAAGGATGATCTTGTACATAGTATGACCCAGCTTTTTGGACCTCGTGCATTCGAGAGAAACAAGCTCCTTGAAAGAGCTGGTTTATGTTTGAAGTATATTAGGGACCAGTATAGGAAATATTTAGAGGTTAACCCAAGGCACGAGCGTCCGCCCTGTGTTCTTGAGGCTGAGTGGCAGGGTTTGATTTTGGATGGAAAGTATAAAGCCGACATGAAAAAAGGAATTACGCTAGTAGAGAGTAGAGCAAGGTATGTGATACTTTTGAGAATGTAATTATGTACTAATTAACCTCTAAATTTTTCCTGTACTGGTCTCTAACATATTTCAAACTTTTCATAGATTTCCTGACACATCAAAGGCAAAAAAGGCAAGATTAGAAAAGCACGGGACACACAAGCTCGGCTCTGGTGGTTTTTCCAAACTTCAAGCACGAGTTGTAAGTATTAGTAAATGAAAACTTGTATCAATTTTTTTATATATTGCAAGGAAATTTTTTTTGATCAAACAATGCAAGTAAAATTCACCATACCAAGAAAAAATGTAGGGGTCAGAGTTCAATAGATGCCTCACAGAAGAGGACAAGAGAATTGGCTTCCAACAAGGCTATAGAGCCGTGGCTGAACGGCTACGAGCTGAAATCAGTGTGCAAGGTTCAAATAATGATGCATCTGAGCCACAGGTAAATAAGCTAAATGAAATTTATTTCAAATTGAATACTTTACCAATTAGTCTATTTGATGTTAAGTTCTAATATAAAGTGAGTATATCTGTTTTAAGAAAGCAATGATAACAATGTGTAGGATATTGGAATGCAGCCTGACAATCCTTCTACACAATCTATGCATAATGAAGGTTCGCATGATGTGCATCCTAGTGGTGGAGGTATACATTTGCTATTAAAATTTTTATATGTAATTACAATTGGTGTTTGGATTAATGTAACATTTTGTATAGCAACTGTAGAGGATCGAGGGGTCGGTGCTCATGAGCATGTTGAGGTTGAGTCTAGACAAAATGATGTGGCCAGATCAGGTAATTAAAGAGCGCCACAGTTATGTTCTTTAAAATAATTAAATACTTGTAACAATTATAATTAAATATTTTAAATTTAACTCTTTTATTTGTTATTGTAGAGGACCCCCCTTTGCAGCAGCATAGGAATTTGAGATCATCAAGAACAGAGAACAAAACAACTGATGAGGGGGGTATTGATGATAACACTGATGCTCCTCTTAGAGCTTACATAGAAAAAAAAATTAGAAAGAGAAAAAATAAATGATTGTCATCTAAATACCTTAATTGATAATGACTGAATTTTATGTCTCAATGAATTTAATTATGTGCTAATGAATGTTCATGAATTATGTGTTTATTTTCATATTGATGAATGTTGCGTGTTAACGAATCTAATGTGTTAATGAATGTTATCATGTGATATTGATTGAATGTTACATTTTATTAATAATTGAAAGAATGAATGAATGTTAGATGTTAACGGGGAATGTAGAGTGATGTTAGGGGGAGGGGGGTGGGGCCAAATGAGCTTCCACCTTCACGTGGTTGGCCCTGTTTAGTAGATAATATTAAACTATATTCTCGAAACAAAGTGAAGCTCAATAAGATACTAAATGAGTCAAAATGGTTATCAAGGTCCTCTATCCATAAGATACTTGTAGTCAAAATGGTTATTAATAAGATACTTGTAGTCAAAATGGTTATCTAGGTCGTTTATCCATTCCATAAGTTCTTCACCATTCAAACTTCCTCCATAACAAGGAATGTGCTCTAGGTTAGTCATGAAGCCTAGCATGGACTCTCTGTCAGATAGAGCCACTATTTCAGAGCCTTTTCTGTGCATTTCCTTCAAGCACTGTACAGTGTACGGATGTGAAAGGGAGGGTAGACCAGTGTGGAAGTTAGAGTATTTATATCTTATGCTTTGAGAGTTTATTTGGTAGATTCAAGACACCTTATATCAAAGTTATTCCTTTTTCTTATCTGTTGTTCTGTCAAACCCTCATTTTTTGGGTTATTGCATTCAAATGGCCTTAACTTGCAAATAAACCATAGGATATCCTCTGTTCTTTGTAAAATGCAAGTTAAGGGGGTTTATTTTCATATTTTAAAAGCTTTGGAACAGGATACTAAGCCAGAGAATTTCAAGAGCAAGCCCTAGGTCAAGAATCTCAATGTTCTTGACTAGGAGTTGATGGATTATGCAAGATCAGAGGGTAGCGGCAAGTAAAGGACCTCAAACCTTGTTGAATCTAGATCTTTAGAGCATGGTGGACATCTTCAAACTCTAATCTTGGTTTCATGCACCCATTTTCAATGCCTTGTTTTGGAACCCACACCCAAAGGCATGCATTAGGTCTGCGGACTCAATAAGGACATTGATATGCTGGAGTTGAGTCAGGGTCTGGGAGTTGGAGGATTGTTAGAACATCAAAAAGGGTACTCAAAAAACATATAAGTTCATAAGGTCCTTTGTCAAATTGAAGAGTTATTGCTGCAGAACAGGTTTTGGAGACCTACTAGAGTCACTAGGTCTATTTGGACCCGTTTGGACCACGACACACAGTAGCATCTACAGAGAAAAAGTTTGGTATGCAATGGTCTTGAAACCTCCTGAGAAATTCTTGGTATGCATTTGTGTGGTGCAAAAGCTTCGTTGAAAGAGAAAAAGAAGAAAAGAATAGAAATGATTTTTTTTCTTTTTATGTCATATACTGTAACCAGCTACTTATAACTTGCAAAAATTATTATAACCATTTGAAATTGAAACTTAGTTTAATGTGAAACTGAGAACTGCTTTATTAGAGCTTTCTGTGATTTAGATTCAGACATCAAGAACATTGTTTGCCTAATATTGTGATTAATGTTTATTTATTAATATCTCATACTGACAAACAATTGATAATTGTAGGGAAAACGTCATTGGGGGTCTTTGAGGATCCACCAGAAGCCAAGGAGAAAATGTATTCAAATGCTAAAGATGGTGTAACAGTCCTTACAGCTGTTGAACCTTGCTGTGTAGATCATCTCCGATTCTCCAAGTTCAATAGTACTGTGGTATTCCTTTGGATACTTCTAATGGTAAATTTCAGACATCAAGTTCTTTTCGTATGAAACTACTACATTTGTAATCTGTAGTTTTAAACTTTTAGTTTATAAATGTTCATCAGCTTTAGTTCGTATGCTGCCATTTCAAGTATGATTAATGAAGTTACCTTTATCACAGGATGAAAGTGAGCAGTCAGCATACTGGTATGGAGCTGGCAGCATTGATACAGTGACTAGGGCATCGTTTAATGGTGGTATTGTGTTTTCCCGTATTTAGGGCATCGGCCTTTTGAAGCATTGCCTTCATCTTTCTTAAGTCTGAGTTTTAAGTTTGTTTATCTCTCTCGGCGCTGTTGAAAATACAAATGACAACGTTCTTGTTTGTTTTGCCCTTATACCCCGATGTGATTTCGCGGAGGGTTACGGCGCTGTTGAAAACACAAATGAAAACACAAATCCCTTGTGTAATTGCCACTTGAAGGAGGACAGTCACTGTAAAGACAACATGATAATGTACACTTACAGTGAGTGTACATTATCATGTTGTCTTTACAGTGACTATCCTCATTTGTTGAAGAAGAAAAGCATTAATGTGGCTGAATAGCAATACATTCAAGTGGCAATCACACAAGGGACAGTCACTGTGAGATGTCCTCATTTGTGACTATCCTTACAGTGAGTGTACATTATCATGTTGTCTTTAGAGTGACTGTCCTCATTTGTTGAAGAAGAAAAGCATTAATGTGGTTCAATAGCAATACATTCAAGTGGCAATTACACAAGGGACAATCGATCACTGTGAGATGTCCTCATGTGTGACTATCCTTGTCACAAATGAGGACATCTCACAATGACTGTCCCTTCTGTAATTGCCACTTGAATGAGGACAGTCACTGTAAAGACAACATGATAATGTACACATACAATGAGTGTACATTATCATGTTGTCTTTACAGTGGCTGCCCTCATGTTGTATATTCTTCTCTGTAGATGCTACTATGTGCTAGGGAACTTCTTAGAACTGTTGGTATATTCTTACAACTTGTTACACCTGGGATATTCTTCTCTGTAGATGCTATTGTGTGCCGTGGTCCAAACAGGCCCATAAATGTGGTTGAATAGCAATACATTCAAGTGGCAATTACACAAGGGACAGTCACTGTGAGATGTCCTCATGTGTGACTGTCCTTGTCACAAATGAGGACATCTCACAGTGACTGTCCCTTGTGTAATTGCCACTTGAAGGAAAAAAACATTAATGTGGTTCAATAGCAATGTATTCAAGCGGCAATTACACAAGGGATAATCACTCTGAGATTTCCTCATTTGTGACTATCCTTACAGTGAGTGTACATTATCATGTTGTCTTTACAGTGACTGTCCTCATTTGTTGAAGGAAAAAAGCATTAATGTGGTTCAATAGTGATGCAAAGTAGTTAGGGATTTTAGAATATACAAATATACATCCTTAACTCTCATTCCACCAAGGAAGAAGGAATTCCAATGGTTGAAATGTGAGTTAAGGTCTTTACATCAGTCAAACCCTGAAAATGAGGGTTTGTAAACAATGCACAGAAAATTTGAAATAACTTAGATATAAAACAAAGAGAACCAACTTACAAAGCATCAGATGTCACTATAACAACTTCCAGGCAAATTTTATCATCCAACCACCATCCGTACAGCCGTACAGAGTTCGTTTTTCACCAGAAATGCACTAAAACAGGGTTATTTTTATTTTTTATGAAAGCAAAATGATTACAATACTGGTTCTCTGTCTTTCTTCGACCATTTGAAGCCTAAAATAGGCTCTCCAAATGTTGGTTCAACCATCTAGGTGGTTAGAACAGTTTATCCAACAAATGTCAACTTTGCTAAGCAACTTTTAAAGTTGCATTACAACTTTGCAAACAACTTTGCCAAGAAGGTTAAAAATGTGTTGTGAAACTTTAGGAACCTTATTAAAGTTATTTTGGACCTTCAAACTTCTTAACAACATCTAAAAGACACCTAATAAACACTTACTATGCTCATTTCATCCAAGGACTCAAAAGATGCCCAAGGTTTATATATAAGTCACCAAGGGGTCTTGTGTCCAACAAGTGGATGTTTATAAGGAGATAAAATCAATCCTTAATATTTATTACAAACCAAGAAAACATCTAAAACTCCTATTCTAATTTATTGTCATTCAAAAAGACTCTGATTTGTCATTCAAAAAGACTCTGATTTGTCAATCAAAAGGACCTTTCACCAGTCAATCCTTCAAAGCTCCAAGGTGAAAATCTTATGTTCCAATTGATAGGATTTGACTCCTTGGCTTCATGGAAACTTCCTTCAATCATGGTGTCTTTGGCTTGCATTAGGGATGCCCCTGCATCAAATAGCAATGCATTCAAGTGGCAATTACACAAGGGACAGTACATGCCCATTAAAGTTGGTGTTTTGTTATCCAGCATGACAATGGAGACAACATACTCTGTGTCAATTTTACTGATCAAATTTCCCTCCGCCAGGCAAAGCAACAATCTGGGTATGATAAGGTGAAATTTTGTAGTCCTTTTGGGTATGATAACAATTCCAGTTTCCAATAAGATGGTTCATTTTTATAATCTAGCTTCAATTTCTCTTGTGAAAATCTTTTTTTCATTTTATGGGTGGTAAAATATAATTATTATGCTAGAGGTGTGTACTTATGGATGATAATGAAACAAAATGATAAGATTTAAGACTCTTGTTTTTTTTTTAAATAGCAATTTAAGTTTCCTTCTATTATAAATTACTATTTTTCTATTTTTTAATGTATCTTTCTAGATCTTTTATATCAATTTTATTTATGAAATATAAATATATTAATAATGTTTTAGTGTTTTTAGGATTAGTTTATATCAATTCTATGTATCATCATTCGTCATTCAATTGTCAGTATTATTAATTTAGACTGTGCAATTGTAGAACTACTCGAATATGGGTTGGATGGATACTCAAGCAGGGGAACCCTCCTCAAATATCTCAAGCAGTGAACTTGGAAAAATGTGTCCTGAAGGAACCCTTTCCATCAGAGAGATAAAAGTACAAACAAGTAAAAGAAGCAGGCTCTGCAAATATGTTTTTGAGAAGAAAAATGATAGATTATTCGAGTATGGTTCATGAGGTATATCTAAAAAGACATTTTTTTTCTTATTATAATAAAAGAGGAAGTTGTGAATGTCAAAGTTGAGTGAAACAAAAATTATTTTCATCAAATTTTGTTAGGCTTGCTTTTGGGAATAGTTTCTTACAATATTGCTATTAAGATTTTTATTGTGTAGTTTTTAGATTAGGTTTATAAAATTATATTTCATGAGTAGTGATTCATATTAATCAATTAACGATACTTTTGGAAGGTATTTTCAATGTGTCAAATTTTGATATTTTTACAAGAATTAGATTGTGTAATTTTTTTAATTAAAGTCATTGACTCATATTTCATAAATAATAGTTCTCATGAATCCATCTCTTATAAGATTGAATAGTCTATTTAGGAAGTATTTCTGATAGTATGTCAAATTATGATATTACTATTACCATTAGATTGCATGGCTTTGAAGTCAACCTCGTTGACCCATATTCTTCTCTGTAGATGCTACTATGTGCTAGGGAACTTCTTAGAACTGTTGGTATATTCTTACAACTTGTTACACCTGGGATATTCTTCTCTATAGATGCTACTATGTGCCGCGGTCCAAACGGGCCCATAAATGTGGTTGAATAGCAATACATTCAAGTGGAAATTACACAAGGGACAGTCATTGTGAGATGTCCTCATGTGTGACTGTCCTTGTCACAAATGAGGACATCTCACAGTGACTGTCCCTTGTGTAATTTCCACTTGAATGAGGACAGTCACTGTAAAGACAACATGATAATGTACACATACAATGAGTGTACATTATCATGTTGTCTTTACAGTGGCTGCCCTCATGTTGTATATTCTTCTCTGTAGATGCTACTATGTGCTAGGGAACTTCTTAGAACTGTTGGTATATTCTTACAACTTGTTACACCTGGGATATTCTTCTTTGTAGATGCTACTGTGTGCTGTGGTCCAAACGGGCCCATAAATGTGGTTGAATAGCAATACATTCAAGTGGCAATTACACAAGGGACAGTCACTGTGAGATGTCCTCATGTGTGACTGTCCTTGTCACAAATGAGGACATCTCACAGTGACTGTCCCTTGTGTAATTGCCACTTGAATGAGGACAGTCACTGTAAAGACAACATGATAATGTACACAAGTACTGTGAAGGTAGTTACAAGTTACGGCTGTTTCATTGCATACCCAAAACAATGAAGATGTTACGGTCCACAAAACGTTTGTGCTTGAAAGATGAACAAATAAAATTAAACTTCTAAATAACCAAAGCCGCTAACAATAAATTCAACACAGATATGTCCTCATTTCTGGGTATTTTAGCTCTATAACAGCTGAATACCATATTACATAATAATGACAAAAGAAAAATAAACCCAATGTACTCAGAAATTGTAGCTGTGATTTCACGGAGGGAATCTCTCTCGGCACTGTTGAAAATACAAATGACAACGTTTCTCTACATTATCATGTTTCCTTTACAGTGACTGTCCCTTGTGTAATTGCCACTTGAAGGAGGACAGTCACTATAAAGACAACATGATAATGTACACTTACAGCCCGTGTACATTATCATGTTGTCTTTAGAGTGACTATCCTCATTTGTTGAAGAAGAAAAGCATTAATGTGGCTGAATAGCAATACATTCAAGTGGCAATTACACAAGGGACAGTCACTGTGAGATGTCCTCATTTGTGACTATCCTTACAGTGAGTGTACATTATCATGTTGTCTTTATAGTGACTGTCCTCATTTGTTGAAGGAAAAAAGCATTAATGTGGTTCATTAGCAATGTATTCCCAGCATCTGTACCTGCATCTCTCTTATATACTACAAGTTGCTTGCCATCAGAAATTGCAGTTCCCTCACATGACATTGATGGTGAAGTGTTCTTTTCAAAACCATCATCTGTGGTTACCAATGCTCCTGTTTTAGGCAATAAGTTTGTTGCATTCCATGAGCCATTGGTCAAGTTTCTTCTATGAGCTTCTGATGCCTCAAAATCTAAGCAGCGCCTACGCATGCCTCGTTGTGGTTGATTATCATTCTGTACATGAATTATAATGAGTAATCAGTTTTGGGCCTTGGAATCTTGTATGTAACATGCACAGGCATTTCATGGCTAAATGAATCTATTTTAAAAGCATCAACTTTTCTTACATGATGCTGGATACATAAGTAGAACAAGCGTATATCAAATTGGAAGCAATCAGAACTCCACAATGACATATTATTTAGAGTACTCTTCAGTTTAAGTAATAATGCATATATTGACACTGTAAAGACAACATGATAATGTACACTCACTGTAAAGACAACATGATAATGTACACTCACTGTAAGGACAGTCACAAATGAGGACATCTCACAGTGACTGTCCCTAGTGTAATTGCCACTTGAATGTATTGCTATTCAGCCACATCAATGCTTTTCTTCTTCAACAAATGAGGATAGTCACTGTAAAGACAACATGATAATGTACACTCACTGTGAGTGTACATTATCATGTTGTCTTTAGAGTGACTATCCTCATTTGTTGAAGAATAAAAGCATTGATGTGGCTGAATAGCAATACATTCAAGTGGCAATTACACAAGGGACAGTCACTGTGAGATGTCCTCATTTGTGACTATCCTTACAGTGAGTGTACATTATCATGTTGTCTTTACAGTGGCTGTCCTCATTTGTTGAAAGAAAAAAGCATTAATGTGGTTCATTAGCAATGTATTAAATAAATTTTTTTTTTAATCCACCCACGGGCGTCGCAATTGCGACGGCAACCCATCGTAATGCGATGCAGGCGCCCGTCACAATTGCTTGGGAGGCCCATCGCGATTGCGAAGGCCCTCCGAAGCCATGCGATGGGGGGGCGACGCCCATGCCACTAACAAATCTTAGTCACATTGCGACGGGATATGTGTTGCAATTGCGATGGCTACCCATAGACGTCGCAATTTGCGACTAAAAAATAGCGACGTCTATGGGTGTTGCTATTGCGACACATAGCTGTCACAATTGTAACACATAGCCATCGCAAAATGCCCCCAAATGTATTAGTGTCTCAACCTCAGAGGAGAAAAGGTGGACATGTTGATGCTGTTGAGGATGATTTTCAAAGAAGAATACCTGGGGGACAACATTAATGTTGTCGTGTTTGTAGAAATAGGGGTGGAGATCCCTTGGGCAAGTGAAATACCCAAGCTTCTCCTCCCAGGCCAGAATGTGGCCATGCAACCTTTTCTATTGGGCCTAAATGCTAGGCAGTTGAAGCGCCATAGGAAATGGGCGTTGATTGCTAGGGATTTTCTCTGTAAGTGGTTTTTTCTCAATGAAGTGGAGGTGAGGCAATATGAATGGCTCAATGAATTCTCACAATTAATCCTCTCTAGAGAATTCTACTTAGATGGAGGGGAAAATCACTAGTGTTACCCATGGCTCATCATCCCACTTTTTTTTTGATACAATCTTACCACATTTTTTGTTTTTTTATACAATCATACCACTGGGCCACTAGCACTGGTCCACTGCCAGTGATCTAGTATGTTTTTATTTTTACTTGACAATGTAATTACTATTTTTATGAAAAAATATAATGAAAATTTTGCAAGTTCATTTCAATTTGTGTTTTATGGGTACAAAAAATGATTCTTACACTTCTCTGTGATTGCAATATTTTAATTAGTTGCTTTATCTGTGTCTTAGACATGTAAGTATGTTTCAGTAGAAATAAGGAAGTGATGGTATTTCCATTTTTAAATCCAAATATTTAAAATGTCATTGCCTTCTCAATTACCGTTAGAATTCCTAAATTAAGATAACCATTAATCGAAGTTGTATGAAATTGTTACCCAATTAATTATCAAAATAAAATTGTAAATTATTCAGTGTTCATTGTTTTAGAATTTAGTGTAAATGAAAAATAATTTAATTTAAATTTAATAAATTTACAGCGTATGGTGTATTTTGAGCTGAAGGGGAAATAAAACCTAATTTTTGCAAAACTCTTCTAGAATCATGACACATGTCCACTTAGGTTGGCACCATTTGATGATGACATGTGACTAATGACAAGGCAAAAGTGAATTGGACTTGTGGCACTTGAAAGTGACTACCAACGACCGTTGCATGAGCACAGATCAACGACATAAGATGTATTTCGGGTTGAAAGGAAAAATAAACCCCATTTTTAAAAACCTATTCCAGAATCATGACGTGTGTCCACTCACTCGGTCAGTGTCATTCAATGATGATGTGTAATTTAAGGTGACTACTAACAAGGTAAAAGTGAATGGGACCCGCAACACCTCACAATGACTACCAACGATTGTTGGATGAGCATAGATCAATGATGTATGGTGTATTTCAGGCCGAAAGGGAAAAGAAACCCCATTTTTGCAAACCTATTCTGGAATCATGACACATGTCCACTCACTTGACCAGTGTCATTCAATGATGACATGTGATTTTAGGTGACTAGGTGACTACTAACAAGCCAAAAGTGAATGAGACCTGCGACATGTGACAGTGACTACCAATGAGTATTGGATGAGCATAGATCACCTCTTTTTGCAAATGTCCCCTGGAAACAAGGCATGTGTCATGATTTAACACTCAACTAAGTATAATTAAAATCTAAATTGGAGTAAAACTGAACATTTAATAAATGCAACAACTAATAAACTCAATTTTGGGTCTCCAATTGAAGTTGTAATGTCAAACGATTAAGTGACATGTGTCATAGTGACATCAGATATCAAACTTCAGAAAGAAGCAATAAAAGTTAACACGAGTCACAATTGTACAAATTTTTCCCTTTAGGTTTTTAATCTAAATTTTTTTAGTTGTAACTAGTATTTGAGATTCAAAAAGGGGTGACGACTTCTATGTTGAGGAATGCAACAGAGTCTCTCATCTCTCTTCCCACTCACAGTTTGCTCAAATTGAAATTCTGGGTAAAATCCTGAACACCTACGTCCTGCCATTTTAATTCTTCAAATCTCGTGGTTTACTATTTAGATTGTAGAACTAGAATTAGGATTTAATTTTCAATCATGCCTGTAAATTGTAGTTGAATAGAATTATTTAAATTTTCCTACAAGTAAATACCACAATGGCCAAAATAAATACCACAATTATGAGTAAAAGGCAAAGACGGGAGGTAGAGATAATAGACTTCCACAATCTGGTTAAAACACCAGGTTTCATTGATGAATTCCATGATATTTATGATACTATTATCCATGGAAATAAGGGAATAATGAAAATTAGATTTGCACTTGAAAACAAGAGGAACGATCCAAAGAAGGTTCAAAATTTTATCTATTTAACAACATGGTAAAGGCAACGACAACTAAAATTGCACCGTGGGTTGCTGGTTTGGCATGCATGGCATTACCTCAAGTATTCCCTTGCCTAGAAATTGTCATGGTCTACGCCGAAAATTATGATGAAAATAGAAAATTAATTGTGAATAAAAATACTCAAGAGGAAATTTTGTCCATAATCGAGAGTGAATTTGCTAGTCTATTGGACCTAGGGTTTGAACAACAAAACACAAACGTGCACATTGACTTGGGAAAGTTGACAGAGGATTATGAAAAAATAGATGCAACATAGAAATATTTGTATATCAGAGGAATAACAAGTAGTTCTAGTCTGTATCCAGATCATAAGCTTCCTTATGATTATGATATTTTTGTGCAATGGGTTCATGATAGTATTTCCTTGCTAGAATTTTGTTTGGGATTGGATAGTAACAAAGAAGTGGGTGCCAACATTCTTGAAATGCTTTTTCATATTCATTGTGAAAAAGAACCAGTAAAATATAGTTTTATTGAGCACATTGTTCATTGCATGCAAGAACAATTACTAATGATTAAAAGAGCTTCACATAAGACATTTAGATTCAAAACCTACTTGTGCTATCTTCTCTTAGCAAAGCATCGTGCAATATTTCAGATAAACAAGCTTTGTAGTCAGGTCCAAAATCCAATATATGAATGGACATTTAAGATAAGGATGATTGATAAAAGAAGGAACTACAACAATTTTGTAGACTTATTTTTGGCACCAATGTATCATAAAATTACAAGCACCCCAATGCCTAGATTGCCTGTTTCTTGTGGAGATTGCATTCAACTTGGAAGTCAAAGACAATTGGTTGACTGGTACTTCATGGAAGAGTACACTGTGTTAAGGTTTTACAGTTTAGTGGTAGAACCCTATAAACTTCCAATACATGTGGCAGAGAGGGTATTTGCATTATAATATGTATGATAGATGGAGAGCACAAATGTACTCTTTAATGGTCATCAAAAGAAAATGATATTTCCTTCCTTGCCTTTCTCATTTGGAGGGTTCACATTTGAGAAAAGAGGATTCAAAGTGGCACATGTTTTTTTTTTCAATTTTTCACTTTGATCTTGTTAGTCACTATCAGTATGATATACTCAACATAATTGGAACAAAGCTTAGAGAGAATGGGAACTCTACAAGCAAATGTCAACATGAGAGTATGCCATTGATAGAAAAATTTTAAAAGATGGAGTCCTGGGACAAGGTCAAAAAAGAGATGGAGAAATACGTCACTGAAAATAATATTTCAATACAAGAATTTTCATCACAAATTATGGCATTGCACAAATAGAAAGGAAAAGTGCAGCCTGCAACATCATATAATTTCTACCAGAAAGTTGCTCAACCATCTAGAAAATATATTCCAAAAGACCTAGTGGATGAATGTACATATGATAATTGGACTCGAACCAAAATTTCTAATTTTTGGGAAATGAGGAAGAATCTCGGTGAGCCAAAGACCTCTTCTTATCTTTATGAAGTGGAAGAGGATAAAATATTTAGCAAATTGTGGAATAAGGAGCATCCAGATGAAGCATATCACAATAATGATGATCATCCAGATAATGAGTATGAGCAGGATTCTCTGAATCCCACATCCACTAATGTATATTCAAGTAATAGTGGAGTTGATGTGTCCACAAAATAAAAATATACCAAAGGGGTAGATATTGTAGAAAAAATGGGCTATCCAGGTTGGGGTGGTATGGGTCCTAGAGGACAAGGGCCTTGGTGTCCACCTGACCCACCAGTTCCACCAAAATATGGTGAGAAACTAGTCCTTGGAGTTGAATCATTAGATTCATAAAAAATAATTACTTCTCAGTCTCATACCCTTGCACTTTTATTTGTTCCAGCTTCAAATCTAGTTCCACCTATTCCAAGCAGTCAGATTAGATCTCAATCAAGTGCCACTCCCACTGGTGTGAATATAATGGGTAGTACTAGTGGTCTGAAAAGGATATTACATGTAGACATGGGATCAATGGATCCCAGAGATCAAGGTAGTGTAAAGAAGAAAAATGTTATGACAAGTACAATAATGACCGTGAGTCCAATAATTGCCACACCTTCAGGACAAAACCCTCAAAATAATCCAAAATCTCCACTTGTAATGGGTTAGGGTATTGATAATCCTCATGGTGGAATTAGGAGAACCATATGCAACATAGGTGGAATCTCGTACATCACTGCAAGTGCTAATTCACCTTTCAAACATTCAATTGTGTCAGAAAATCTTGATTTTTGTTACAATGATTTTGTAACTAACTTTGAACATTTAGAAAATAGGAATAGACAAAATACTAAGACATTGAAGATGGATGCAATTGGTGCAGCTCATGATGCAAAACCTTCATCGAATGGGTTATTTCCCACATATGACCCAAAGAAATAAATGATGGAGTTCATGGTTGGTATGCCCCCAACTAGAGATAACAATCCACTATAGAGTCAGTTAGATCCATCTAAATTTCAAGTTAGCACCCTCCAAATGGATTTATCCAAAATTAAAAATTTGGACAAGATAAATGAGTCGAAAATGACCAACCAAGTGGTCTATAGTTTAGTGATGAAGTTGGAGAGAGAGAAAGGAAAGCTTTAGGGCACAATAGATAAGTTAAAGGTAGACCTATAAAATGAAAAGGCAAAGTTGAAAGCAACAAATAATAGGTGCAAAGAATTAGAGAAAATGATAAAAAAGTCATCCTCTAAAGAAGCAATTGGACAACAAGAACATATGGACGTAGAACTGAAAATTCTGAGGGAAAATTGGAAGAGAGTTGTAACGTCCCCACCAGGGAACCCATAAGGAATCGGGTCTTTAAGTATAAAATTACAACTAACAATTTTTTTAAAAAACATTCTAACATTTCATTTTTTACATCGACGATAGAATATTCCTTAAAGGTTCCCTTAATGAATTAATTCACCAAAACAAAAGTCATTGCATTTCATTACTTATTTAATTGGATTCATTTCTTTTTTCCCTTTTGACCTTACATTTTAGAATTTAAGGAAAAGGTAATAACATAATATTTCATTCACAACTTTATGAATATATCTTTTACTTCCCATTTCATTTTCAATCCTTCTGACCTACACATTGAATAACTAGCCTTTACAGATAATAATTAAACCTTCACATTTGAGGTCTTACTTTCTATTCCAACATAGGAGAGATACAAGAAAGAATACAAGATTTCATCTCTTTAATACAAATTTTGGATTCTTACATAAAACATCCCTTGAAATCCTGTAAAGATATCCCTCCCCGATTACATTGCTTTATCCTCCCAATTTCCAATGAAGAATATAGCTACATTTAAAATTACATCAAATGGCCTGAAGGCTTACAAGGATATCTTTTACATCTCGCATTAAAATAAAAATAGTACATGGTACAAAATGAGAAGCCTTTATCACTGCATAAATTTGAATGCATCCAAGTCACAAACCACGAATAGTACCTCAAAAGATATTTTCCACCCAACCATGTGAAACTATAGAAGTTCCATCCCCCGTGCTAGGAGATAGAACCAAGGTACTCACAAGGCCTAAAGAAACTTAAGGCTTTACAAACAATCACTTGAAAGCAAAGGAAAAGACATAACAAAATATCATCTTACTATACACAAAGGTTAGGTTTCTAGCATACCATCTAGGTGAGTATTATCACACAACCTGCATATTGGGATCCTCCCTGGAAACCATGTAACCACAATCCTCTTTTTATGTGAAGGATCCACCTTTGTAGTTACCTATGGTCCTAGTACTCCAACAGGTCTATGTGGACTTAGATTATATGTCTTTCATTATCTTTTGAAACCCCCCTTTCCCAAGTTTATTATTACGATTATCACTTGTTTACCAACTCACCCATAGGATCATCTAGAAGCCACTTTGGGTTCCAACACCTATGGTGAGCCACTCACCTAGGTTACCTAGTCCCCTATCCACACACAAGCCAAAGAAACAATAATGCACTTCAAATGGTTTAATTTACAGGTCTAGGGAACCCTCCTGTGCTCTCAGGCCCTCAGGATGAGTTCTAGCCTCATCATATGCACATATGATCATAAGGAAAGAATTACAAGTACGCAAAAAACTTAGATACAACATAATAACACAATCTAAGAAAGGATTTGACATTCAGAGATATGAAAAGTTGCAGACCAGACTCAAGGACCAACTGTAGAAGCCATATGCCTAATCCCAAGGCCAAAAATGGTAAAATAGAAACCCTAGGGCCCCATAAGTCCCATACGAGTATCCTCATAGGGAAATATGTGTATTAACATAGGCCCATACAAGTATACACCCAGAATCTTATGAGTAAACAAGTTCAGGGTTGTTTGCTCGTACGAGAACTATCCCAAACTCATCCAGAATTGCCTAAAAAATGTAAATTTAAAGTGTGGAGAGTGCCTGGGGAAGGTTCCATGAGGTATAATTGATTCAAGAACCTCAATACCACATCCAAAACACTTCCTCAACACACCATAAAAATAATAATATCAACAAAAGATCAAAACTAAAAGATAAAAGCATAAATCTGCAAATGCCACAGGAAGGAAAACTCACTGCAACCCTTCCTAATCACTCCTAAACATCCCTAAATCTTCCTAAAATTTCCTAAAATTCAAGTAAATAGACAAATACACCAAAATAAAGTAATATAAACAATCATAAACTCCTAAGAAGAGATTTGACAAATTCATTTAACAAAAACATACATCACATCTTCCCGGATGCATTATTCTTTAACAACTGAATACAATCTATATTATTCCTAAAACCGCATTAATTTAAAATTACTTATGAAGACATTATAAATCTCACAAACACACACACTCAATACAAGCATATAGGAAAGGAGCTTAATCTTCTCGGTTCCAGATCCTACCTGAAGTCCTGCGGAGAATCCCTTATGGAGCTTGTGCACACCACATCAACCTTCCAAGCTTTGAGAGATGGTGGCCTTCCAGGATAGATTTCCTTCAGAAATTTTTTTTTTCTCCTCCTCAGAGAATCTCCTAAGTGCCCTCACAGAGCCAAAATGGTGATTGAAAATACAGAAAACCCCCCAAAACCAATATATTTCCTGAAAACTCCTAAATTTCTCCAATCCTTCTAATCTCCCAAAACTCCTCCCCTGCTAATAATTTAATCCCAAACTATATGGTTGGAGGAGGTTCTTTATGGGAAGCAACTTCCCCAACTACTATAGTTGGTTGAAATTAAATTAAACAATCCCCGTAACAACTATTAAAGTTTTTTTTATATTATGTTATTAAATTATTCACCTAAATAAGGCCATAACAAGAAAAGGAACACAAGAGTTATCAAATAACTCACCTAGCCCAATTGGAAACAAACTAGCCTAGCTTCTAGGAGGTGTTAGGTTCAAATCTCCTAGATAGCTAGTTTTACCAAAAGAGCTTTATTTTACTTTATTATTATTTTATTCAATAACCATTATTTAAACATTAAAGATACTATTATACTAGCAAGTAAAAACACATAAGTAATAATATTTATATATGCATAGGTATATATGTGTGCACCCATATATACATATACATATATAACATACATTCAATTATAACACAGATATAAATACAAATAAATATATTCATACAAGGGGTAAATCCAACTTACAACATAAATCTTAATACAAAATTCATAACACTGAACAACAATCCCCAAATAAGGTAGCCTCTTAAATAGGAGTATAGGTTAATAGGAACTCCTTGAGAGTAACTTGGTAAAATTAACGCAGTCAAGGATGGTGCAGTCAAGGAGAGTAACTTGGTAAAATTAACCTTGCAGCCAATCAAGAACACAACAGAATAACACAACAAGATATGCTCAATATCAGATTTTCTATTAACATGCCTGACTGTAAGGCCGTCCGGGTTAGGGCCAATTACAAACAAGTAATTATGTAAGATCAACAAGATCCAACACAACTCCATCTAGTTCAGTTCTGAAAACTATCAGCAACTGATGGAAACCCTAAGGAAGATCTAAACTTGAGCTCGCAAGCCTCCAATAAATCTCCTTGTCTCCAAGTAAATAACTACTAGCTCTGCTGTTACAAACTATCAGATAACAATCTGATCTGCAAGATCTCACATGATCTTTTCTGCAACTTCACTTATCCGGTTCTCCCAACTCAGCTCTTAGAACTTCCAATCTGATCCTCAAAACATCTACCCAAACATACTATAAATACTAATCATCAGCCATAGGTCAGCTGGATGACAGAATTAACTCTTACAAAAAAATATTAAATGCAATACAAGTCAGCTCTCAATTAGCCTTACAATTATTAAATTCTCCATGTCAGCCTCAAGATCTACATAGGAGAATGCAACAAAAGCTACCAAAAAAAATGCACCACGTCGGCCAACCAAACCACCAAGAACTCCAGTCGGTGAACTAGAACTACCGAGCGCTAGAGGAACAACCGAGCACTAGTGAAACAACCGACCAAGCCAAGCAACATTGAGCAACACAGGCATCACCGAGCACTAGTTCCACTGAGCACCAGAAGCTTCACCAAGTTCCTTCAGCGACTGAGCTTCCTTCAATAACCGATACCACCGGTTAAAGCTACAACCCGAGTAACAACGGCCAAGTAACTCACCACCATGTAGATTCACTGAGGACCCAAGAATGCCCCTGCATCAAAAATCTCCACACAACAATAGTTCAAGGATTTGAAGGCACGCTCAAACCTGTGTAGCCAGGTGGAGTCGATGCCTAGTATCTGCATCCTGCAACACGAACCAAATACACCAACATGTATGCATATATATATGCACAAATAATGGAAAACAAGCAGGGAGAGTGTGACATCGCGTGGATCTCCCGTAGGAGTAGCTACGACTACCTCTCCTTATCCTACACTGACATCAAATAGTGTAATCAATAAAGCATAGTGGGATTAGTAGGGTTAGTTCCATCATAAAAATAATAATATAATTCAAGTATAAATCATTTCACAAATAGTTTATCCCTTAACATACATCATTTCATGCCAAATCATTTATTATCTCCATAAAATAATTCTATTATCCAAATATATGCTCAAAATGTCCCATCGTGAAATGAAAATTGTCCAAACATATAATCCAAAGTAATAATCTTGTCGGTCCAAAATATGAAGGTACTAGAGTGGGCATTACAAGAGCAATAAAAAAATTGAGGATGAAAAAGTCTCTTCATTAAGTTTATACAAACGCATGGAGACTACGACACATGCAATCAATAACATAAATAAAGAATTGGAGAATGAGAGGGTGAAATAAAAATAGTGAGAAGAGAAAGCAGAGATAATAAAAAGACATAGTGAACACCAGTTGTTAGAAATAAGAGAAGAGATAAAGAAGGAAAAATAATACAATTAAAACTTATGAAAACAACTTGAATGACTGAGTAAATAATACAGTTAAGAAAAAAAAGGACTTTTGGGGGAAAATAAAGGTGAATGCTGATAGGTTGTGTGATTGGTTTGAATTGAATGAAAGTCTTAGAGATGTTTTTGGGAATCTCAAAGAGCACATTGAGAAGAACAATTTTTTTTGTCAAAGACAGAATACTGCAAAGCATATTTTGCAACAAATCAACACAACCAGTGACAAGCATTTGGAAAACAAGGTAATTCATGACCACATGTGTGCATCAATAAAGGTGAACTCTATCTTTCAAAAATGTCAGAAACTAATGGAAGGAGAGGAAATTATGGCCTTATTTGGGACAAAGCTTGCCAAGATGAATTAAAAAACAACCAAAATGACAAGTCTTGGTTTTTCGAGTCTTGGTCCTAATAACTCATCAAAGAATTTTGTTGGAAGAGAAGCTTACAAAAAAAAGTTGGAGGACACAATGACGTCTGAATTAGGCAAGATTCCTCAAGACACAACTCATGAAGGCATTGAAAAGTTCATAAAACCATTGAAAAATTTGAATGCAATATTTGAAGGATCATTTCTTTCAAGTCACTCTTCCAAGTATGGATGGCTGACGAGGTTGCAGGTCATTTACTATAACTTGACAAATCTTGACCTTCCAACTGACGCAAAATGGAGCATACTAAACAAATTGCTCGAATTATCTTATGAATCATAGTATGTCAAAGTAATTTCAGTTTCAATCATCTCTATATTTTTTTCTAATTGCTTGAACTAAGTTTAAAGTAACAAGTTTAAACTTTGTTTTTTGAAAAGGGTCAATGCATTAGATGCTATTGCTAGTTTACTAAACTGGCATGTCAAATGCAAATATATATAGTTGTAGAGATGTTGTAGTTGTCTTACTGATTTTTATTTGAGACTTCACATTAGGCAAATCGACCTAAAGCTATTGTTGCTCCCTTGCTTCTATAAAAGGGAATTCAGGGTCATTGGCTAAGGGTAATGAAGTTGAAATTGGGTATTAAGTCATTGACTTTTGTAAACAAAATCATAGAGTTGTGTTCTTACTACTATTAATGAATGAATTGTTACATTTCATCATATTTGTAAATAAATTAAAGAGAATCATTATTTCTAAGAATTGTAGCATATGAATTGCTATGTTGTAAAAAAAAATGAAAATCTACAAGAATTGTACCACATGAGTTGAATAATGAAAATGAAAACCATTATTAATTGTAGAATTTAATCTTGATGACATTATCAACCACATTCATGTTTTTGACATTGGAATATGTTATTATGCATGATTGATGATGAGATATAGAAACTGATAGTAGACTACAACAAAAAATTTAATAAATACCTATGACTTGCTACTTCTACAATGATTCAAGCTACCTCATCATGTCATTATCGGGATCCTCAGATTCATCGCCATCAACTTCATAGCTTCCTTGGTTCTTCGATATGTTTTCTTCACTCTGCATACCTCCACTTAATTGATGTTCACTGCTAGCAATACCAGTACCAATACATGAGTCAATGAAATCATTTTCTTTGGCACTCCCACTTTGGTTTGAAATGTTGCCCAACCCTCTTCTCTGGCATTTCTTCCTCCACAATTTCAGTGCCCTTTCGTAAGGAAAAGTATTGACTTCATACTTGGATTTATAGAGCCTCAAGCAATTTTCCAAATTCTTGTCTAGTTTGTTTCTTAGCTTTGAATTTAGGAATCCCAAAGCACTGAAAACTCTCTCATCCTCCACCGACCCCAATATCATGGTCAGACATAAATCAACAAGCTTGAAATTTTTTGATATTGAATCAATCAACATTTTTCTCTCAGCTAGATTTTTCCAAAGCCTTGTTACCGATCCATCCTCATGGGGGTTCCGCATAATATTATATTGATCCCTCATTGTCTGTGAGAAATGACTTGATTGCTCTCTCAAACGAGATTCATCTAAAATTCCATTTAGATTTACTCCATTTAACTCTTTGGTTTTGCAAAAATGATCTATCAAAGTTAGTATCCTAGTTTGAAAATCTTTCGAATTATTCATACTCCAATATCGAGGATACACAATAAACATGGATTCAAGTAGTTTGACTAGAGGGAATCTTGCTCTAATATGTGAGGAAAGATCATAGGCAATGTGCTTCACAGAAGTTGTTACAGACTCCATGATCTTGGTAAAGTCTTCCCTTTTAACAATTGATAGTCGCTTCCTGGGGTTCTTTCCTGGTTCCTCGGACTCGAACCTGGCAACGTAGTGCATTGGTATATCAACTTTGTGAACTTATGTACATAATTCCCTGTTTGCACCTTTTTAAAAATAATTTATCAGGATTGTCCAAATCTGTGATTTTTAGCTAGTTGACAAATTTTACATCATCACATGATCGATAGAGATTATTGAGCATCATGCATGTCAATTTATGTAGCGTAGAATATTCTGCAATATACATAGCTCTTTGCTGGGCCTTTTTCATTATATATCTCATTTCCTCAAGCATGTGGAGAAGACTTGCTAACGTTAACAATGCCTCTACATTACTTAACATTCGCAACAATGCAAAAAAAATTGGTA
Organism: Chamaecyparis obtusa; assembly: GCA_027943335.1. NCBI lineage: Eukaryota > Viridiplantae > Streptophyta > Pinopsida > Cupressales > Cupressaceae > Chamaecyparis > Chamaecyparis obtusa. Next base: position 626,827 of record BSBK01005629.1, read on the forward strand.
GCCCCACTTCTTCATGACTTGAGTTAATTTAGACCAGGCAACGATTGATATTCTAAAAAAACTTGATATGATGGTCCATCTAAAGAGATCCATCTGGTATCATTATCCTTAAGAAGCTTGTTCCTGTCGGTTAGCCCTTCAGCAAAGTGTTGAAATTCTCTCAATCGTTTTAGACTTCAACAGAATCATTGGTAGAGCTCTTTGATTGAAATTTCAATTTTTTGTACTAGAGCATGCTTGCTGACAACTCCAAAAGCTAGATTCATTTTGTGCGCCATGCAGTGAATGGGAGTAACATAGGGTGCACAATAAGATTGTATCTTTGTGCAAAGACTTCCCTTGTGGCCTTGCATTATGGAAGCTCCATCCGCTCCAACACACACCAACTTTTTGGCAATTGTCATGTCATTTATACCTTTGTATTCAATTAGAGAACTCTTTACTAGTTCAAATACATTTTTCATTGTCGCATTATCCTTCATTTTAACAACAGTTTGTAGATGAGGTTGGTAGACAAAATTGTGTACAGTATAAACATGCATGCATACCTAGGAAGTATTATCTACTGCTGTAACCTTGTCTAAAGACAATGCAATAAAATTTGACTCTTTAATTTTTGCCTTTAGATCCTCTTTTTCAACCTCGGCAAGACAACTTGCCTGTTCCCATCCACTGTTTACTGACCAGTGAGTGTTAGGATAGTTACAAACTTTCAGAAAGTGTAATAAAGTACTCAATGATGAGTAGTCTGTCATAGGACACCCTCTTCTCAAAATATTAAAGACAACACTTAACTGAACAACTTTTCCCATTAGTTCTACTTCCAATGCTTTTCCAAAACAAGCTTCAATAGAGCCTTTAACTTCACCAGACTTCATCTTTATATTCTGCTGAAATTTAAATAATTCTGCATTCCTAATATGCTGAGATTCCTCCTTTGTTTTCCATCTTATCACTGATTTTTGAACTCTATCTATAGTTTTCTTTTCATAAACTTTACCCATATGCTTCTCTATGGTGTTAATTTTTAGTTGCAACCTCTTTTACTTCTTATTTATCTTGGTGCAAATCTTACATTTGCATTCTACTGGAGACTCACCTTCAATTGGATTGTCTACTGGTTCAATGAATGGATACTTTGACACTCATTCTACTTGTAAATTCCTCGATAGATCCCACATTCGATCTTTTTTCGATTCTCTATCATTCTTTGAATTGCATTCTATTTTCTTCTTCCCTGCATCATTATCTTCTCTGACATTCTCAATCTCATCCATGTTGATTATATCATTATGGCTACTCTGGGTAATTCACTAAAAATCTTCTTCAAGTTCATCGTGATCTGAGATATCAGGTTTGCTGACTTCTTCAATATGTTGTGTAGGTTCAGGTTGTGAATCTTGAAAATCTTCTTGTGATGAAGTAGCTTCCTGATTTGGCCAAAAACATTTTCAACACCATGACCAAAGTGCGATGATAAGGTTTTGCATTTTGCTGGCCTCTCTTAGCTTTCCCCATATGTGGGAGCCTTACCCTTATTCTTGTTCGACATCTCGATTCTTCAACGAAATAAAGGCTAGCAACCTACCAATGCAAAAAAAATGTTTACTTGATGAAGAAGTGACAATAGAACTATAATATATATAAATATGATTCATTGGCCCTAAAATCATGTCTAAGGTCTCCCTAGTCACCACTGTTCACTAACTGGTCCCCACTAAATAAGAATGAACTCAAAATTACATAGTCGCAGAATAATAGTCACTTACCTTTGCCTCAAATTCAATTGCAGTCGCGACTCGCCAATGCACTTAACAATCTAAACTTCACTATCGATCAAATTGAACTGAACCAAATTGTGTACAATAACACTGATCTATGAATGTATTTATACTAATCCCTTTTTGGTGAATTTGACAGGAGGTATTAGGTATACAAATATTTGGCGAAGCTTGCGTAATTATAACATGTCTTGTGTTATTTCTGAGATGATTATGGGTTGTCCAATACCTTGGTATGATTAATAAAGTTGGCAAAAATGCATTGGTTTGAGAGATGCATCCGAAAAATGCTAGGCGAATTTGGGGCCGCCAATAAATATATATGTATAAAACTATTGACAAATATAGGGTGTCCATTTGGGGCCATGTGGAAATTATAAGCAAATGTTTAAAATTTGACATGTCCAAAAATTATATTCCATTGGCGATAATGTGAAAGAAATGGAGAAAATTAAATAAGCCGAAGGGCGATGGGCCCGGACATTGGACCCAATATTAATAAATTTTGGGCAGTAGGGTCAATCCAATATATGCATTATATTCACCAAATCCTGGGTTGTCGATATGCGACATTCACCAAATGGCGAATAATTGTGTGTGTGAAAATTGTACCTGTTTGTGAGACACAACACATCAGTAAAACATTATAGGTTAATGATGAAAAATATGTAATAAACAGATATATCAACCGGTATGACAATTCAAAAATATCGTTTGTCGCACGACAAATAGAGACTTCTGATACGACAATCTGCAAATGTCATACAAGATTGTACAGAAAAAATAAAAATAAAAATCGAATCTTGAACCTAAAATGTCAGAAAAATGGAAATTTGAAAATGGAAACCCGATGTCGGGCCCCACAGTGGGTGCCAGAAATGTGTGTGAAAATTGTTCCTGTTTGTGAGACACAACACATCAGTAAAACATTATAGGTTAATGATGAAAAATATGCAATAAACAAATATATCATCAACCAGGTGATTTATTGTCTTCTAGTAGATGCGAGTATGGTATTCTCAAAATTTGACCAAGATCAGTGACAATGCAACATCTAAATGAAGGATTTGAATGTAAAATCTAATGAAATGAATGTAGATTTAATCTATATTTTTGGGTTTTCTATGCAAAATAACAATGTAATCTAGATGAAAGTTTGATCTAAAACTTGAAGACAATGAATCAAATCTAAATCATGAATGCTATGAATGCAAAAACAAGAAACAATGGTTAGCAATGAATCACAAAAGTATGCCAAATCTCAAGAGATCGACAGTGTAGCACTACTATTCTCCAGATTGCACATGACATGTTTCTCCAAATTCACGATCATTTGTGAAGGACCAAGGCCTATTTATATAGAAATCTAGGGTTTGAGGACTCATGGAAAGCCAAAAATCACTCCCTGATAAACTCAGACTGATTGGTGAGTTATCAAGAAATTTAGAAATAGTTATCTCACAAAATCATGCAAAATCAACTTTTTAACTCAAATTAGAAGTTGAGATCACTCCAATCTGCTTTTCAACTCGCAATCACATGTTGAGTTTAGAAAGTTGACATAAAGAATTCAATAGTTGATTTTGAGTTCAACCGCTTTTCTGATTTTTGCATAGATAATTATGAGTTTATTTAATTTTCCATGTGCTTTATTCTCAACTTAACTAATTTTTGAGTAAAAATAATTGATTTATGGGTTAATCAATTATTTTGATCAAACTTTATTCAAAATTAAATCATTAAATTTGACATCTTGATTTTAATCAATTAAATAAATATTTAATCAATTATTTTTAGAAATTATGATTTATTGTCAAATAAATAATATTAATTAAGAATAAATGTCAATTAAATCTAATTAAATTAATTAAGTGGCCGAATGAAGTTTAATTAATTAAATATTCAACATATTCAATTAATTGACTTTAAGATAAATAAAATAATATTATTTATCGCCAAATAATATCTAATTAGAGATAATTAGGATAAATTAGGAATATTCCCTGATGCAGAATTGAAATAGGATTGATTAGGGTTTTCGATTATTTGATGTGCAGATGTGCCTTTGGTTAGGACTTTTAGGGTTGATTTCGATTGATTTGTTGATGTAAGAGGTGAATGGTACTGAAGCCCATTTTTGGGGTATTACAATAATCACCACTAAAGTTTTCACTGATTATGTGTCATTAATGTAACAAATGAAATAAATAATAAAATAAGAATGAAATAAAATAATAAATAGAGAAGTTTAACAAGTTGACAAAATAAACAAATAATCTACCAGACCATACAACCAGAATAGCACATAGGCCGCAAAATTAGGCAAACCTGAAAGAAAATATTTCTGACGAAAAACCATATGTTCTTCTGCCATTGACGATAACATAATCATTCCCTTAGATTCATATTATTGATAGCAATCCCTTGATTTCTATGCAGTTGGAAGGGAATTGAAAATAATCATAATAGCTCAAATGTCATTCAACAATCTTGGGGAAACAAATTTACAATCATGAGTTGCACTCTTTGAGAAAAAACTTTAAAATCTTTTACATAAAGTTGTTGTGGTAGAGTAGTATTGCAAGTTGAGGGATATGTTTAGGAAAACACTTTGCAAGCACTAGCTGCTAGAGCTAGAAAACATTAAAGAGCGTGCAAACATTAATACAACACAGAGAATTTGCAAATCAAAATTAGAATTTAATGGTAGATTTGCTAAGAAGCTACGATCTTCAACTTCCAGATGAGGTGAAGAAAATGTATGAACAACATTAAAATAGAAGTTGGTAATAAATCACATCCCCTGGACTTCTTACCATATAAAAATGTAACCAATTTTACAAAGCACGAGGTAAACCAAGGTGGGTGAGAAAAATCTCGACTTGGCCTGCAAAATTTTCCATTTGTTCGTACCCAAATCATAATCTAAGTCTTTCCATTGTGAAAGGTCCTCAAAGTTTTATATTACAGAGATAAGACAACTCAATGAATGATGTCTTTTCCAAAAATTTCACAAAAAATGAGCTTCTTTTAATAGAATTTAATTTCTTTCAAATCATAAATCTATAGAAACAAACACTTAGTCATGCAAATCGGACCTGACATAATTTCATGTTTTCATTATAGTTGTGCACGGGTATTCATGAGAAGAGCCTGCATTTGCAACAATTGGTGTTTCAGACAATTCAACTCCTCATTATAAGCCTGCGCCTGAAGAATAGTTTTAGCAGATTATCATTCCTTGTGTAATTGTTTTTTCATCTTCTCCAAATCAACGAAAACCTCTGTTTGGAATCTTTAGCATTCCTCCAGCGAGCATTGAAGCATGGCATACAAATAACTCATGTAATCAAATGACATAGAAAGTTACCAAAAGATTATAGATATTTCTTATAATTTAATATGTTACCTACACTTAACAAAATACTTTCTAACAAAGTTTAAATATAAAATATCTATTAATTATATCATTTTCTTCAAATATAAGTTATTGGAAAAAAAAGAAAGACAAGGGAATGGCAAAGCTCCCACAAATGGCCCATCGGCTAAATAAAATAAAATAATGAAATCATTCTTTTATTTCGAAATATGTTCAAACAATTTCATATCTCTGCAAGGATAAATGACTATGAACGTACGTTGCATAAATGGAACATTAACATCGTCGACAATAACATAACATATTTTAGTAGGACCCACACTACTTATGTATGGCCATGCATGATATTTGGATGTGTTTTTCTACCATCATGTCATTTTTTGGTTGACTTGTTAACATAATGATTAAGATCAACTAAAATATCCCATTTAATCATTGATAGAAAATGATCCCCTAGATATAACCAAATAATTAAGAGAAAAAAATATACATTATATTTATTATCCTATATAATTAACTCAACTTTCCATTTAATAAGTTTTCCCTCCTATATTATTTCATATTTCCTTGAGTATGATATGCACCTAATACCCACGTCTAATAGTTATGAAGAAATATTTTCATTTATTTTGTTTGGCTTGGCTTAGGCGACAGATGGCCTTCAGGTGGATTTAGGCGTTTGGATTTTTATGCGGAATTTTAAAGGGTGTAAATCGTAAATATATTTTTGTGTTTTTGCTTGGTTTTAGATCTCCGCTAGAGCTTTGAACTACGAGGAAAGGAAAATGAACAGAATGGTTTTTTGGGATGGTTTGACACCCCTTAAAGTCTGGAGAGCCCTTCCTAACCTTCTGGCATGCCCCCAAATTTGGCCCCATTTCTATCAGTGGCGGGGAACGGTTATTTTATTTCGACAAGGTTCAAATTCTCATTTCAAGATTCAAATATTTGCTACAAGATTCTTGATATGACCGTTGATTGATGAACTTGAAATATCGTATCGTATTGTTTATCTTTCAAACCTCTGGATTACTTACCCTCATTACAAGATTCTTGATATGACCATTGATTGATGAACTTAGCCTGTGGATTATTTATTCAGAGAACTTGAAATTCTGTATGACGTTGTTTATTGAGAGAACTTAGCCTCTGGATTACTGATTGTGAGAACTTCAAATTCTGATTGCATTCTGGATTACTGATTGTGACAACTTCAAATTCTGATTGAGAGAACTTGAAATTCTGTTTGCATTCTGGATTACTGATTGAGAGAACTTACCCTCTGGAGTAATTTTGGAGAGAATTTAGCCACTAGATTACGGATTGAGAGAACTTAGCCTCTGGATTATTGATTGAGAGAATTTAGCCTCTGGATTATGATTGAGATAAAAAATATGTTTACCTTAGTCAGGGTAGGCCTCGCAGCCACTGTATCAGTTGTTGCAGCTTATTACACGTTTCAGCGGTTCCAAAACAAGAATGATACAGAATCAGGGTGCCCACTTGGGAACCAACATCAAAATGCAGAGGTTAAATCAATAGAGGAAGCGCAAGCACGGAGCTATAATAAGCTACGCTCTGTGAAAAAGAACTATAATTCCAAATCTTTATCAGGAAATTTGTTTCTGACTCATGCAATCGGAAACAGGCTGCCAGTACTCAAAACAGTCAATAATTCCTTAAGCAGTGGGCACAAATTGGTAGTCCAAAAGCTGAAGACAATCAAAGAAGAGGAAGAGCAAGCAAGATTCATCCTAAGAAATGGTCATCCAAATGACCCATCAAGTGAACATCCAACTCAACCTTCAAAGATCAACAACATAAAGCTTGCAGAAGTGCAGAAGAGATCTTCACGGGTGGCAAAGCCGGCTCCTAAACCTTCACCTTCTTCTAATGGTACTCCTGTGAAAGCTCCACCTACTTCTGGGAAACCTACACCACCACATCCACCTCCTCCACCAGGTGCCCTTAGGGTACCTCCACCTCCACCTCCACCTCCACCTCCACCTCCTACGAGAATGTTAAAATCAGAGGGAACGGCAAGAGGAAAACTGCAAAGGGCTCCAGAGCTAGTAGAGTTTTTTCACCAACTGATGAAAAGAAAGGCCAAGAAGGACGCTGCTACTCCGACATCTGGAGCAGCTCAGAGTAATATCATTGCAGAGATTAAAAACCGATCAGCATTCTTCCTTTTGGTAAGTGTTCAATTCTTAGTCATTGCTGTACAAAAGAGCTATAGATTATTTCTGTCTTATTCGAGATTTTTTGTTGCCTTCCAGGTCAAAGGTGATGTGGAAACTCAAGGTGACTTTATTCACTCACTAGCCACAGAGGTCAGGGCAGCTGCATATACAAATGTGAAAGACATTGTGTCCTTCGTGAATTGGCTGGACGAAGAACTGGCTAACCTGGTATGTATAAATATCTCATGTATAGGGCATAGGTTCATTTCAAAAGTTATAAATATCTCATGACTATACTCTTATAGTTAATGTTGTGAGCTTTGTAATCTCAGAGTTGATACCTGCTCTATTGGATTTACATTTCTTTTAGTAAAACACTCACTGTTTTTTAAATCTTAGTAGTTGGAGATACTTTAGATAATTCTTTGCATTGTAGCATGTACTTTTGACTTACAGTGACCTTTTTTTATTGATATGTTTACACTATTAGAACTCTTCATTTAAAAAAAAAAATTTCTGACTGGCCATTTGAAACTCTCTATTGTCTGTTGCATTTTGATGTTGCTTATATGTCAGCGATAATTTGAAATCTGTATGTCAGTTGCTGGTCTTAACCTTTTAGGTGGAAATATGACTATCATTTTGTTTTGGGGGAGCGATTTTGAGAATGCATTAATGGTAGAACTTGGAAACGGTTTTCCTCAATTAGCAACTATGGATGTGAAAACATTATGTCATTGTCATCTGAAATGATTTGCTATGCTTCAGAATTGTACTCTAAGATAAACTAGTGATTATTTCATGTACAATCATCATTGGGTGTGATAAATAAAGCTTTCAACCAAGCCCATTTCTTATTTGTATTATAAATAAAGCTCTCTCCCAATTGCGTTTCCTATATAGGAAATAACATTGCAAAAAGTTGACATACATCTTTGTACATGTTTATATGGTGGTGGATCAAGAGCATAACAATTCACTCTGTACTGTGAAGATTATGTTCTGAAATGCTTGTATGACAATCTGTCAAGTGGTTAACAACTCATTATCTACTGTGGATATTATGCTTTGCAAGTGCCCTGAAGATTATGTATCCATTGCCATTACTTATTTGAGTTGTTTTAACCAAAAGATTAACTATTCTACAATCCTTCTAGGAAAGATCTTGTGGAATACCAAATGAAAACATGTATTTTTGTGTATAGATAAATCTTTTAATGGAACTCTTTGAATTATCTTTGTATTTTTTTAAGCATTAATGTTTGTTTGACATTCTAAATTCTGCTTCCTTGTTTTTGTTCAGTGTTCCACCTTTTTTCTGTTCCTCTCTTTTTCAGAGGCAAGTTCAAACCAAAAGAGTCTTCTTTGCTTGATGATGGATAATGGAGAGTGAATGTAAATTATTTTTTCCCCCATTTTGATCAAGAAACTATTACACTGCTAATCCAGAAGCATACTAAATCACTATCATGGACTGTGGAAACCCTATGTCTCTTAGCAATCTCTCTCCTTTTTGCTGCAGCTCAAGAGTATTTTAGAGAGTTCAGTGCTTTTTTGGATTTTTAAAATGCTATTTCAAATAGTCAGTTATTGAAAAAAATCTGACATTATGAAGGTAATCCAGATAAAATAAAATATTTTTGCATGATACATTCACAGGTAGCTGGAGTATGGTCATCAGTGTGGTGCTAGAGAGTTCATTACATGCTCATTACCTTACAAGCTTGTTTAAATGTCTTAGGTTGATGAACGTGCAGTTCTGAAACATTTTGACTGGCCTGAGAGTAAAGCTGATGCCCTGAGGGAAGCAGCGTTTGAGTACCTGGATTTAAAGAAGCTAGAAACAGAAGTTACTTCATTTGTTGATGATCGAAAATTTTCATTTGATGCAGCTTTGAAAAAGATGCACTCTCTATTTGAGAAGTAAGTTTGCATGTTGTTGTTGTTCTATGACTGATAAAATATCTGCAATTGAAATAAAATAATTCCAATTTAAATTTTAATAGGAAAATTTAGTAACAAGTCTTTGTATGGAGAAGAATGCCGTGTCCTGCAACCAGTGGAAATAGTATCACAAATCAATACATAAGAATACACAAATTTTTCAATGATTTCCTGGGTCTTATTTGATTTTCACTGCAGGGTTGAGAAAATTGTTTATGCACTTCTTTGTAGAAGAGATATGGCCATTGCACGGTACAAAGAGTTCGCCATTCCCATTGATTGGCTTCTTGATACTGGTGTTGTTGGCAAGGTATGCAATTTTTTGGAATTGAAAGCCATACAGCCTTTATTGCATCTTGCTTGGAAAAAATACAGTAACTTTTACTTTGGTTTAGATGATACCATGACTTGTGTCTGTAAAGACTTGAGACCCCAAATATATTCATGCTATGGTATCTTTGTATTAGATGTTGAATAAAGCACACAAATGTGGTTTGCATGGAGTACCCTTTAGCTAGCTTCTGAATCATATAATATGGATAAAAAATTGTTCCATCTGAGATTATTTGGCATCTATTTAAATCCATTGAATCGAAACTAGCATACATGAATCCTTTAGCAAATGCTTTTGATTCAAGGACTCTGAATTCGTTGCTTGGCTTTTTTGGGTTTTGAAGTTACTCTTTTGTAATTTCTTCAAACAATAATAATGTCAATTTGCAGATTAAACTTGCATCTGTTAAACTGGCAAGAGACTACATGAAAAGGGTTGCATCAGAGCTAGATAATACTATGAATGTTCAAGAGAAGGAGCCCATGAGAGAGTCCATACTTTTGCAATGTGTACGTTTTGCATTGCGAGTTTACCAGGTAGGACATTATAATCTTTAAAATATTTTATAATTGGCCAAAAAGAACCCAATAGTATAAATGAAAAAGGGTGTAAGGATACCTTTATTACAAATTATAGTATAGTGTTTCTAAGTGATTTCTGTTAATTTAAAAAACAAAAAGATATTTGGGCATGCATGTGTTTTCTGACAACAGTTTCTTGTAGTTTGCCGGAGGTTTAGATGCGGAGAGTATGCGTGCATTCGAGGAACTTAGAGGCCGTGCCCATGCACAAGCTGAAAGGACAGATAGTTTGAGTTCAATAAACTCGGTGTAGTCCTTACAGTGGTTGCCTCATGCAAGTGCAGAGAGGCCTCCCTTAGTAATATATATGTAAACGTATGTATACATTACGTCAAAGTGTAGGTGGAGTTTGCCGGATTTCCATTAGGAGTATATCCCCTCAAAAGGAGTTAACCTCAAAAGGTAGCTGGGGATACAAGTAGAGTAAGAAGTTTAATATCAGATTAGTAGTATTAGCTCTTTAAATTGATAGTTTTTGTTGGAGAACATATCTCAAGTGGCTTGAATGATAGCCCACCTTTGTATCTCTAAATTGTCATCCTCAAACATTATTTTCATATTTGTAATTTATTTTTTAAAGTAATTTAATGGAAATCAGAAATCTCTAGTTTCTAAGTTTTGCACTACTCTAAAGTTTCATGTCTCCATATTCTTGTGCAGCAATATTATCCTGCTTTATTTATTTGGCCTGCCATAAATTGAACTATATTATCTTATATACACTGCGAGGAACAGACTTGATGGTATTTGCAACAGTTGAGCTGGGTTAGAAGTTAGTTTGTTATTTAATCTTTTAAATGTCAAATGCTTGACAAGATTATAATATCATGCATGTGTGTATTATTTTATGTTCTCTAACAGGAGCAGACTTGATGGTATTCAACTATTCGTAACAACCAACTTGGATTACGAGTAGTATAAAAACATATAAACACGTTGAATATTTTAACTTGTCTTTTGATTTGGCCAAATATTAAATGCATAGAAGGATTATATGTGCTTTAAACGAAGGCATCCCGTGTTGAAATTAGTTGTATTCTTTACCCTCATTGGTATCAATGACTTTCTTGGCTCGATTGGAACTTTCCAATAAGAGTTTTGATTTTGACTTTATATGCATGAGGGATGAAGCTTTCTCCATCCTCGACCAGGGGTTTTGTTTTCTTTCTTCATTAAGATTGCATTCCGTTCATTCTCATATGGGCTATTGAATACCACACCAAGAGGATCAAAGGGAATCATGTTTTACTTGAGTAATGCAATTTGTATTTACCCTGAAGTTGATTTTCAGTTCAACTGCTTCATTACGAAGATATCTACTCTTCATTTCACCCATCCTGGTGAGTACAGATGAAAATGACCATATTACTCAAATAAAGCTTTTCTTCCAACTCATGAGAAACTGTTTTTTCTCAAAAACAAGAATCAAAAGAAACACCTAATTTTTTGTCCTTGATTTGTAATTTGATGGTGCAGAATGTGCTTAATTCACCTGTCTCGAGATTCTTCCATGCTCGTGTATACTTGGTTGCTATCTTCTAAGGAATAATGGAACTACGCACAAACTCTCTTCCTTCTACCAAGGATGTCATTCTCCACTGATCCTCCTCAAATCCAATATTTTAATGCAATTCTAAATATATGTTATGACTCTTATACTTCATTTGACCATCTATATCACAACGATCTTGCAAATAGCAGTGCTAGTTCTCCTAATTTTCATTTACCTCTGCACAAGACCAGGTGGACACTCACTTGTCTTCAAGAAATTGTATCTTCCCTAATAGTTTCATTATTGACAGCTAAAGAGCACAACGATTTGAATTGGCACAGAAAAACTAGCAAGCCATGATTAGTATTAACTACTAGTGATTTTTTCTCAATTTTTCTTATGCAATTTAAATTCCTTACATATAATTATTAGTGGTAATTCACTAGGACACGGGGCTATTCTGAGACTGAAAGGATCCAGGTTTCAGTACATCTCCAACATATTTAGGGTGCATCTAAGACATGTGCAGGAGTTACCCATTGCACCAGGGCAAAACAACAAAAAATGCAGTTGAAAAAAATAATGTAATTAAAAAAGCTCAAACTGAATTTTTGGCGTGTTCAGAGCTCAGTAATTTCCATTGCAATACTAATCTATGACTTCAATTTCAATTTTCTCTCTGTTGATATTGATGGACAAATCATTCCTTTATTTCTCTGATTGAGAGACAAGGAAGATGAAATGATAATTGGTTCTGGTGCCCTTGGTTCCACCAATGCCATCCATTATCTGTTAGAGTGAAATAAAGTTTAATTTAGTTTTTTGAATGGAGATACTTTAGATAATTCTCTGCATTGTAGCATCTACTTTTGACTTACAGTGACCTTTTTCAGTGATATGTTTACACTATTTAGAAGTCTTCATTTTTTTTTTCTGACTTGCCATGTGAAACTCTCTATTGCCTGTTTTATTTTGATGTTGCTGATATGTCAGCTATTCTTTGAAGTCTGTATTTTGGTTGTTTCTTTTAACCTTTTATGTGGAAATGTGACTATCATTTTGTTTTGGGGGAATGATTTTGAGAATGTGTAAATGGTAGAACTTGGAAACAGTTTTCCTCAATTAGCAACTATGGCTGTGAAAACATTAAGTCATTGTCACCTGAAATGATTTGCTATGCTTCAGAATTGTGCTCTAAGATAAACTAATGACGCTTTCATGTACAGTCTTTATTGGGTGTGATAAATAAAGCTTTCAACCAAGTCCATTTCTTATTTGTATGATAAATAAAGCTCTCTCCCAAGTCCATTTCCTATATAGGAAAAAACATTGCAAAAAGTTGACATATACATCATTGTACATGTTTATATGGTGGTGGATCAAGAGCATAACAATTCTTTCTGCACTGTGAAGATTATGTTCTGAAAATATTTTTAGACTATTCAAGATACCTGTTTGTATGACAATCGGTCAAGTGATTAACAAGTCATTTTCTACTGTAAATATTAGGCTTTGCAAGTGCATTGAAGATTATGTATCCATTGCCATTACTTATTTGAGTTGTTTCTATCAGATGATTAACTATTTTCTTTCCTTTTTAGGAAAGATCTTGTGGAATACCAAATGAAAACATGTTTTTTGCTTATAGATAAATCATTTAATGGAACTCTTTGAATTGTCTTTGTATTTTTCTAAGCATTAATGTTTTCGCCATGCTAAATTCTGCTTCCTTGTTTTCATTCAGTGTTCCATCTTTTGTTCCTATCCTCTTTTTCAGAAGCAAGCCCAAACCAAAAGATTTTTCTTTGCCTGATGAGGGATAATGGTCTGTGACCGTAAATTATCCTTTCTCCCCATTTTATCAAAAAATTATTACAGTGCTAAATCCAGAAGCATACTGAATCACTATCGTGGACTGTGGAAACACTTTGTCTATTAGCAATCTCTATTCTTTTTGCAGCAGCCCAATAGTATTTTAGAGAGTTGTGTGCCTTATTTGGATTTTTAAAATATTCTTTTAAATAGTTAGTTATTGAAACATATCTGACATTACAAAGGTAATCCAGATTTGAGAAAATATTCTTGCATCATACGTAGGTAGCTGCTGTAGTATGGCCATCAGTGTGGTGGTAGTGAGTTCATTACCTTACAAGCTTGTTTAAATTTGTCTTAGGTTGATGAACGTGCAGTTCTGAAACATTTTGACTGGCCTGAGAGGAAAGTTGATGCCCTGAGGGAAGCCGTGTTTGGGTACCAGGATCTAAAGAAACTAGAAACACAAGTTACTTCATTTGTTGATGATCAAAAACTTTCATGTGATGCAGCTTTGAAAAAGATTTACTCTCTACTTGAAAATTAAGTTTGCATGTTGTTTTATGACATAAAATATCTGAAACCTGAAGAAAATAATTCCAATTTAAATTTTAATAGGAAAAGTTAGTAGCAAGCCTTTGTACAGAGAAGAATACTATGTGCTACAACCAATGGAATTAGTCTCACTAATCGGTACTTAAGAATACACAAATTTTTCAATCATTACCTGGGTTTTATTTGGTTTTCATTGTAGAGTTGAGCAAAGTGTTTTTGCACTTCTTCATAAAAGAGATATGGCCATTGCACGGTACAAAGAGCTCGGTACTCCCATCAATTGGCTTCTTAATAATGGTGTTGTTGGCAAGGTATGTAATTTTTGGAAATTGAATTCAGTCTTCATTGCATCATGCTTGGAAAAGATACAGTAATTTTTACTTTGGTTTAGATGATACCAGGATTTGTGTCTGTAAAGATTTGAAACCCCAAATATTTTCATGCTTATGGATATATCTTTGTATTAGATGTTTAATGAAGCACTCCAATGTGGTTTGCGTATATTACCCTCTATCTACCTTCTCAATCATATAATATGGATGAAAATTTGTTTCATCTGAGATTACTGGGCATCTATTTAAAACCTTTGAAATAAAATTAGAGTACACGATTTTGTTGGTGTTCAGAAAGAAAACTAGAAAGATTGGAGATGAAGTGATTGGATCCCTTGATTTGTTTCATAACATTGGGGAACACAAATATTGGGAGGCTATAATTTTTTCATAACACCTGATTTGAAGTATAAAGTCTTTATTGAGAGTGTCAGAATCCATCACCAATTCAACACGTCCTTGCATATGAGAGATTTTGCAACCTATAAGCACTATTAATCGCCAGCAGACTTTATCAAGAAAATGGTCTAGTTCCATTTCTCATGCCTGCTTATCTGCATGGATTGAACATCAGACAACTTCCTTTGTTTTTTTGTTTATGCCAAATTAGACGAGAAGCTTCCTCAAGCCACTTTCTTCAATCATTGATAATCTCATCATAAAAGCATTATATAATAATACCTTTTCATCAGATGGCCCATAATATTGATCATTGTTCTAATTGAGCAATCATGCATCATTGTTAGTTTCTAGTATCAAGAGAATAATAAGTTTCACCTACTGCTAAAAATCTTCAAACTTGAGGTTTTATTATATTTTGGTTGGGCTTAAAACATTTGTGTCACATAAAGCACGCATGCTTGCTGAGGAATGCTTGAATCAGTGGCATAATTGTTAATTTAAATCTTGATTTAATGATCCCAAACGGATAAGAAAACATGATGGATATGCAAACATCCAACTATGAACTTCAGTATTGAAATCTTATAGTGAAGATAGAAGACACACACCATTGAGTCATGGAAGAAGGATTGGATGACTGTTACATGAATAAACTGCATTTGCACCATTGAGTTAATTCTGTAAGAATGTTTGGACCCTAGAGGACATTATGAATATGCTGGGCCATATAGGGAGTGAAGAATCACTCAAAGGAGATGGGCTAAACCATTTTCAATCCATCGCTAATGAAATTCAATTGAGACACTTGTGCCAATTGTAAAACTCCAGGACACAAGCAAAAAATGGGGAATAAACATGATTAAATGTGTTTAAGTGGTCTTAAGTGGGACCCCTAGGGCTAAGGCCTGGGGCTGGATCAAATGTGGTTTTTTTTGGAAGTAGTTACAAGTTATTAAATAACCCACATTTTTCTCATGTTTTTGGAAATTTGTCAAGTTTTTGAATGATCTAAAAGGGATCATCTCTGGCAGATACTAATTTTGATTTTTTGGAAAGCGTGCCTTGGTAGGGGCGAAATTTTAGATCAGATCAAACACATTATTTGTTACCACACTAAGTAGGAGTACAAATTGGACTAAGTAGGAGAACATATTGACTGTTCAAGTCCTAGCTTCAGAAATCAGGTCAGATCCTCTATCTTCTCTTGATACAAACTATACCATGTCATTATCAACAAATCTGTCCATTGAAGGCTTTCCATGACCCCGAAGAATACTACATATTACATTTGGTAGACATTGGATTGTTGAAGAGTTTGAGTAAAGACTGAACTATATTTTTTCTACCATGGGGGCATCTCATTATAGAGCCTAAGGATTTATGTTATCAATAAACAGTGCAAATTTGCAACACATGATGTTTTCTTCACTGGTTATGGTATGAATGTTGTCTAACAGTGAGAGACTAGTCAAACTAACTGGCCTCATTGCAAAAATCCTTTGCACCTGTTACAGAGGAACCCAATCGATAACATATGAGATGATATGATTGCAGTTATAAAATCTTCCCATATTATATAACTCTTAGATTCATATCAGGATTATAAAATTATAAATACATCCCAAGCAACAAGAAAATAATGTTTACTAGAATGGGATAGTTGTAAACTAATCATAATAGCATATAGATGCAATAAGAACCAAAATATGCTGCTGAAACCAGAATACCAACCAGAAGTTAAAGTTTATCAAATCAAGAAAGCAGATTTCAGAGAAAGCTTAATGAAAATATAATGCTGTCACACACGAATGTCAAAAATGAGGAAAAAATCCACCACCAGAGACCAGCATCACATTGACCCCATTTAAGCAAGTGCATACCACATCCAGGTCTATCATATTTACTGAATGAATAAACTGGGCAGTTTCTTTCTTTCTTGATATCTAGAAATGTCAGGTGGTATAATTTTAAAAAAATGGAAGTGACATCTTAGATTTGGTTAGTAAAAGTTGGGATGGTTAATTACATAGTTTAACAGAGTTTTCAAACAGGGGGAGAGTACATGGGCAGATTTTGGGGCTGGAGGACTAGATCAAGTTTTGGGGTGGTGGACCGTGGAGGTATATCAGTATAAAAATCGCGAGGGCTTACGAAGGGTCAATCTATGGAGTTCATTATTTACAGGCAGAGCTCTACAATATGCAAGGGATTATTGGCATGATGTGATCCTTGCGTGTTTTAGTCTTTCTTCATTTAATTATCTTATTCTCTGCTAACTCCGCAATTATATCATGGATGTTTTTTTTCTTAGCATCCAATTCTTTGAGTTGCTCTCGTAGTCTCTAATATTGTGTTCATAATATCTCGTTTCCTTCTCTGTTCTTCTGCAACAACATATTAGAAACTGTCTCTGGTTTTCAAACCCAACAAGCCAAAATCAAAAGAATTCCCAGCCATACTTTGAGTTCACATGAAAAGATGTTGTTTGAAGCAACAGCCAATTTTAGTGAGAACAAAATAATTGGAAAAGTCTGATTTGGAAGAGTTCATAGGGGAATCTTTGCCAAGGGCCGAATAGTAGCAATAAAATGAATGGAATTTTCAGAGGATCATGTGTAAAAGATTTATTGTTTGACCTCTAGATTATGGGGTATCACCGTGATAATAATCTTAAGATAATGTTAGTTTATTTGTTCAATGGTCAAGAAATGATGATTGTCCTAAATTCATGGGTATGTTTAGCCTATATGTTCTATTTGATTACAGATTGGATAGGAAGTGAAGATTGGATATCAACAGATTCCTTGCATTGTCATTAGACACGATTCATTGACATTACCCACTTTTAAGGTCTTTTATGTTTCCCTTTACTGGGTTATTAATATCCTTAAGTTTAAGGTGGGTGTACCTAGAGCTGGAAGAGTGGTTGCGTGTGTATTTTTAGAAAGCACCAAAAAATAGTATACTGTTTTGCACATTTTTCTGGGTAATTATCCTGATTATCAATATCGTGTTTCAAAAACCCAGAAGATTTGATGATTCATTATAGCAAGAATTTGAACATGGGCCAATTTTGGATGAACATGATTCATCCAAAATGTTGTCTTGTAATTTTTTTATCAGTTCTTAATTTCTGATAGTAGTAGCTACAGTGTCATCCATTTTCTCCAAATGAATGAAACTAATTTTCCTACTACATTCACCAAAACATTTAATGTTCTATGATTTTATGTGCATGCTAATCCTATTGAAATGGTATGGTGAGTCGAGTATTTTGTTTCTTGTTCATGGAAAATCTACTCTTCATTTATTTTGTGTATATTAGAATCATTAAATGGAATTTCAAGTAACTTGTTACATTCCACACTTTCTTTTATTCACAATGTAACAGGAAACTAAAGGGATTTTCAATTTGCTGATTAAATTTGCTTCTGTTCAACTGGCAAGAAAATACATGAAAAGGGTTGCATCAGAGCTCGATAAAACTATGATTGTTCAAGAGGAGCCCCTGAGAGAGTTCATACTTTTGCAAGGTGTACGTTTTGCATTACGAGTTACAAGGTAAGACATTATAATCTCTAAAATATATTATAGTTGGCCAAAAAGAACCCAAAAATATGAAGGAAAAAGCGTGTAAGGATAACTTAAATACAAAATAGTTTAGGTTTTGCAAGTGATTTCTGTTGTTAAATTCATTCTTAAGATATTTGGGCATTCATGTGTTTTCTGACAACAATTTCTTGTAGTTTGCTAGAGGTTTAGATGCAGAGAGTATGCATGCATTCGAGGAACTTAGAGGCCGTGCCCATGCACAAGCTGAAAGGACAGATAGTTTGAGTTCAACAAACTAAGATGCCTCCTTGGTTTTATCTCTTACTGATGACAGTCCTTTGTTGTGCTCTAAACTTGGTCTAGTCCATATGGTGCTTGCCTCATGGAAGTACAGAGAGGCCTCCCTTTGTAATCTATATGTAAACGCCTGTATACATTAGTTCAAAGTGCAGCTATAGTTTGTCAGGTTTCTATTAGCAGTATATCCCCTCAAAAGGAGTCAGCCGCAGAAGGTAGTTGGGGATTCAAGTAGAGTGAGAAGCTTGGCATCAGAATGGTAGTTTTAGCACTTTACATTGATGTATTTGTGTGAGAGGAACACATCTCCAAGTGGCTTGAACGATAGTCCACCTTTGTATTTTTAAAATTTTCATTTTCAAACATTATTTTCATTTTTGTAATTTATTTTCCAAAGTAATTTAATGGAAATCTAAAATATCTAGTTTCTATTTTTTTGCATTGGTGTAAAGTTTCATGATTCTATATACTTGTGGAGCAATATTATCCTGTTTTATTTATTTGACCTGCCATAGATTTAACAGTATGTTATATTCACTGTGAGGAACAGAGTTGATGGTATTTGCAACAGCTAAATTGGGTTAGAAGTTAGTTTGTTATTTTATCTACCAAATTTCAAATGCTTGACAAGATTATAATGTCATGCATGTGTATATTATTTTATCTTCTCTAACAGGAACAAACTTCATGGTATTCGACTATTAGTAACAACCAACCTAGGTCATGAGTAGTATAAAAACATCTTAACGTGTTGACGAAGTTAATTTGTCATTTGATTTGGCCAAATATTAAATGCATAAAAGGAATATATGTGCTTTATTTGACGACATCCCATGTTGAAGTTATTTGTATTCTTTACCCTTACTGGCATCAATGACTTTCTTGGCTTAATTGGAACTTACCAATAAGAGTTTTGATTTAGACTTTCTATGCATTAATGATGAAGCTTTCTCCATCCTTGAGCAGGAGGTGTTTGTTTTCTTTTTCATTAAGAATGCATACCTTTCATTTGAATATGGGCTACCAAACACTACACTAGGAGGATCAAAGTGACTCTTGTCTCTAACTTCAACAATGTAATTTGTATTTACACTGAATTTGACTTTCAGTTTCCATTGCTTCATTACCAAGATCGCTCTTCATTTCACCCATCCTAGTGAGTATGGATGAAAACAGCCATATGACTAAAATTTTTTTTTTCTTCTAACTCACGAGAAATCGGCTTTTCTTAAAACCAAGAATCAAAGGAAACACCTATCTTTGTGTCCTTGATTTGTAATTTGATGGTGAAGAATGTACTTAACTCACCTGTCTCAAGATTCTTCACAGCGCATGCATACTTGGGTGCTCTCTTCTTAGGACTAATGGAATTACTCACAAACTCTCTTTCTTCTACCAAGATGTCATTCTCCATGGATCCTCCTTAAATCCTGTAATGTCCCCTTTTTTGTGAATGTCAACTTTTAGAGGATTGGCCTGTTTCCTGACCCTCATAGGCTAATGGAGTTGTTTAGAGGGTCTAGTTGGCAGAGCCAGAGGTTATTTTCCCACTCCAGTGGTTAGAGATGTTCAGGATTGCTCTTCGTTTGAGTCAGGGTTTCTATTTTTAGCTCGATGCTTGAATAGTTTGGTGGCAGTGTTGAGATTCAATAGAATAGTTATTCAAAGACTTACTATTTATAGTAAGTCATTGTTGAGGGATTGATATATCTGGTAGGGGCACCCAGGCTCTTGGTATGCACAATGATTGTCTCATTCATTAGTTGGCTTAGTTTGAGGGGCTTACTATTTATAGTAAGTTAATTTGACCAATTTCTATATTTGGCAGGGCACCAGGACTGGTCTCAGCTGCAATGAAGACCCTTGGCATCTTTGTTGATTGGGTATTTAGGGATTTACTAATTATAGTAGGTCAGGGGTTGATAAAGATGGATGAACCCTTACTATTTTTAGTAAGGTAGTTGGATGCACAGTGGATATAATGGTCAACTCTAAGGTTTAGTCAGAATCGAGAAATAATGATTAATGATGGAGTCATAACATTATAATTATTATTAAAGTTATACTTTAATAATGATTAGTTATTAAATGTATACCACTTTATTTAAAATGGAGTTTTAAATGTTTTAATAGTATACTTTAAATACGTGATAAAGTGTTATTTAAAAGAGATATATAAGTGTTTAATAAAGTATACTTTATATTTTAATGTGTGCATCAAAAGGAGGGGAATACAATTAAATGTTATATTTCAATTTGCAACAAAAAATAAATATATTTAAAAAAGCTAAGTTATGATTTAAGTTATGTGAGGTGTGAGTTTGAAGCTACCAACTCAACCTTCAATTGAGAATTATAAAAGGTTTCATTGGTGCAAAAGAATTCATTCATGACTTCTATATTTTGCTTTGTTGGTGTGAAGAGAAATTTGGAACAAAGGTTTCAATATTTTAGACTTGGAGAATTGTGAATTCTTCAAAGTTTTACAAGCATTTGAGGTGTTGAAAGACACACTGATATTTGCTAATTGGGCAACTCATTTCAAGGTTATTAGTTGTGCTTAATTGTAAGAGAATTTAATTGGATTGCAACCATAGAAGAGTTTGAAATCCAAGTGTATAATTCAGATTATTTGCAAAGGTTGGAGACTCATCAATTAATACAACTTGCAGCCATTAGAAGCCAACTTGTAGAGTATTAAAGACAACCGCAAGGTTTAAAGAATGCCACACGATTTACTAGAAGGTGACGTTAGTGTTGTAGAGGGCATGTTTGAGGGTTTTTGAATGCCATTGGCTGATTTCTACATTGGAGTTTATAAATATTAATTTTCAGACATAGCTGTAATCAATTTAAGACAATATCTCAAGCTGCATCCATTACTAGTTTTTCTATTTTATGTGCTTAGTAGTTTCAGATTTCAATATTTGCAAATAGTTTTATTGTAAGTTGTTTTTAATCAAAATAAGGAGTTATAAGCGTACACAATAATTGTTTGTTGAAATGCCTTGTAGCTATTCATTTCAATTCATATTGAATCTCTAGTATGCATGCCAAGTGTTTATGAAAATCTCTATTGGTTGTAGGTGCACATTTTACATGTAGAAATCATATGTATGCATTCAAAAAGACAAAAAGGATTGCATTTGCAATTTATTTATTTGCCTAGATATCTTAGTAATCATTTGCAAGCATTTAAACTTAATTTGAAACCATTCCAAGCAAGCAAAAACAATCTGAAAATAAAAGAAAATGAGATAGAGGTTTCATGACAGGTGTTTGACAAAATTCCTTGAGATTCAAATTTGCGCCAGGAATAGCAAGGGATATTATAGAGGTGAAGTTAGAACCTGTTGGGGTTCTTACAATGATATCAGAGCTTGAATGCTAAGTGTTTGATAAAATTTCAAACATTCAAATTTCAAAACAATATCTATCATTGGTTTAACAATCCAATATTTTGTCAGAGTTAGAACCTGCAGGGGTTCTTACAGTGGTATCAGAGTAGTTTCCTGTCATCTTGTTGGGGGTTAAGAAATTTTTTATATTGATCCAACATATGACATGTGAGTGATCAACATTCTTGCAATTGCTTCAGTCATGGAAATAATCGGGAGATTACTTAAACAGGGAAATTAGATGAAGGATACACCACAAAATATAATGAGTGTTATAAGGAAGGAAGTGCTTAACATGTTTGAGGGATATAACAATCTTCCTCAAAATGTTAAGAAAAATTTATCTTTCTATCATTTTATGAACTTTGATCCAAAGCTATACGGTATGACTGGCTCAATAAAGAAGCAATATCATAGGATAGCTTGTGAACTATTTGCAAGAAAAGTTGGTTCACAGGGGAATGTGTAAATGGCGTATCATGGTAGGAGGGAGAAAATTGAAGAAGTGGACATTAATAATTCTGATTTTCATGATAGCAGACTTAATATGGAGCTCACTCATGAGATAGCAGACTTTCCATGTGTGAAAGATGGATGCATGGAGTTTCCTAGTGTAGACACTCAAGATTTGGGTGTTAGAGTTGAGTTCTGTGGTGTAGATGTGAGCCACAAAAAAATATAATTTTGCAAATCACTCATGGAAAAATAAATCAAAAAATTCAATGGTTGGTAATAGGTCCCAGGATTGTAACTTGGAGGGACTTGCAGTTACATTGGAGGTGGAAGTCTGTGAAGATATTATCAGAACAACAACTTCCACTTACCAGTTGAGACATCTTTTGAGGTACATAATAGTAGAACCTTGGTTGATGTTGTGTGCGCTAATGATAGCACACATGTTGTTGATCATGAGGTGAGAATTGCGGGTACAATTTCATATCACAATGCAGACTTTGATTTAGAGAGCTTGCATGGGAGCCATGAATTTTAGATACGTCATTTGGTTGGGAAAATGAAGGTTAATGACAGAATGATTTCCACAACCATAAAGCACTTTGATGTTTCTCGTTAGATGTTGGCTACTTATGATTGGAGCACTCATGTGATAGATGAGCACTATGATGGTAGGCTTTCCCTAACAGAGTTTCATACACTTTGAGAAGTCATTGGAATAATGAAACAAAACTATTTACTATTATTGGTTGATAGAGACTATCTTCTCGAGTGGGGTTGCACTTGCTATGATGTGTTGAGGGGAAAGGAAGAGGAGGTAGATGAGCTCACTCATGAGCTAGGAGTGACAATGGATTCATTGGAGATAGTGTAGATGGGTCATGGATGATCTTAGTAGTTTAGTTAATGTAGTTAAATGTAACATCTTGGAACCCTTGGGATTATTAACCGAGTTTATCTACATTAATATAATGTCTTATTGTGCACCAATGATGATACTTAAACTTGTGTTTGTACTTGCTTTTGCGGTTGTATTGTTAATGTAAGCTTCATGTTTAAGAAAAAAAAATTGTTACATCAACTTAGTGTAAAGTTTGGTTAATTTCTCATGGGTTCTAGGGTAGGGCATTACATTTGGTATCAGAGCTTGAATTTCTATACTAGGAAATTTGAAAATCTGTATGCCCATTAGGTGCCTTGTAGTAAACTTGGAACAAAAACATAGACATATAACACTTTTTTATTCGAGAACCATTGAATTGAAAATTGAATATTATGTCTTTATTTCTCTTAGCTTGTTTGAGATGTTTCTTTATTTATTGGTTGTTATATGTAAAATGCCTAGTGAGGCTCGATTTGTTACTAGAACCCATGTTACAACACTGGGATCTTTGGTCAAATTCTTTCTCATGAAGTTGGTAATTATTTGTGTGAGTGTTTTGTTGTGAGTTAGTAGTTAGCTTGCTTCATGTATCCCTTATGTGTTTTGTGTGTGTGGATGCTTGGTGATCATGGTTGGGTTACCATGTTTGAATTAGCATGATAGATAATAAGTGTTGTTGTTTAGGACCCTCCTTAGTTTTAAGTTTCCTTGTTTAAGGGACTCATTGTTTCATGCTTCTTATTCCTTTGAGCATTCTATGTTTCTTGAGTAACCTTATTGCTATGTACCTAGTGGTATGATATGATTATTTATTTGGTGATTAGAATTGTATGTTATTAATTTGGATCTTGATTGAGTGATGCATATTGTATTTTTTGCGTGTTGTAATTAGATGTAAAAGAATAGAATTAACTTATGACATTAGGAAATAATTCTTAATAATTTCACTTATGATGAAATAAATTGTGCATTGATTAAAAAATATATATAATTTATGAGATGTGCATTTATAAGATTAGTATGTGTCTTTCATCATAGTAGATTAATTGGGTCAAGGACCTAAGTCCCCAATTGAATTGTATATTTTATTCATATGAGAACCATTGTAAATTATAACCTAATTGTAGCATTTTGTAAAAATTGTTTAGTTACACTTGTATTAGTTGCATCATAGCTTGGTGGTGATGGAGCAATCTTATTCATTCCTTATTAATCTGTATCTTGTGTCAAGCTCCTAAAATTTGGTTTAACCCCTTAGAGTTAATATGGAAGTTTCTTCTTGTTGATTTGTCCTAATAACTATGAGAACCACAATAGGTCTTGTTTGTGATAGTGATTGTGTTGTGAACCTATGCATTCCCTTAAGAGGGTACTCTTGTTGTAAATGATTATTGGCCATTAATGTTGTAACAATGGATTATGACCCTTGAGTTAGAACCATAATGTTGGAGTTGATGAGAAAACAACCCACAACTCCTAAGAACACCTGCATGTAAACACCTATCATAGAAAGAAGAGAGAAGCAAAGAGCTATGGAGGCCTAAATGCATTGATCCACGAGAGAGGAGAAATCATTGATGTGCAAAAATAAAAGTTGCAATTCAATAATGAATAATCTGTTATTCTCTATTATAAAGTTATGAAAACAAGAGGAGAGATCAACCTTGTAAAGGAGATCTGAAACCCTAAAAGAGTGGAAAGTCTTAGGTTGCACAATAATAATTAATAAAGTAATTAATTATTATATGCCTAAAGTTTAGATTAAGCAGAAAGAGATAATAAGTGACTTAGTAATTAAATCAATATGATTTAATTAATAAGTAAACACTTTATTAATCTAACACCCCCCCTTAATATGAACTTTGGGAGAAGCTAAAAACCTAGAAAGAACTACTGAAAGCAAATGGGTCCCGACAACAAAAGGTCTGATCAAGTACCCAAGTACAAAAGAGAGTCTCTGTAAAAGAGGAGAAATAGAGAAGACCACATGGGAAAAACTCTACTCCAAAAAGAGACAAAGACTAGTATGAAGGACTGAAGAAGCCTCCAAAACTAGGAATGTTCCATAAAATAGGAACACGGATGAACATGTAGAACATCACTGAAGCAAGACGCTGCAAACGTTGTCAAGAAGTAACTGTTGATTTGAAGATCCTCCACTGAAATATGACTAGGTAGAGAAGATTGTAATTTGCATGAGTTCCCTCAAATGACACTACTCGAATCAGTAGGAAAACAAAGGCAAACACATGAACGCGAATATATAGATGACATAAAAACACCAAAGTTTGAAGAGATGATCAATCAAAGCTGGAAGCGTGATTCCAAAAACATGAAAGAAAGAGTGTCCATATGGTAAATGATCCATCTCACCAGAATGCATAGGTACCCAACCATTGCATTCGCCTAGTACATAGGAACAAATACTGAATACATAGCTTACACTATCGAACCAAGGAAGCAGAAGAACCAACAATAGAAACCCCCCATAATGTTGACACGGGAGTAATGATAGGTACATTGAAAAGAATATCCAATATGAACTGCATGACGAAGAAGAACCAAGAACATCAAAGGTGCAAAGAGAGTACAAACATAAATAGAGATACTTGAGGCTAATGTTGTTGGAGGAACGCTCACATGGAAAAAGTAGATGGAAAACAAAGGAAAACATCAAACCCTGCCATAAAAATTTATAATTGAGTGTGAGTACAAAGAGCATGAACATGTGCAATATCTCATACATGCAATAGAATGACACTTTATCTTAGTGCATGTGCATAAAAGAATGCTACAAAAGTGAAGTATACATTGCTCAAAGAAGAGCGAAGACTGCTGAAACAAAAGAACAACCGAAGAAGAGCCATCCCCTAAAGGGAAGAGATCTCAAGACTTGAAACATCTAAGATATTCACCAGAGTGCAGAAATGAAAAAAAATGAAAAAAATATACTTGGAGCTGAATCTGGAAAAATTACTCTGAGCACTAGAAAGATCCCCATATATTGTAAATGCTTTTATTAGTGAATATTTATGCATGCCTTTGTTGGAATGTATCATTAGGGTGTTTTGCGTTAATTATTGTGTGAAGTGTGATTAAGTGATTAGTATGTTCATATATTTATTCTTGCATACTCTCCTCACAATGATTATGAAATTTTATGTACTCTTCTTGTTTGACCCTATCTAGTAGTGCTTTAACACCTAGAAATTATTTGTATATACATATATTTAGTAAATCTGGTTTGATTGGTCTCTTTGTGAGATTTCTTTTAGAGGATGGTGATTTTGAAGGATATTTCATTAGTGAAATTATTTGTTCCTTAGCTTGGTTTGGTCATTAGGGCATTGTGATGATAATCTATGGGGATTTGTATGATTTTTATAAATCACAAATTTTTGGCTTTCAATAAATCATAGTTGTAATTGTTGGCTTCCAAGACAGCCTAATTTTAGGGTGGAGGATGTAACATCCACCCATTTTCTACCATTTCTAATTGTGATGCCAAATACAATCAGACCCTTTTATTGCTTTTGTTAGATCTTTAGATGGATTGATGATGTTTTGATGTTATTACAATAACCATTGATGATGTAGAACATTGATACTTGGATTATTTGATTTATATCATGTTGTTAGTTAGATGATGATTATTATTTTAGATGATGATGTTATATATATTTATGATTTTTTTTACTGACCCCCATACCTACATGTGTATGGATGATGTGTATATTTTATAATTATTTTTGATGTGCCTGATAGGGTGAGGGATAGAGTTGTAGTTAGTTTCTTGTGCGATAAACACGATGTACCAATCCCTATCATTTCCTGTTATATGTGTGTATGTATGTATGTATATGTGTGTGTGTGTGTGTGTGTGTGTGTGTGTGTGTGTGTGTGTGTGTGTGTGTGTGTGTATCTATGTGTGTGTGTGTGTGTGTGTTTCTATATCTATATCTACCTTTTAGGCCATATGCTCCTACATCCTTGAATGCAGTGAGAGACATTGTTCCTTCTTAGAATAACCTTGCAACTAAATATGAGTGGTGCTATCCATGCAAGAAACCTCATAATCATGCCACTTGTTCTAATGGAGTTATTAATCAAGCATTGATGGTGAAAATTACTTCAAGTTCACATGATGTACCTGATGGTGAACCTGATAAACAACAAGATGTACTTCCAATTAATGTTTCCTTTATGAACTAGCTAGTGGAGGAGTTATGTGGAGTAAGTAGAGATGAATTCCTAGTTGCAAAAAATACAAGAGAAAAATAGAGGGCTCTTGATAATGAACCAATAAATAAGGGAAAGGATGTTGAAGTTGTAGGGCCATCCATTTCTCAAGGGCCAAACATTTTTCAAAGAAATCCTCAAGTAGCTGCCAGGGAGAAGCCACAACTTCAAGTTGAACCTGTTGTTCCAAAGGTTCAACAAAAGTTACATGCAATAATACCATTCAATATTGTTGAAAATATGAAGAGGATGATTGTTTCTATTAGTGTGTGGGATTCATTGTCAATCCCAGGTCAAACTAATTTATTACAATCTGCATTGTCAAAAAAGGATAGGTCTAGTGATATTGTCGATTCCCCAGTTAGGACTATTTTGACTAATGCAAGTGAAAATACTAGCAATAAAATTGCTAAGGATGTTAAACCTCCTCTCTTTTATATGTCATTGCTTATAGGTGATGAGCTAGTTCATAATTGTGTGGTTGATAGTGGGGCCACAAGTTTTGTTATGCCCAATAAAATTTTAGACCAGTTAGGATTGAATTATTAGACCTTAGAAAAGGGAGTAGTACAACTTGATGGGTATACTATGAATACCATAGGTTTGATTGAAGATGAAAGTCTAACATTGCATGCTTGTCCCAGTTTTTCATTTCCTTAGGACATCTATATGATTGACCTTCCTCCCTACTTTGAATTATGCCTATCTAGAGATTTCATAGCAAAGATTCGAGGGTA
This sequence comes from Chamaecyparis obtusa, assembly GCA_027943335.1. Lineage (NCBI taxonomy): Eukaryota > Viridiplantae > Streptophyta > Pinopsida > Cupressales > Cupressaceae > Chamaecyparis > Chamaecyparis obtusa. The sequence continues at coordinate 655,181 of BSBK01005629.1, forward strand.
CTTATCATATGATTGGTCCCATATGTTGCTTAGGACTAGGTATGGTCCCAAGGTCACTATTAAATTATAATTTCTTTCCAAGGATTATATTGAACCTTATATTCCTAGTACTGTAAATGCCAACTGTGTGGGTTTTGATCATGATGGGCATGATACTGTCTTAGATTCAAAGACATTGATAAATGATATTCGTGACATCCTTTTGTATGAATGGGCATCATAAAATATACTTAATGATCAGAACATTGTTATTGAGAAGACTGGTTTGGGCATGTATATGATTCATGAGCCCGATTTTGTTATGCTTAATCTTGTTAAAGTTGCATATCAAAATTTAGAACAACAAAATGAGGTATGGGAAATGTATTTTGATGGTTCAAGGAGTAAGAATGGTGCTGGTGGAGGTGCTATGCTTGTATCTCCATAGGGTGATAAGTATTTTTCTACTTTCCAGTTTTCATTTTCCTATACTAATAATGTTATTGAGTATGAAGGTATGATTCAAGGTTTGGAATGGGCTAGGAAGAGAGGAGTCGGCTGCATTAAGGTATATGGTGATAGTGAATTGATTGTGAATCCGATGAGAGATTTGCATACTACTAAAAATGTTAATTTGAAGCTGTATAAATATAGGGTATGGGATATTATTGAAGATTTTCTTCTTTTAACATTGTTTCCATACCTAGAGGTAAAAATCAACATGCAGATAGGTTGGTTGTTGTGTGTGCTTAGTTTGACATTCCAATTTAAATTAGAAAAGATAAGGTACAACAACATGTCAACATGATCGTGAGACCTTCTATCCATGACAATGACAAAAATTGGCAAGTATTTGACAGCGATTAGAAAATTTTAAGTTTTCTGTTAGAAGAAGATGTATTTTATATTGCTAATCAAGATAAGCTTAGGAAACATTATGATTTTTTGATCAGATTACTCAACTTAAGTCTAATAAGTTGCCTAAAGGTTTGGCCACATTGGAGTCAATTTTCAGTTTAGATGACCATCTTAAAAAGAATAAAGTTGGTATGCAAGTCAAAGGTGATCATTATCATGAGGATGTTGAGATTGCTGAAGGTAAGTTCCTTAAGGTTGGTAAAGCATGTACCAAGAAAGAGAAATTGGATTTGATTAAATTGTGTCAAGATTTTCTAGATATATTTTCTTGCAAGTATACTGGCCTAAAGGGTTTTGATCTTGAGATAGTGTAGCATGTCATTGAACTACTACCCAATGCCAAGCATGTAAAGAAAAAATAGGGGCCCCTTAAACCCAAATTAGAGCCCCTCACGATTAAGGAATTAACCAAACTTATTGAGGGGGTTATCATTTATGAGATTAAGTTCATTAGATAGGATTCAAATCTAGTCCTAGTTAGGAAGAAAAATGGGGAGATTAGGATCTATGTTGATTTTAGAGACCTGAATAGAGCCTCTCTAAAAGACCACTACCCGCTGCCCTCAGTAGAATAAATCCTTCAAGTAGTGGCTGGTTCAGAAAGGTTCTCCTTATTATATGGGTATTCAGGTTACAATCAAGTTTTAGTAAAGGGTGAGGACTAACATAAAAATGCCTTTACTACTAAATGGGGCACTATGGCCTATAAGAGGATGCCATTTGGCTTATCCAATGCTGGTGCCACTTTTAAAAGGGAAATAGATATGGACTTTAAAGGATTTCTGTATAAAATGGTCCTTGTGTACCTTGATGAAATAACAATTTTTTCTAAGAGCATTGATCAGCACTTAATTCATTTGAAACAAGTTTTTGAAGGATGCAAGGAATTTGGAATACCCCTAAACCCCAAGAAATGCATCTTTTCGATGCATGAAGGTAAGTTATCGGGACACATTTTGTCAAAATATGGTACTATAATTGATGTATAAAGAGTTAAATCCATCTTCGAGAAGCCTTTTCCCAACCATAAAAAGGGGCTGCAAATTTTCATAGGTATAATTAACTTGGTAAGGAGATTTATGCCTAATATTGTTGCACTTTTGAAGCGTTTGACTGCTATGTTAAAAAGAAAGTTCTATTTTCATCTAGACAAGGGAAGGTAAGAATAATTTTTAGTTGCTAAAGGAGGCCTTAGCATATGCTCCTACTCTAGTAAATCCATATTTTTGTAAGGATTTAATTCTTTTTTCTTACATGAGTATAGATATCATTTATGCTATACTTGTAGAGGAAAATGATGAGGGCTTTTGATGAAGGGTGCTCCCCTTAATGCCACAAACACATAACAGAAATAGAGAAACAACAACAATAATATGCAAGAACAGAAAATTGGCTTCTTATTATCTCCACAAATGTGGAATTACAAACTTTCAGAATTACAATATGCAAAGCCACATGGGCATTCCCTTACAATATTCTGTAGGACAAAGCCTCGAACTATTACCCAGATCTACTACCCAGAACTATTCTGAACTGCCTAAGACAATAATACAGCCTTCCTTATATAGGCAATTTTTCCACCGCTTGGGAAGGTTCCAGAATTTTAGCCGATAAGGCCGACCAAACTTAGTATTATTTTTATTTTACATTTTATTACATCATAGTCGGCTCAAGATAACCTTTGAAACCCGAACAGAAATTTTGAAGAAAATTATTTTTCGCCATTTCGGGTGGCCCAACTTCCGAAGACCATAAGTCATCACCAGTTGACCCGATCGGCTATTATAACCCCATTTCGAAAATGCCACGAAGTGCTCTACAGGCTTGACTAGCGCAAGCGCTTGTCACCCAAATTTTTGACCTCATCCGGGGCCTCTAAAGCCTTCAAAACTGAGTCCAAAGTTTCTGTACCCTGCTGCCAATACCGAAAATCTTCAATATCTTCCAACATACACTTGATCTGGAAATGAAACTTTACTGGCAGACTTATATGACCAAAATGAACCTCCAAGAAAGAAATTAGATCATTCTGAGCACAGACGAAAATTACCAAAAATAGTAATTTTCCATAAATAGCAGTTCCGCACAGGATAGCCCTTATTGAATTCAAAAACAGAAATATTTTTGGGTGATGCAAGATTGCTCTTACACCCAGGATGCTCCTGCATCAGCTTTGAGCATACCATTTCATTCTACAGTAAGGGCCTTGAAGATTATGAACAAAATGATATTTTTGTAGAAAATAATGCATTGGATGTTGTAAAGAGTTTGAAAAAGTTTAGCCATCTGCTTTCTAACAATAAGATTCATTTGATGGTGCATCACCCTAGTGTTAAAGAGTTCTTTACTAGCACAGATCTTAATGATAAAAGAGTAGGTTGGATCACTAAGGTGATGGAGTATGACATTGATATTAAGATCAAAAAGATGGTGAGAGGGAAGGGCCTGTGTGAGAAGATGGCTAATGAGCCTGTAGAGGAAGCAAAAAACATAAAAGAAGCAGTTTTGGTTAGCAATGATGTAGCTGTAAGTGATCAACCAACAAGATGGTTGAAGGAGACGACTCACTTTTTGCAAACATGTGAGTGCCTGCAACTTGGTCTTGATAGAACCAAGAGAAGGTATTTCAAACTTTGATTTGTACCTTATATATTAATTGACAATGTCCTGTTTAGAAAACACCATAATGGTGTGATTTTAAGATGTATTGATGTTGATCAAATTAGCAAATTTTTACAAGAGTTTCATGATTTAGGGGGTCACTTTTCCCCAAGAACTAAAACATTTAAAATCATGAGGGCTAGCTATTATTGGCCAGGCTTATTTAAGGATTCCCATACTTGGGTTAGAAAATGTGTAAAATGTGCTATGTTTGTAGGTAAGGATAGGCAACCAACATTACCATTGCAACCAATCCAGGTTGATCATCCCTTCATGAAATGGGACATTGACTTTATTGGTGTTATAAATCCACCTTCCAAAGAAGGACACAAGTGGGTCCTCACTACTATTGATTACTTTACAAGGTGGATTGAGGTAGTAGCTTTGAAAGAAGCCACTGAATCTGCTATCCTCAATTTCTATGAGGATATTATCACAAGGTTTTGAGTGCTTGAATCTATAATTTCAGATAATGCCTTAGATTTTATTGGATTGAGAGTAATACATTGGATGGTTAGGAATGGTATTTAACTAAATAATTCATCTAATTTTACCCACAGGGTAATGGTTTGGCAGAGTCTACTAACAAGAATCTGATTATAATCATAAAAATAACTTTGCAAGATAACCAAAGGGATTGGTACACAAAGTTAAAAATTTCTCTATGGGTAGATAGGATAACATGAAAGAGGTTTTTTGGAAATTCTCCCTATGTTCTAGTGTATGGTAAGGAAGCTATATTTCCTATTTCTACTAAGCTTCCTACATTGGATATTGCTAACCAATTGGTGTTATTTGAAGAAAATAATCCTTTGGCAGTGAGATATACTCAACCTTTAGAGTTGGAAGAAGCAAGGGATAAATCTATGCAAACATTGGAGTATCAACAAATTTAGGTAAATAAGACCTTTGGAAAGAAGGTGGTTCCAATGATTCTCAAAGAAGGATATATTATTCTAAGGTGGGATGAGCTTAAAAGTAGGCTAGACAAGAACACTATGTTTGAAAGCATGTGGAGTGACCCATTTATTATCTCTAATGAAAAGAGCACAATGCATTCCAACTTTCAATAATGGATAGATAAGTTCTTCCTGTACCTATGAATGGGATACACCTCAAGCATTTCTTTGAGGTTCCACCTCCCCTATACATTAGAGGTTAGGTGTCATGTTTTCAATAAAGTGCTTCTGTACTATAGGTTAATTGCATTTTTATTTCCTCTAAGTGTTGTCCAAGCACAAGGTCTTAGCAATTTTCTGTTGTCCTATTTTGTTTTCTTGTTTCTAGGGTTTGAGTTGTCATGTTTGTTTCAAGGTCTCAAAGTATTCCAAAGTATTAAAAAACCTTTGCTAATTGGTCATGAACACATACATAAATCAGGATAATGAGGTGTTTCTCATTGTCATAATTCATGCACATGATTATTATCAATCAACAAAGGATGTTTAACCTTCTATTTTAGTTTTTACGATGGTTGTTCATGTTTTCAATCTGTCTCTGCACCCAAGAATTGGTTAGGCTATTGTTATATGTCCAACAGGAAGACATCCAACAAATGTCACCAAAGATGTTACTATTTTTTCACACATTTTAATTTAGTTGAGATATGATGCATTCAAATGAAAGGTACATCTTTTATTAACTAATGTCATTTACATTCAATTATTTCCAAAAGAGATTACAAGTGCACAAAAGAGAAATTGTTCTTTCTTTTGTATTCAACATAAAATATTTTACATCTGTTTATACATTTGATAAGAAAGTAAATGTAATCTACTAAATGTAAATACATCTCTCACACAAGTCGTGAGAGTGGCCCTTAATTTTCCTATACAAATAAAGAACATTAAAAAAGAAAAAGTGTAGGAATAGGAGGTAAAGGGTAACTAGTCATTGCCTTTGATTGGTTGGAGTAAGTCTAGTTATTTGTCTTTGTGCCATGGTCCTGGGTCCTATCTTATTCTCCATGTAGTTCCTGTGTATGTGAAAATGAAATAAGTTAGATGCAATGGATCTAAGCAATGGCCATCTACGCTTAATCACATATTCATACACCTATACTATTAACATGGTCTTGATTTACATTGGAAAAAGAAAAGATCCTATCAAATTATACACATCTCATAAGTGTTAGTTGATTTTCTAACATGTTGTTTCTTGTGCAGGTATTCCTTATCTCTCATTTTCATGTGGATGTAAATGTGGCTCCCACAAGGGTTTGAGCCCAACATACCTCCGAGAGATAAGGTGAATTAATAAGAATGTGCAATCATAAATGCAATCACTGAGAGATCATACAAGTATTATATAGAATGAGACATTAAAGGGACATGCACCTTTCAAGAAATGTTTTGTTTCACCAAATCAAATCAAAAAATATCCAATATTATATTATGTTTGTATAATTCTCAAGGAGAAATTATTTCATTTCCTCAGTGTATTTATAATCATGTTGAACAGAGTTTAAAAACTTTCATACTTTCAAAGAAGTTAGAGGGTTTCCTGAACTGATCTCAAGAGGAGTATAAATCACTTACAAACTCCAAGAGCATGTTAAATTGTTGAAACATCAACTGATTAATCAACAAAGTAATGCTTGTGTTGGCTTCTAATTTAATGGATTTGAATAACCAAGAGACAACAAACAAAAAACACCTAGGGATTAGCTATTTCCCATATTTAGAGAACCTTATTTGATCTCAGGACAACTAACAAGGACAACAACTCCTACACTTTTGGCTCTACAAAACCAAGGTGGGTACACCTCGGATTTAGTACTTTTCCTGAAAACTTCTCATTTTACAAATCCCATTTAAGTAGATTTAGTCATATAAAACTTCTTTTACTGAATGACACAAAGTAGATCACATAGTAGCTAGCAATGAATCTATTTGATCATAGTTTTAAGAGATGACCATTCTTTAAGCCCTTATTTCTTTCAATTATTTAAATTTGATTTTTATTTTAACCATGAACAGTATTAGAACATTGATCTGATTGCTTGAGTTCTGACCAATGCCCTATCCATCAATTATTATCATAGAGTCACAAAGATGTAATGAAAATTATGACCTATTTTCTTACTTTGTAAGTAAATATATTAGTTGTTATCAGAAAAACTCATACTTATTGACATCCTTTCCTATATTTTGTGATCTTATCAAATCATAGAAGCATTTTATTTAGTTCCTTGAATCAAAAGCAATAATGAAATGACATACAACTTGAAAGAGTTGCAGATGAAATTTGAGACTTTCTGAAATATCCATGAAATCAACAAAATAGTAATAGGAGACAAGATTTTTTTTGACACAAATATTCTTGCAATGCTCTTTGATTAATCTCTTTGAGAAAGATACATTCACTATAACCCTCTGTAAAACTATTCAAAATAACTCAAAAATAAAGACCAACAACTTTCTTCATTAAAGCTTAGAATCAAAATATACAAACATCAACAATTCTACTATTGTACACTATATGGACTGACCTACTAGGACACAAAAGTGCTTTCAAAAAATGAAAATTCAGACCCTTCTTCCCAGTCTTGGAAACCCTTTATAGAATAGGGTTTCAACAAGCTTCAGAACATGAGAAAGTACACTTGTCATAATATAATTGGCTACACTTTTTCTTTTCACAAAATAACAAAAGGTCACTTTCAAAAATTCTCCTCTAATAGAAAAGTGGGTTGCCACAAAAATGGGAGCATCATTCTTGAGTTGGTTCTAGTCCCACCTAGACACCTGTCGCCTCCTGACTAAACTTTGCAACCCACTCACTTAAAACATCATCATAAGGTCACCCAAACTTCAAAACCTTATGTTTCTCTTCAATTAGGTGTTTACACTTGGCTCTAAGTAGTTTGGCTCTCTTCTCTAAGGAATCAAAGTACATCCTTGCAATCACAATCTCCTCAATCACTTTACTGAACAAGTAATTGTCATCATTGACAACAATATCATTTATCCTTGATGTGAGGGCTGCATCCAATTCATCCATCCATTCTTCTCGGTCCTTACTCTTTTTGGGGCTTTTCAAAATGTAAGGAAATAGATCAAAATTCTTACTAGAATATTCCAAGAGAAGGAATCTAGACTCACTTTGCACTGACTCATTGACAATGGCTATCTCCAATAGACCTGTAATGTGATCATATGTTTGGTCCAATGTAGCATCCACCTATGCTTGATCCTTAGTCATTGAATAAATTTCCTCCATTTTATTCTCTCTCCTAGTCCGTTTATTAAGAATATCATCCAATTTATTTTTATCTTGATCGAAAGAATTTAAAATATAAAAAATCTTTGAGATTATATAATAGACAAACCTAGTATCAATACTATTGAGAAGATGCAAAATTGTACCATTGATTTTATCTTCATATCTTCTCACCACTTCCACCTCTAAGGATTTGATTTTTCCCTTTTCATCATGTAATGCCTCCTCAAATTGGGAATTGGGAACCATGGGAGATGGGGGAACATATATAATGAGACTTGTTCTAGGAGGGGGTGTAGGGGATGATGCAATCATCCTTGTAGAAGACTCACCAATTGCAAATTGTAAAGGTGAAGTGTCTCCAAGCCGTGTGAGCCTTCCCATTAACTCACTATTTTTCATTTTCTTTGCATCATAGGCCTCCATTAGTTTTTCACACTTGAGCCTAATCTCATCCATGATCTGTTTGTCTTTCAACGCAGTGGCCTAGGAAAAACCTGCATCCTATAATGTTATATTTGTAGCCTCCATTGTTGAGGTCTGACTCACCCTCCTAACCATCAAGCCACCAACCAAATCAGTTCTTGTTCCCTCATCTCTCTTTGTTATGCTCTTTTTATGTAGTGGCCACATAACCAGAGTTGCATGATCATTACTAAATACAACACCTTTAGATGCTACCACAAGCTCTTCCTTTGTGATATAAGAAGTGTTAGTGCTCTTGCTGACAAAATTATACTAAATGATTCCTTAATTATTGGATCTAGTTCTTTACCTTTAAACTCTACTACTTTCATATCCATTGGTGGGGCATCTGGTTCCTCTAGTATTCCTTCTTGTAGCTCAGCCTCTATTATCACCACATCACCCACACTACCTAGTTGAACCTATTGTTAAAGCTACCTCTTCTTCATTCACAAACTATAGTGGGGATTAAGAGGGTGAATCGGCCTCTTCACTTGAATGAGTTGTCTCTTCAATCCTTGGCCTTTTATGGGAAGGGTCATCTAGGGATTCAATTGCATTCCTTTTGTATATTGTATGCACCTTAGGTGGTGAGGGCCTTTCTTCCAATTTCCTTCTTGTTTCATCCACCACCTTCCTTGACCTCACCACATTGTATCATGTTCTTTGTTGTATAATGTAAGTTCCTGAAGCTATAGTTGGAATAGGGGCAATCCTTTTCATTAGAGTACTGGCCAGATTAGGATTGGCCTGAATTACCCTTGACTTCTTCTCATTTAGGACACCCATTATTTCTTCGACATGTGTCATGAGCTTGTTTATTTTATCTCCAAAAGGCTTTATATCCTATAAAGGGTCGTACTTACTATCAAAATGAATCACAAAGTCCAAGGTCCTTTTGTACACCAACCACTTCTCCTTTTTGATCTCCTGCTCCTATAGAGAGAATTCATTCCTAATGATGTCTTCTGGGAAGCAGAACTGATGGGCCATGTCTCTGGCCTTTACCCTTAATCTAACATCTGATAGAATCCCTCTGGGTCTACAAATATTTCTAATGATGTTCTCATCCTAAGAGGTTTCAGAATATTTCCAAGGTGCACCCACCCACCTTTTGCAATAATGAAATGGTTTTCCATAGCGAAGGCTAGGAAAATAGTTCCTCTCCCCCTTCCTCTCAATTCTCTTTCTTGTAGAAATCCAATCTGCCATAATATTTTAGTGAGGAAAACCATGAGAGGCACCTGGTATGAAAATATGTGTGGTGTACCCCTAAAGTCATAACCTCTAAAAACTATAGAGACTGGGTACAATATTATATCACTCCAATTTTGGACAATTTTCAATTCAAGAGAAAACTCATTGGGTCTGATGAAGTCTAACAATGCCTTTGGGATCCTAGTGTTTTTATGTGTAAGGAGTGACCTCAAACCTGAAGCAAATACCTTGTCAAATCTCATCAAGCTAGCCTCAGCCATATTCCAGGATAAATTGATACTCCATAACTGTACTGGGTGCTCCTCACCATCCCTTTGCTTAACCAAATTCATTTCTTTTCCAAAGAATGAATCTCCCTTGAATAAAAACATATGCATAAATAAATAATACCACCCAAAAGGCTGATCTACCTTCCCCTTTTCTATACCAATTAACCTATTGTGAATACACTCATCCAAATATGGTGCAAAGTCAAAATTTACCCCTACCACTAGATGCAATATTTGAATAATCATAAACATAAAATTTAAGGGCATAGGTTCAGTCTCATTCTCACCAAATATCTTGCATAAAGACATGTACACACCTAGGACACGAGAATTGAATTACTTCTTCAGAAAAGGTTCTGGGGTTTTGGGTCCTGCAAGCATCAACCATCCAATTACTGCAAAGTGTTCCCTCAATGGAATGCTCATGATAAAAACCCTCTAAGCCTCATAAGTTTCCCTTAACTTATCAAAATCAATTGGCTCGTGGAAATCTGTAGGTGCACTCAACCTGAAAATTGACCTAATTTTGTCTATAGTGATTGGAAGAAGAGGATTCCTAGTCTTAGTTCTGATAACCCTAGCCACCAGGTCATAATATTTTTCTATCAACAATAAGTCCACATCCATGAATACTCCAAGGACAACCAATTTTACCATGTCTAGCTCCCACACATTACAATGCAGTGCATATGAATTTCTTTGGCTGAACCAAATCTTGAAGATGTTCAAGCCACTCATTGTTGTTTGGGCATCTCTCAACCAATTGATTTTTTCATATAGCCCCTCATCAAACTTCAACATAGGTGCCATCTGTGTATTCAATTTTGCCTGTAAAATCTCTTCATGGTGCCATGACTTCTATGACTAGGGTTTCTTCTCTTTACTTTATCTCACACAATCTTCACAAAAACCTTTACGACAACACAATTGCAGAGATAAAAATTACTTGCACTGTATTTATAATTCTTCAACCCTTGAAGCTCCATCTCACTGCAAATTCTCAATTTTTTTCTGTGCTCAAGAAAAAATTCTCCCTCTGTAATCGATGAATGCTTTGTGAAAAGAAAAATCTTATCAAACAACTATTTACGCAATAGCTACAAACTATCACATAGTTCACAATAAGTTTCTCAGAGATTGAATTGAATGTCTCCAGAGATCAAATTTTCTTTTCAAAAATTGAATCTCCATCGTCAATGAAATCCCATGCAAATAGATCCTACAGCTCAGATTACACCTTTTAAGATCGGGTCCACTTTAAAATCCACCCTGGAAAGTTGACCAATGACATGGAATCCAACAGGCAAAGAAATTTAAACATCTCTTTTAACTTTCCACCTTGGACACGTGTCACTCAGTCACGAAGCCACGATTACTAAAAATTTTGCAACTTCCCATCATGGGCTTGCGACAACTGTCAGATTATCCTTGATCTGACCGTTCACTAAACATCTTGAGGACCGAGCTTCGTGACATCATCAGTGACACACATCATATCATTGTCAAGACAAAATGGATAAAGACCTTTTAACTTCTCATCACGGTTTCATGATAACTATCAGATCTTCCTTGATCTGAACATCCTTTATTCTTCCAGCTGAGAACATGTGGCACCTTTTTGTGAAGTCGTAATGATAAAAGAAGATGCATCTCTTGATCATGTGCTTGCATTGACCATTGGATCCTCCTTGATTTGACCGATGCTTAATCTTTGTCTGAGGCTCTGACATCAGACCCACCTACACTAGGTGTCACACTATCGTGATGCCACATAGGATAAAGTCTTTACATCTTCTATAAGAGGGATCACAAAAACCGTCAGATTAATCCAAGATCTGACACAATTTAACACACATCGAGACTTAGGGAAATAATAAACCATCAGGATCTATCGACTTAGGAAAAATTAAAGAGGGACCCGCTAGACTTAATAACTTTGAAAAGAACTTTACCCTACCTGACAACTTAGAACACATGATTTTAAGTGGCTTAAGCCAAAACAAAAAGGTAACAAAAAAATAGAATAAGGAAGGGTTTTTTAGATTTAAACGAGAATTTTTTTAAAACCCTTTGCAAATTAATAAAACCTATTTCTAAATTAGGTCATTTTCACAGTATATTGCATTAAAACATGAAAAATGACCAGTAGTGGCTCTGTTTGGGGATGATGGGTAACTTGTGCCCATGCAAGAACTTAGAATCACTAGTAGAGTAGAGCACAAACTTGATGGTTATGAAAAATGTAGAGAGCACTAGGCAAAACCTATTTATAGAGGTAAAACCAGATAGAAACAAACAAAACACACTATTCACAAAACTTTACAGGATGTATAAATCCTAACTACTATTCATGGAGAAAAATACCTTCAACATAAGTATTTCTTCATGAACTGTCCATGAACAGGAAATTATTGAATGTCACCAGAGATTTCTTTGATGATATATGAATTTGGGCCACATTTCTCATGAATTAGATATGGTGATAGCTAGATAGGATCAAATTTTCCATGTTTTCCTTTTTCCTCCAACCTAGCATTCCAGAGTAACACCAAGTCATTTAATTAAAATTTCTTTCTACAACTTTCTTGGCATACAAGTTCTTCACTTGTAACTCCATCTTTGCATTTTTTGAAGTTGATTCTCTCCTGGTTTCATCTAATTGATTAAAATATTCAATCCTCAATTGCATCTCATCTTCTAGGTCTTCATCATACAGTTGGACAAACTTGTAAATTTCGAACAAGTTATTCTGAGGCATCATTCCATGTATCCCATACACCAAATCAAAAGGTGCACACCCAATTTCCTTCTTAACAGTCACTCTATCGGCCCACACAACCAATGGATATTTTGAGTTCCATGCTTTCTTATTCTTTTCAAGGATCCTCTTAAGAATATTTATCAAGCTCTTATTTATTGATTATGCTTGCCCATTTCCTTGTGGATGGTATGTGGATGAGTATGACATTTGAATTCCCAAACCTTCACAAAATTCCTTGTATCCACTAGATGTGAAACACATTGCATTATCACACACAATCCTCTCAGGGAAACCAAATCTAGTAACAATGTTATTCAATAGGAAGTCAGTTACCACTTTTCTAGTTGCATTCCTTGTGGGAATAACCTCTACCCGCTTTGTAAAATAGTCAGTGGAAACTAGGATCCAAGAGTGCCCTCCACTTTACTTGTTTGGTATTTCTCCTATGAAGTCCATTCCCCATTGTTGGAAAGGAGCTTTCACCTCCACTAGTTTTAATGGCACATTTCGTGAGAATTTCAACCTGCTAGAGAATCTTTGACAGACATCAAAATTTATTACCAGATTTTCATCAACCCTAAAAATTGTAGGCCACAAGAGCCCCTCTCTCAAAACCTTCTGAGCAATAGTCTTACCCATATAGTATCTACCACAAATTCCTTCATGCATTTCCCTTAGCAAGTTATCAGCTTGATCTTCATTGACACATTTTAATAAAATACAATCCAGATTCCTTCTCCACAATTTGGACCTGATGAGAATATAAAATGATTTCTTGTAACTTTAAAGCTCTTCTTTTGTTATCATCCAATCCTGGTGAACATTTCATATTCTTCAAGTAATAAATGATATCTTGATACCAGATGCATCCATCCATATCACAAGTGCAATCAACCTCCATTTGATTGATTTGATTAGCATCTAGGTTAGATTGAGCCATCAATTTTTCCAATCCCTAACCTCTGACCAACTTGGTAATCTGAATATCAATGTTAAATTCTTGGATTCTATTTATCCATTTGCAGCTTCTTCTAGATACTTCATACCGTGAGAAGATGTCTTTTACTCCAGCACTTGGTACAAGCACAATTGTTGTTTCTCCCATGAGATAACATCTAATGCCTTAATACTCTTTACAAGTGCATATATTGTGTTAGCCCTCACATAGACACCCCATTTAACATTTTAAAATCAATCATTCTATCTCTAATTTTCATGTTGAGTATTGGTAAGTTCAAATACAATAGGTTCAGTGCAGAGGTTCAGAGATTTAGAATTCGGGCTCAAAGCACAAGTTCACTTCATTGAACCACTTTGAATAGAGTTCAAAATGGTTCAAACTAGTTCAATATAACATTATATTGGCCTATTTGATATTATTTTTGTAAGAATGGTAAAGTTCCTTCATCACCAAGTGCAAAGGATGTGAAAGTTGGTGATAACATTAATACAACAAGACTAATTTTTTTTTATAGTTTTCTAGACCTCTACACAAAGCCTTGTAACGTTTGAATCAGACCAAATTTTCAAAATATCTTTGGTGAAGTTGTATGCAACTAGGATTGGGAAAACATATCCGAAAATGAGGTCAATCCAATAGTGGAGTAAAACGTTACACCCCCTGCATGGAGACCTATTTTTGCTGTCAGAAAAGACATTGATTTTGGTGGGCATAAAGTTTGTTGATCAATACAACCTTATAAATTAATGGTGGGACCATATTCAAAGCTCTCAATTAAAATATAAAATCACAATGAAATTATTTTATTTCTCGATAAATTTAAAGAATCAGTTACAAAATAAGAAGATGATGTAAATAATCACGGGAAGGAGCTTGCTAGAGGAGAAATGATTTTGTAAAAGTTTTATAAAACATTTCTTCATGAGAGTGGAAGTATAAACATTAAAGAATATCAAGAATCAGCTAGGATTAAAAAAAGTTACGAGAGAGAGTGAATTCTCAAAATTATCCATTTAAGAGGAAATTTTCCATAGAAATGGGGCTTCTTCTTTTCTGGAGGAGTCTTTGTGCTAGGATAGAGGAGGAGAAACTGGTTTTGATATCTATATTGTAAAAAGGGGAAGAAGACATTGTTTTGGTTTTCAGATGTAAATTTGTTGCACGGATTAGTGGACTTTGTGTCACTTCAAATGTTCTTGGAGAAAGGAAGAAAAATATTGAAACTTTGAATTTGAATGTTTTTCTTTTTGATTGAATTAGACTTTGGGCTGTTTTGGTCATCTTTATGTGCAATCCTGTTGAAGTTATGTAAATGATTGTCATGAAAACTTTGAGTTTTATGCATTTGTCTATCTGAGAACAACATTTTTAATCTTCTCTTGTCCTTTTGTAATTAAGAAGATTTATGTAAACGGTCTTTGTGCCATGCATTTCATTTCTTTCAAAGTTATTAAATCTGATATTCACATTCACATCATGTTGATGGGTGAATGTTAGTAGGCCTTTGTGTCTTTTGGTTAAAGAAAATCATAATTTATTCATTTTAAATCAAATGAAGGTAGTCGCGCCTTGTAAAACAAGTAGAGAGAACTTGCACACAATTGTGGCAAGTGACTCAATTGTTGCCTTGCGGTTTTATCTTTCAACTTTGGGTTTTAAGATTCATTTTGTGGAGGTGTTTTGGAAAGAAAAATATTTTTACCAACATATATTTTCTTTTGCTTCTTTTCATATTTCAGTTCAACAACTTGTAATGATTTGCTAAAGAATGCAATGGGTTGTTCAAAACCCTCTATATTTTTTTGTAACAGAACTGCAACAACAATATGAAAAGAAGCAAAAGAAAATATATTGCATTGCAATTTCATAATCTAGTGCCTTAAGCATAGGTCCATCTTTAATAACATGCTTGATGTTCTTGAAAGCTTCATCAAGCTCACCATCTCACTTAATCTCATACCCTTTCTTTAACATTTTTGAGATAGGTCTACTAATCTCAACAAAATTTGTAACAAATCTCCTCAAGAAGTTTACCTGGTTGAAGAAGGATTGGATTCCTTTCGTATTTTTTGGCCTTTGAATCTTGTCAATGGAAACTACCCTTTCTGGATCAATTCTTACTTCCTACTTTCCAACTAGATGCCCCAATAGTTTTCCCTCAATCACACCAAATGCACATTTTCTTGGGTTAAAAGAGATACCATATTCTAAGGCCCTTACAAATATTTTCTCTAGGTGAAGGAAATGGTCTTCTTTCTTCCCAGAGTATGCAGTCAAACCATCCTAATATACCACAAGAATATCATTTATGAACTCAACAACTGCAACATCCCTTGCTCTTTGAAAGGTAGCATCAACATTTGTTAAGCCAAATGACATTTTTACATACACATATGTTCCCCAAGGTGTCGTGAAGGTAGTTTTGATTCTTTCACAATCACTTGATTATAACCAGAGAAACCATCCATCATGGACATCATATAAGAGCCAGACACTCTTTGCAGCATTGCCTCCATGTTAGGCAAGAGGAAGTTGTCTTTTAAAGAAGAGATATTCAAATTTATGAAATCTACACTTAATTTGATGTCTCCATTCTTCTTCATGACATGCACTAAATTTGATACCCAAGAAGAATGTCTGATAGGCTTTATAATTTGGGAATCTCTGAGCTTCATCAGTTCTTCTTGCATTTTAGGTATCAGGGTAGGATTAATTGGCCTTTGTTTTTTCCTAAAAGGTTTAGCATCTATTTTCAAAGGAATAATATGCCGAAACAAATCTTCTCTATAAACCTTTAAATCATCATAGGACCATGCAAAAACATGCCTAAATATTCTCAATAGTTCAATCAAAGCTTTTCTCATCTTTGGAGACATTTCTTTTCCAATGTATACCTTCGTAGGTGTTTCCTTTGTACCAAGGTTGATTTCTTCTATGTCCATCTAATCTCTCTTTTTTTGTATCCATTTGGACTTTGCCTTGACTATCAAAAATAGTTTCTAAAATAACAAGTCCCTTAGGAACCTTGTTTGTCTTGAGCTGTAGGACTTCATTTCCAAGGATAGTTTCTTTTCTTTCAGTGATCTCCACCAAGGCTGCACAATCAAACTCTTGGCCACAGTATTTTTCTTCACAATTCATATATCTTAGAATATCTTGGTCATCCTCAAAGACCTGCCTGTTATCAACATTATCTGGTATACTTGGTCTAGTTTGAATTTCAACCTTTGAAATTCCTGCAAAAGTTACATCACTGGGATTGATTGCGATATTGGTTAACAAGTCATCCATTTTATTGTTTCTTCCATTCTTCCATACAATATTGAATGCATCAAAATTTTCAATCATATCCCAGAAAACATTTCTATAATGCTTCAATCTTTTATTCTTGGAAGCATAAATTGATCTTACTTGAGACACTACCAATTCAGGGTTGCCTACCACTTTTAGGCATTTGATCCCATGTTTGTGGGACAATCTTAATCCTATCAACAATACCTCATATTCTGCTATGTTATTTGTGCAAGGGAAACTCAATGTGAAAGAGAATTTATAAGTTTTTCCATAAGGAGAAATAAGTAAAATACCTATTCTTGAACCATATTTTCAATTTACACCATCAAAGTACATTATCCATAGGTCACCCTTTTTTGATTTGGCATTAATTTCCATAGTGATAAGAGGTAAGACAAGTAGTTTCATTATTAATGTCAATATTCACAAAACAAGTAGTTTCATTATCAATGTTCATCTCAATCATGTGGCTAACTATTGGCTCCCTTTTAACTTTGACATATTTGTCATCAATTTTGAAAGTTTCATAGGACTGATCACACTGCAAACTTCCACCCATAGCAGCACTCCATTTTCTAGATAATAGCATCCCATAATGAGGTGGTATATCTACAACCAAGACACTCATAGTCAATTCCTTATCAGGGTAGGTTTCAAGTCTTTAGGGTAGTGCATTAATAGTACTAATTACTAGTACCTCACTTTGATCCATTGCACAAAATCCACCATGAACAGTGTCAACCTTTAGACCCAACCTTTCCATGATTTTAAATGGAATCACAATGTTTGACGCTCCTGAATCAATCTTG
This sequence comes from Chamaecyparis obtusa, assembly GCA_027943335.1. Lineage (NCBI taxonomy): Eukaryota > Viridiplantae > Streptophyta > Pinopsida > Cupressales > Cupressaceae > Chamaecyparis > Chamaecyparis obtusa. The sequence continues at coordinate 672,737 of BSBK01005629.1, forward strand.
CATTTTTTCACTGTCCTTCCATTTATTATAATGCTTAGAAAGAATGGATCTATGTTCTCAAGGTAGGCATTTACAAAACTATCTAGATACATGGGCGATATTTGAGATACGACACCCTAAACTTCTATTATTTTCTTGGCATCAACTTGGGGGCTCACTTGTGTTACAAACAATATTATTGTTGTCTTGGACATTATCAATCCATACTAAGGCTCTATCTGTGTTCTCAGGGATTCTCAATAATTCAGACAAGGGAACCTTAACAGTAATTTGAGACAACATTGACAACATATCAACAGGGGTAGAAGAAGGAATGTCAATTTTCATACCTTTAACATCTTTCTTCTTCTCAGATGTATCAACTATAGTCATTACTTTTTTGTTTTTCATTCTTATCCATTGTATTAATTGGCCTCTTAGCTTCCTTTTGGTTATCATTATTTTGGACAGCAGTTATCTTTGCAGTCTCAACCCTTTTTGGCTCCCATTTTTTTCCTTTGACATTTTTGACTTTTACTACATAATCACCCGTTGGCTTATTCCCAATGGGCTGCTTGGAACTGGTATTCTTTATGAACATACTAGAAGCCTTGCTAGTATTATCATTTATTGTCATGCTTCTGGTTTGCACTTGTGCAACCATTTATGTGGTGATCCTGGAAATATCCTCCTTTGAGGGTCTTCTCAAATTCACTCCCTTCGAGATAGATGTCATGTTACATGCCCTATTATCAACATTTTCATCACCAGAAAAAACTTCTTGATGGAACACTACTTTATTATGTCTCTTCAGACATATATCAGTCTCCTCATCATAATATGAGGCATCTTTTTGTCCAAGGTATGAATCAAAAATATTACAGCCAATGTCATCATTGTTTTCTTCCTAATCTGACTTCTCAAGATCATCATCTTGGTAGGCAGCTACAGATTGTGAAACTACATAATTTTCTAAAGAGTGGGGTGATTGACAGGCCATACACCAGGGTGTATCTTCTACAACATTCACAAAGGTTTTCTATAGTGGATCATGGATATTCTTGTCATTACTTCATTTTGCAAGAGGAGCAATAGGTTTACCATCCTTCCAGTAGGTGTTATAAGGGAAATTGTGCAGTCTATTCTGCCTATTGAAATTATTGTTAAATTGGGGCTTTTCCACAACAAAAATCTTATTATTTCTAGTACTGGGTGGTTTCAAGTCCTTTAGTGCATTCAACACTTTTTCCAACCTGTCCTCCTCTTGCCTCTTGTTTCCAACAGTTCTATCACTATCTCTCTTTTTTCCCCTATTCCCAAACAACTTAGGGTCATCTCTTTTCCCATCCAGTTTACCAGTTATTTTCATACTGTTCTCAATATTCACATTAATAGTACAAAAACAACAATACATGACTAAATAAACTACTAAAAATTGTAGATAAATGACTAATTTTGATCACATGACCATTAGTAGTTTATTGCCAGTCATTTATCTTGTGACCAAATTTATGACTAAACTATTTTAGTCATTGATTTGGTCATTTATTTTGTTGTTGATTTAGTCATTTATTTGGTCGTTGATTTAGTCATTTATTTGGTTGTTTATTTGGTCATTGGTTTTGTCATTGATTTAGTCATTGATTTAATCATTTATTTAGTCATTTATTTAGTCATATATTTGGTCATTTATTTAGTCATTTATTTGGTCATATATTTAGTCATATTAGGGCATGATGGAATCGAACTACCATCCTCCTACTTGTTGTAATACCCCAAAAATGGGCTATAGGATCATTAACCTTCTACATCGACAAATCAATCGAAATCGACACAAAAGTCCTAACCAAAGGCACATCGGCGCAACAAATCATCGAAACCCTAATTGATTCTATCTCAATTCTGCATCAGAGAATATTTCCTAAATATTCCTAATTTATCCAAATTATCTCGTAATTAAATATTTTTTGGTGATAAATGATGTTCTTTTATTTATCCTAAATTTGATTAATTAAATATGATAAATATTTAATTAATTAGATTTAATTCTACCACTTAATTATTTACTTAGATTTAATTCTATTTATTCCTAATTAATATTATTTAACTTGACAATAAATAAAAAATCCTACAAATAATTGATTAAATTCATATTTAATTAATTAAATCAACTTGTCAAATTTAATGATATAGTTTTGGAATAAAGTTTGATTTAATAATTGATTAACCCATAAAAATGAGTTGTTTTAATTCTAAAATCAGTTAAGTTGAGAATAATTCACTTGGATTATTAAATTAATTCATAATTATCCATGCACATTCAGAAAAGCAGTTAAACTCTAAATCAATAAATCAATTCAATTTGTTATCTTTTTAAACTCAACATCTATTTCGAGTTAAAAAGTGATCTAAACTTCTGATTTGAGTTAAAAAACCGATTTTACATGATTTTGTGAGTTAACTAATTCTAAATTCTTGATAACTCAAAAATCAATCTGAGTTAACTAGGGAGAGATTTTTGGCTTTCCATGAGCTCTCAAAAATATTGGATTTCTATATAAACAAGGCTCAACCCTTTTACAAAGATCCTTCAACTGCGCTTTCAATTACTTGGAGAATCGAGCTCTTGCGAATAGGTGATTGTGAGATTTTTGTAATTCATTGTTTTCAACTCATTCATAGCATAGCATATCATTGATAGATTCATTTACATTTATTTCAATTTTAGGTCAAGTTTCATATCAGTTTTTCATCATATTGCATAGAAAATCCAAAAATATAGATTAATTTGCATTCATTTTGATCCATCTTTCAGCATTAAATCCTTTGTTTAGGTGTTGCATTGTCACTGGTCTCGGTCATAATCTGAGAATATCAAACTCATACCTACTAGAAGGTAGTAAATCACCTAGTTAGCATAGTTTATTCTTTTTGCAAATTTCTTGATTTGCTAACCTCTAATGTTTTATTGAAGTGTTGTGTCCCAGCTAGGTGCAAAATTCACATGCACATTTCTGGCACCCACCGTGGGGCCTTGCAACGGGTTTCCATTATTTGATTCTATCATTTTCTGACAATTTCATTACAAGCTTTGGTTTTTATTTTTTTCTTTCGTATGATTTTGTACGACATTTCAGAAAGTCGTATCAGAGCCTTCTGGTTGTCGTACAACACACGACATTCTGGATTGTCGTATGGGTTGTTACGTATTGTCGTTTGGAAGCTAGATTGTCGTATGAGAAGGGACCCATTGTCGTATCATTTCTAGATTGTCGTATGAGAAGTTGTAGTAACTTGTATGAGTTTTCATGCCAGTTTTTCATAGTCGTTTCACATTTTGAGCAATCTTTTTAGATTTTTGTTGACAACTAACCCTAACGATTGATATTTTCTATTTTTGATAATTTTTGCTCACGGAAAGCTCAACAAAAAAAAGAGGTAAAATCTAGTAAGTGCGTTGCTTTGGACTTGAGGAATTTTGTTGCATCCCTATAACATTTTGATTTTGGGAAATAAAATGAATCTCTCACGTGTTTAGCTTGAGTGTTTCTTGTTTTCATAAATCACACGCTCATTTTTTTCTCTAAAAGGAATCTATATTTGCTTTCTTTCATATCTGTTTCACATGGTAATTAGGCCCTATGAACACTATTTGTGGCATTCTTGAGAGAGTGGGCTTCATTCGCTTGTTTTACATGTGAAGCTCTTCTCAAAGATAGATCCCCTTGTAGGTAGGGAGGATTTGTTATCATCTCACGGTCTTACTTGGTTCGGTCTTCAATCTTTGATGGTATGTTCTGTCTTGGTCCCATTTAGAGAGACCGGTAGTCATTGTTGTTGACATACAAACCTTGGTGAGGTGGTTTCAATTTAGTGTGTCAATCAATCTTTTTGCTATGTTTTGGTAAGGTGAAGAGGCTAGAGGGTTATGCTCTGTTCCCTTCTTAGGCACATTAGAAACTCAGATCCTTGAATCTGAGCTAAGTCCCCATGTGGTCCTTTTTTTGAGTCTTCCTTTTTAGAGAGGGTTAACCATAGTGGACATTCCCTTTATTGGTTCAACCATGTGGATGAAACCTCAAGCGGTAATAGCCATTCCTGTCATGGTAGAAGCAGCCGCTATATAAATGTCCTTGTGGAAGAAATCTCCACAGGTGTAGTTTCTTGTTGGGTTGTAAGATCTCCTCAGCATCTCCGATTGATTAAATTCTCAAAATGTGTCAAAACCCCGATGCGCCTGGATTGGAGTTTGCCCTCTTGAGATTGAAAAAGTTGCAGAGTTGACCATTACTACGAACCATAGTGCAACCAACTTTTTATTTTCTAGGATTATGTGCATGACTGCAAAATATTTTGAGAACATACACAAGTAGAATTCTTAGGGAGAAGAATACTATGTCACTATTTTTGTTCATGTGCAAGGTTGCTTTGTCCCTTGCCAATTGTTTGAAGAAAATTGTTTGCTTGAGATCCCTGATTGTTGTCTTGTGTACCCGTTCCATGATAAGAATCTATTAATGCATCTGGTTGGTCATTTAAAATGAAAAAACTTGAGACAAACCACTACACAGATCTTTAGAACCTGGGCCAAAAAATTTGTGAAACAATTGCTATCAAAATCAACCAACAATTTGAAAAACTTGCAAAATCTAAAGAAAAATCCTTTTCTAGTGTAAACTGTCATCCTGGAAATTCAAAAGTCATACGAGTTTTGCAAATTTTTGTATTAGAACCCCCAAAAAGTTGTATGGGAAGTCCTATATTGTCGTACAAGTGTTGTTTGTAGATCTTAAAGAAAATTGAACCTTGGAGTCAATTGTTGTACGAGTTTTGCCAATTGTCATATCAAACCCAATCCTGAATCGTACGAGCCTGGATAAAGTCGTACAAGAGTTGCATCAAAATTTTTAGACAACCTTCAAATTTGTCAGAAATTCAATCATTACAATCAACCACAAGATTCTGTCAGAATATTGACTATGTCAGGAACAGAGCAGAAAAACTAGAAAATCCAATTCATTTTTCTAAAGTGGTCTCTTGAGCTTGATCTAGCCTTCTGATTTATCGATTTGAATTCCATTTCATCTTGTGTTAAAACCTTGTCAGAGTCATCTTCAAATTCAATCCTCAAAATGACTAAGTGTTGTAAGGTCGTGTCCATCATCTTTTGGGCATCTACCCATACATCTAGGGCACAGGATCCTACACTTATGTCCAATCAATATTTTCATCAATCAACCAATCCAATCTTGACAAGGTTGAGTCATTTGATTTTCCCGAATCAAGTCATTCATCAGTTGTATTAATCTTTCTCTTCTGATTCACTCAAGGTTAATGGTGGAAACTAGAGCTTCCTCACACAAAAAACTTGGAGAGGAACCAAAATTCTCACCTTTATCTTCTTAAGTTGGTCAGTCTATTAATCAACCTTATGATACAACTCGTTATGGAGAGGATGCTCTAGGTAATCTACATCTGAAAAAATGTTATTCTAATCCTCCTCAATCAACCCATGGAGGTAATCAATCAATCCCCGGGCATCCTAACAACACTACAATGTCTCAAGGGGGAGCAAAGCAAGGCTCCCAAGGTCATCACTCTAATCATGGAGGAGATCCCAAACCAATTGTTATCTCTATTTAGCATTAATGATTGTCATTAGTATCAAAGGTTATCAAAGACATCGGTCATTTACATATATGAACCTAGTCGGTAACTATAAGCAAAATAGGCTAGTCAGTTAAGTATATACACTGAGCATCAATAGACACCGATACTGAGCGATAGTATTTACCGAGCATCAAAATAAACACTGAGCAATTTATACAATGTTTATCAAGGATCATAGGAAATGACATAGTAATCAGGAATGACACATTCTTCTATGCAAATGGTTACAATAGATTAAATTTTTTTTTCCCAAGATCGAGAAAAGTTTATTGTTAAGATATGATGAAGATCTTATGTAATAGTTTGATCTAGGTTATTTTTGTACACCGTAGATCTTAGGGTTTTGTCTAAGATTTGTAAACCTAATTTTGTATAAGCGGCATAAAGTAGTATGCTATATATTTGTATGTTTGCATCATTTTTGGTGTGAACTAATGTATGAGCGAAGAAGCACTTGAAGCACTAGCTAACCTTCAAGATTATCAGTTGACAGAGCAGATCAGTATTTAGAGGAAATCGGATTAGGCAGAATCAAAGTAGGCTAACCGAGCAGTTCAGAGTAGAGATTCATCATAGTAAAGGTGATACTTTATCAGTACTTTATTGATTTGTATCAGACAATTAGGTTGTCATTAGCAGATAGATATTTATTTCTAATCATTTTAATAGATTTTGTAAAATCTCTTAATAGAGTAGACTTGACAGTCTTTTTGTAAATCTCTTTATCGAGTACACACTCAAGTAGTGTTGCTAAAATCCTATAACTAGGTAGATCTAGCTGATCTAATATGTTACTCCTAACAGGGTAAGATCACTAGAAGTGATCAAAACTTGTAGCCCTAATAGGAAAACCTTTTCTATCTGCAGTAGTGAAGAATTTGTGGGTGTCATCCCCACTGCAATTTTTACCTTCTAACAAGGGTTTCTGTGTTACCAAAATACTTGTGTTATGGGATTGTTATATTGTTGATTTCATGTTTTTTACTTTCACAAGTTTAATGGATGCATGATACATGCATTAGATACAAGTTATTTTGCAAGGTTACCATTGTTTTCTATTGTAGATCTGAAAGGTTGATGTGTTAAAGTTTTTGTGGGCACTGATTCACCCCTCCCCTCTTAGTACCCTATCTCTGCTAATTCCAACAATTGGTATCAGAGCCCAGTTCTCTTATTGGATAGTTTAACCATTGAAGAAGGGTAAATATCTAAGTCATGGAGAGGTATAAGTTAGATAAGTCTATTGAGAATCAAAAGATTTAGATGAAGATGTTTATGGAACAGTATAAGCAAGCCAAGGAAGGACTGAAGAAATTACTGGTTGAAAGAAAGAACCTAGCTATTCTACAAAATGAGATTGGCTACCATGAAGAAGCAATTGATGATATATTTGACCACATTGGATCTAGTTCTAGAATTATTTCTGATGGATCTGAAAGTATAATCTCTAATTTATCTGAGAAGAATCAACATTTAACCGAACAAGTAAAAGCATTGCAAATTGGTCAAGAATCTCAAATGGTAAGAATGGTTGAAATAATGAACAATGCTAGATAGGCTGAGCAAGAAAGGAATCTGGCTATTGAAGACCGAAGATAGACAACTGAACAACTACAAGCTAAAGGGAGTGAGATACAAAGACTCATTGATTGTCACTTTCAAGTATCTAATCAGATGATGACTGTGAATCAAGAAGTCAACCGAGTGAATGGAGAATTATCTAGAAGACTTGAAGATGTTGCAATACTTAGAGAAGAGAATGAAAAACTAATAAATGAAATAAAGACACAAAAAAAACATAATGAGATGATGAGGCTAGCTGAGAACAATTCCAAGAAGATTGATGATTTTCTGGTTAATCAAAGGAGATTTGGAAGTAGAGCTAGATTAGGCTATACCAGTGAAGGAGAATCATCACAACAAGCTAAACGTGTCAACAACAATCAAAATTAGAGACCTAAAGTATTGACATGTTATCACTGTGGCAAACCAGGACATACATCTAATGTGTATAGAAGCAAAGCACAAGGTAAACCTCCTATCACTCCTAAGTTGAATGGTTATTGCTATTATTGTGGTAAGTATGGTCACCAAGCTTATGAGTGTAGAGCTAAACTGAATGATAATGCTAACAATACTACTATGGAGAAAATATGCTATACTTGTAATAAACATGGACACACTGCATGAGAGTGTAAGGCTAAGATGAAACAAGTACAGACTCCTAAGAAGAAGACACAACGCAAACCTTATCAACTGAAGAGACAAGGTAATTCTTATGTTTGGGATTATAACACATGGGCTAACTATGTTGCATGTGGTAGATATGGGCACATTGCAGTGAATTGCAACAGGAAAAGATGGGCTAGACAATCAAGAAGTTGGACAAACACTGGAATGGCATGTATGCATTGTCACAAGGTTGATCATTTAAGAAAGGACTACAGAGACTGAGCACCAGAAGAAGGTCATGTATTTGAGAGTGGAAACACTATGACAGATATCATGAGAATAAGGAATAGCATGTGGAAGAAGGCATCTAATGAGAATGCAGAGTCAAGTAATGCTATCAGTGAAACCTCGTCCACTAGATTGGGTGACATCGGTACCTCCACTTAAGGTGATATAGGTATGTATGGGATTGACATTTCAAAATGATCACATTTTACATATAGTTCCCTATATATGTTGTGCACATACCAAATTTGCATGAATAAAGATACATTATGGTTTATATATTTTTGAGCTAACAAAGTTACACAGTTGGTAAAAGTTAGACTGAGCATTGGTTACCCATCGGTAATTGCTATTCAAGGTTAACCGAGTATCAGTATCAACCAAGCAAGGAAAGCTTGTGTTAACTGAGCTGATGAAAGATTGTAGCTGTCACCGAGCTGACAGTTGTCATGAACCGAAAAGTAGGTCAAGCATTTATTGCATAAAGTTTTGAGTGGGAATATTGAAAATTCTATAAGTACATGGAAGATAGAGTTTATTTTTCACATTGTGATTTCAGAGAGCTAAGATTTCACAGAGCGAGTTTGAGAAAGAATTTTTCACGCAAATTCAAGCAGTTGCAGATCAAACCAAGCACACTCTTTGATACATTCTGAGTAAGTTGAAACCCTACCGAGCACATTTCTCATACTTATCAGAAAACCTAGTTTGTTGAAATGGCATCTACTATGAGTTCATCTAAAGTTGTGGATGAAGAAGTTAATTTAATAGTGTTAGCAAGTTATAAGGAACCACCTTATAAGTTACACCCTGAAGTTGCCTTGAAAATAGATTTAGCAGGTGCTTTTTCAAGAATCCCACCTAGGGTTTTGTTGATGCAATACATACAATCATACATTCACTATAAAATTGGGGAAATAGGTGATTTCGATATGTATGTTGCGTATCAGGCTCTTTGTGATGAAAATATGAAGTTGAAACTAGAGCACAAATTGGTTGAGACACTTGGTCTTACTCATGCCCTAGATTTCCCTAAGGATTTTAAGAATGAATGGATTAGGGTTGTGTTGAGCTGCTATCATGAGGGCACATTCTAGCTAGATAGACCAATCAAGGTCACAAAAAGAATGATTAACAGGGTTACTGGTTACCCTACTACCGATAAAGCCAAAGCATTTCAAAGCTCATCTCGAGCTGATGTTGAAAAGAATACTGGCACAACATGGGAGGGTAGAGCACTGAAAATTTCATCAATTATGGATCCTGAAGTTAAGTTCTCAGCACACATAATTGGGTACAAGATATATTAGTCGAGTAGGTTAAACAACATACCCTGTAGTAGGGTCGATATGGCTCACAAATTGATAAAGAAGGGTCATCAGATTGACCTAGCCGAGATACTACCGAGACATGTTGAGGAAAAAATGAAGACAATCAGGACACAGAAGTCCAATACCTGTAAGTTTGGAGCACTCCTAGTATGTTTATTTTTCTATCTCCAAAAATTCTTTCCCTCTATCGTCACACTAACTGGATAGATGATACATCGATCACTTCACAAATATTTGATATCATGAAAGGTCTGGGAGATAAAGCTGAGAATGTAATTAATAGTTATTTTGAAGATTTTAAAGTGAAGATGAATTTAAGAAGTAGAATTCCTAATGAATTGGTTGAAAATATGTGATGGATATTTATTTCTTCGTGAACACTGACCACACTATGATAAAGCTATAGAACCAAGGACAAAATGGATAGCACCTATGGGCTATGAAATGGATCATGAATTCAGTTTGAAATCTATTAAGGCATTGCTAGCATTATGGAAGGACACTAAGGCTACAAGGTTTGGAACCTTTGAGGAAGCTAAGTCAAGAATAAAAACTAATCTGGTCATCAGTAAAATGACAAGGAAATCAAAGAAAATGAAGAAAGCTTTAAGTGAGCACTTTGGAGATGTATCAGACTCATCTGAGGAGTCACCGGTTGAACCTACAACTGAAGGCTAGTTGATGTTGGCTAACAAACCATATGATAGTGAGGAGACCAAATCTAAAGAAGAAAAAGAAGCTACACTGATTCCTCCTACTAAAGCTCCAAGGAAGAGGCAGTTGCCAGTGCAAACAGGTGCACGCACAAGGTCATCAACTACAGCTTCACCACCGAAGAAGGTAATTGAAAAGGTAACAAAATGAAAGGCTGCTACACTGACAAAGACTTATGCAAAGAAAGGACCCAAGGTTGTAGCAGAGGCACTGAAGAAAAGGAGAAAATTGATAAGAAATAGAGAAGACCTTGAGGATGATGAAGATGACAACAATCAATTCAAGGTTGTCAGTAATAAGAATAGGTTAATTGATGAGATTGCTGAAGATATAATTGAGAATGGAAATCTTGTAGATCCAAAACTTAGTAAGTTTGATAGTATGTCAAATGAAGACCAAAAAAAAATTGAGGAAGCTATCATCCAGATGATGATACACTTCAAACGAGTTCCATTAGAGTTTGAATTATCGCTACCCAAGACATTAGAGGACCGAATAAATCAAAAGTGGTCATATGCCTTGGACACGGAGAAGAGGATGAGGGAACAAGCCCTTGTAGCGATTGCACCATATTTATCTCTTTATGAGATTAAAGAGCTTATGGATACTCATGTGTAGAGATTCAAAGTCAAGCACCGAGCTATGCAAATAATAGATGAGAATCTGGCAGATCTTGATGAGTCTAGTCAACTTATCTGGAGTTCACTTTTAGCTATTAGAGAGCATAATGAGAAAGTTGCATTTCAAAATTTGTCTAAAAAGAGATAGAATTCAAAAGGTAAATGAATATTCATTTTGGATAATGTAGCAAAGAAGAATAAAGAGTCAAAGGTATCACTTACCGAGGTAATTGATACAACAATTGGTCAAGAAATTAAGAACATTTCACAGGATGCACCAAATCCATAAGTGATTCAGATTGAGGATACAAATGACAAGGATGTACTCATTGAGGACATCACAAATAGTGATCTTGATGACAAGGATGATGATGATGATGTGAATAATGCACAAAGACAACACACAGGATGAAGCACAAGTTACCAAGTGTGTATTTTCATCACTACCGGGTGAGCTTCCTGTAATTGTTGAAGCCATAGAGATTCTATCTCATAAAAAAATTGATGGCTCTATCCCTGAACAACCTAAAGATACAACAGGGGAACCAAGCAATGAACCTCCTATAGAGACAAACAAGCCTGAAGGAAAGAGGCTGATAAATCAAAAACTGAAGGAAAAGAGGCTAATGAAACATAAATGAAGGCACAAGAAGAGCCTAAGATAACTAAGGACACCCCACCTAACACCACATCTGAGGCTCCACCTCATTCAACTAACACATAGGTTACCGAGGAGCAGAATAAGGAAGATAGTGTGTCAACCGGGTAGAACACTCTAAGGGTAGAAGACAAAGCTATTGTCACCATTGTCAAGAATTCACCACTTGCATCAAAGAAGAAGAAGAAGAAAGGAAAAGGTTCATTCACTCTAGACGAAGTCATTTTGATACCTGACTATGACCCAAGGACCCTTAGCCCCGACGAATTGAGAAAATATGGGGAATTATGTACAAGGAAAGGAACACTAGAGAAATTGAGACAAGAGAGTAAGAGTAAGGAGATACTAGAAAATGTAAGAGACATCTTACAATAGGTCATCCTTGAGATACATATAGATGAGGACAAACTGATTATGGACCAACTTGCTACTCTTGTTGAAGGAATCAACACCCTAGATGTTGATGCTGACAAAAGAATTGAAGAGCGGGAAGAGTCAAAGATACAAGATAAATTAGCTGAAAGAATAAGCCAAGAAGTGGCAATCAACAAGGTTAAGCTTTCAGAGGTAATAACTAACACTTAGTCTATTACAACATTAATCTGTCAAATCTTGTTTAAGCTATGCATTGTCAGAACCTTCATTGCAAAGATTAGTGAAAAGATTAAACAATTTGAGGATGAAATCTCAGATAGTGCCAATGTAGCTACAACTAAGCCACAAGCTTTTTCAAAGCATATACTCAGAGTTCAAGAACTCAGGTGGTTGATAGCAGATCTAAAGAAGCAAGAAGAGTGCATAACTGATCACGTTACTGAGTTGCAAACATAACTCCTTCCATGTACCTAAATTTTTTTGAGAAACATATTGTCAGGGCACAATCACTTGTTGCAACACCAGAGATTTCTGTGTTGGACAACATATTTGATATGCATGCACAAGTCAGTCTTGAGCACATTGCTCTCACCAACTTGAAAGAGGAATGGGAAAACCTCTTGGAGTCAGTGAAGAAAACCCATCAACACATTTTTGACAAGCTATAAGTATAAAATTTTTGTATTTGGCATTAATATCAAAAAGGGGGAAATCAATGTTTATGCCAAATATGTAACTTTTTGCTAAAGTATACTACACATTACTAGAGCATGCACCAAGAGGGAGTATTTAGAAAATTTTGATATGTATATGTATATGGCGGAGATATAAGTTTTGAGACATAAGGTCTATATACATTCAAGTTTTGATACTAATGCCAAAGAGGGAGATTGTTATCTCTATTGAGCATTAATGATTGTCATTAGTATCAAAGGTTATCAAAGACATTGGTTGGTTACATATATGAACCCACTCAATAACTATAAGAAAAATAGGCCAGTCGGTTAAGTATATACACTGAAAATTAGATAATTTACCGAGCATCAGTAGACACTGATACCGAGTGACAATAAACACCGAGCATCAGAATAAACATCGAGCAGTTTATACACTGTTTACCGAGGATCATAGGAAATAACATAGTAATCAAGAATGGCACATTCTTCTATGCAAATGGTTACAACATTTAGAAAATGTTTTACCAAGATCAAGAATAGTTTATTGTTAAGATACGATGAAGATCTTATGTAATAGTTTGATCTAGGTTATTTTTGTACACCGTAGATCTTAGGGTTTTGTCTAAGATTTGTAAACCTAATTTTGTATAAGCAGCATAAAGAAGTATGCTATATATTTGTATGTTTGCATCATTTTTGGTGTGAATTGATGTATGAGCAAAGAAGCACTTGAAGCACTAGTCAACCTTCAAGATTATCAGTTGACATAACAGATCAATATTTAGAGGAAATCAGATTAAGTAGAATCAGAGCAGGCTAATCAAGTAGTTCAGAGAAGAGATTCATCATAGTAAAGGTGATACTTTATCAGTACTTTATTGATTTTTATCAAACAATTAAGTTGTCATTAGTAGATAGATACCTATTGCTTTCTAATCATTGTAATAGAGTTTTGTAAAATCCCTTAACAGAGTAGACTTGATAGTCTTTTTGTAAATTTCTTTACCGAGTGCACACTCCAGTAGTGTTGCTAAAATCCTATAACTAGGTAGATCTAGCTAATCTAATATGTTACTCCTAATAGGGTAAGATCACTGGAAGTGATCAAAACTTGTAGCCCTAACAGACAAACCTTTTTTATCTGCAGTAGTGAAGAATTTGTGGGTGTCATCCCCACCGTAGTTTTTACCTTCTAACAAGGGTTTCTACGTTACCAAAATACTTGTGTTATGAGACTATCCTATTATTGATTTCATGTTGTTTTCTTTCACAAGTTGTATGGATGAATGATACATGCATTAGATACAAGTTATTTTGAAAGGTTACCACTATTTATTGTTGTAGATCTGAAAGAGTGTTAAAGTTTTTGTGGGCACTGATTCACCCCTCCGCTCTCAGTACCCTATCTCTCTAAATTCCAACACCAACACCCTCTGAGGTTGAATAATATAGAAATGATGATTTATTTTGAAAAATGATGAAACACTTCTTGCAAGAATAGAAAGAGGCCTATTTCTTACAACTAGCTCAACAAGGAGCCAAACTTCCTCAAGACTTTAATGTCAATAATATCATCACACAAGAGGAAGAAAATCCTATCACATCCATGATGAAATAGATGCATGCCATGCAAGTTAAGCTCAACAAGCTGGAAAAAGAGAAGGAACCTAAAGAACTCTCTATGGAGGCTCTATGGTCCTTTCCATTTGATAAAAACTTGTACATGCCACCATTGCCAAAAAGCGTGGAGATACCAAAATATGACAAATATGATGGAAACTTTGACCCCCAAGATCATGTCAGAGAATTTTGCACTCAATCCATGGAGTTTATGCATGAACCAACCTACTTAATGCATCTTTTCCCATGATCTCTAGGAGGAGAAACCATTCATTGGTTCTCTAAAATGCCTCCAACTATAAAAAACTTTGAGGAGCTAATCAAATTGTTTTATCAACAATACTCCTACAATATCCAAAATCTGATCACCATGATCGATATCTGCAATCTAAAACAAAATGCAGGAGAACCCTTCCTGAATTTCCTCAAATGATGGAGGAAGAAGTTTTCAATCTATGCTCGACCAATTTCAGAAACTGAAAAACTTGAGATCTTCATCAATAATATGATTCCAGAACTCAATTATCACTTGCAAATGCAGAATCATACTTCTTTTGAGAAAATGGTAAAAAATACCATAAAGATTGAAAATGTGCTTGCCTGTAAGGGAGATATATCGCTTAATAAAGACAACAAGCATGAATCATGTTCTAGTTCCAACAACAAAGATAAAGTCAAATTTTGGAATAAGAACAAAAATGTTGTAACAGATGGTGTTGTCGATCACATCAGTGCTCCATCAAAGGCACTAGTATTCAATCTCACCATTGGAACCCAAGCCATAAAAGCTTCTAAACCCAAGGCATCTGAATCTTCCAAAAAGTCTAATGACTATAAACCATGGGTTACAAAACCAAAGCATGAGTTAACTCCTTTGGATGAGTCCTTAGAATCTACCATGAAAACACTATTGGCAAACAAAATCATCACATTTCCTAAGATAAAACCATATGATCCTGAAGTTAAACCTAAATGGTGGAAAGAGACCGATTTATGTGACTTCCATCAAAACAAGGGTCATAAAACCAATAACTACATGCGTCTAAAACATATCATTCAAGACAAAATTGATGATGGAGAAATTTTGATTGACAACCATAAAACCAACAATGATCATACAACATTCACGAAACCATTTCCAAAACATAATCAAGGAGATTCATCTTCTAAACCTAACATGGGTGCTAAAGTTAATTGTGCCTACTCTGGAAACAATGTTGTCATAAACATGGTTGAACCATGCCTATCTAAACATTGCAATGTCATCACCATTGTAAGAAGAGATAGAGAAAATCAATCAGCAAATGCAGTAACTTGATCACAAGCTTAGGTACATCTACAAGGACAAACCTCGGGTTCACTAAATGCCCCTAAGGTGCCTTTCAATCTTTCATCTGCTTATAAATAAAGGGTTGCCTCAAAATCATCAAATCCCAAAGAGACCATGGTCACATCATATAGTATTGTTCAACAACTCCAGCATACTAATGCAAAAATATCCATGTTTGAGTTACTTTAGATATCTCCTGCTCATAGGGCTATTCTAGATAAAGCTCTGCTCGATTCCAATGTTCCTGAAAATCTTGATCTAGACAAATTTTAGACTATGGTTGGTCATTTGACATCACCCCAGTATATCTCCTTTTCAGAGGAGGATGCCAATTCATCGAGTCATCCGCATAACCAGCCCTTGCACATTGAAGTCTTAATCTAAAACCGTCATGTCAAACATGTGTTGATAGATGGAGGCGCTGGTCTAAACATCTATTCCTACAAATTGGTCACACAACTTAGATTATTAGAAGATGCTATTGATCCTAAAAATAAGATAACCATAAAAGAATATGATGAACAAGAGAGATCCTCCAAGGGAACAATTGTACTACCTATCAGAACAAGACCAGTTATTAGAGACATCACTTGTCAAGTTCTAGATCTTCCATTGGCCTACAAAATTCTTCTAGGGAGACCTTGGATACATGAAATGCAAGCTATTTCATCAACGTACCATCAATGTGTGAAATTTACTTATGATGGAGTAGAGGTAACAATTCTAGCCGATGTATCTACATCTTGCAATGCCTTGAAAGAGAGTGCCGAAAAACTTGTTCCACATAATAGATAATCTTCCACTAAGCAAGAAGACACAACATCAACCTCCAAGATGGAAGACATTTCCAAAGAAGTCAAAATCAAGGACATGGGCATGGGAGAATATACTATGGAACCATTTCTATCTCTAACATCTCTCCCGGTCTCACCTAAATTTTATGGGCAACCTTTAAAATAGACAAAACAAGCATCTAAAGAACCTCAAGCTATCTATAATGGAAGTTTTATCATAGAGAAAGTGTCCAAGCAAGAGTTCGAAGAAGAAGAGATTGTGCTTGCATGGCTATACAAAGATGAATCTCAATCAGTTCAAAAATGTGACTACAAATCAAACAAGATACCTTCAAAGTCATATGGACCAGGTCACAAACTAATGTCTAAAATGAGATACATAGGAAAAGGACCTCTAGGAACAAGAGGTAAAGGAATCATACAACCTATTGAACACTGTTGGAGAACAAACAAGGCGACTACAAGAATTGGATATCAAAAGAAGCCCTTCCATCTTAGTGGTAATTCAGCTCACATCCTAGAACAGATAAGTCCAACAATGGAAACTCAACTAAAGGAAGAAACACAACAATCAAATAGTGATGATTCAGACACCACTGATCTTATTCCTTATGCACGTTTACCTCAAAACATACTAGATCTTCTTAAGGATGAAGAGAAACCTAAGGATAATATCAACATGGTAGATACACAAGAACCTACTACTGAACAAGAAGGTAAGCCTCTCATAATAGCTAAACATTTGGGATACAATAGTGATTCTGAGACAGACTCCCATGAATATGAATTCCACTTAGAATTTGAAGGTAATCCTACTTGGGGTATTCATCCTGACTTTACACATGTTCTCAGATTTCCTAGAGGTCTAGATGAAGAATCAGAGGATGAATCAAATGACTATGAATGAGGAATTATTCCAGAAGAAGATGAGCTTATCACTGAAAAACACAATGATGTCATTCACCAATATTCACCTAAATCTGACGTGAGTCTAGAGAAAAATGACAAACTTCACGAGTCTGACCCACCTACTACTGAAATGGAATCCAATAATGACGATGAAACAATTCATGAACTGAACATTCTGAGTAGTAATATCAACTTTGAATTTGAGAGTTAGGTTAGGACCAATGATGACAACACCATATGCATGAACACCATTTCCCAATCCTCCCCTATGTTGACTATCTAGCATCCCGAGCTTATTGACCAAACATCTACCAATCCAAACTGAGATATACACACCTTTTGAACTGACTATGCTCTTGCTTGCTACCTCAATGCAGTGGAACCTATGACAACTTCCATCGACGAACCTAGCATTAGCATGATAGAGTCAGATATCAAATATCTCAGTCAGAAAAATAAAAGAAAAAATAAAAAGAGTTTTGAGGGTGAAAACCACTATGTGGCAGTCTCAGAACCTAAAATAGTAAAAATAAAAGATGTATCTGAAGTTGAAAACCTCCTTGAGGTGCCTAAGGATGAGATATTTGATGTCCTTCCAAGTCATTTACCACTAGTACATTTGACCTAGTTTTTCTACCAAACTTTTTCACCATGAAGGAAAAAGGTTTTGGTTGGTCAGAATATAGAAGAAAAACTTTCATTTTTTTTAAAGTTATGCCCATGTTAGTCGAAATTTCAACCAATACCATGTTAGTCAAAATTTCGACTAACACAGGCATAATTTAAAAAAAAAAAGATTTCATTTCTCATTCATTATTACCATGGAAAATTTGTTTCAAGGGAATTGCACCGTGTGATTTGTTTGAAATGTGAATTTGAAGATCATCTCATTGTTGCTTTATCTGATTGAGCATCATCAGCTTCATCCCAGGGTTTGTCTTTTACCTGTTCTTTTCATGGCTCAATGAGGGTTCCATTATATAATGTTATGGTTAGTCTTAAATCCCCTAATTCTTTACTTGTTCTTTTCATGCTTCGATGAGGGTTCCATTTCTCCCTATAATTTGTGAACTTATTTTATGTTTATGATGGTGGGTTATATTTCATTTCTCATGACATTGAAAATTGATGAGCCATGCAGAAAAGTCTTCAAACAAAACCCCAATCATACCGGGCTGTCTTGGCGGCTTGATTATCCTCATTTTATTAGGAGGGCTGCTTGCAGCATGAATAAAATTAAAGTTTGCAATATCTGGGAAGGGTAAAAAGTGAGGTAACTTTCAATTGAATCTCTGTACAATCTTCTTTGCAATGCTTTGTGTACGTGTGTTCGATAATGGGTGGTCTATTTTAAATGCATAATCTTGGAATGAAATGTTGAAACATAATTAACAAGCAATGCAACCCATTTCCCCTTTCACTAAATTTCAATATTCAAGAGACTATTATAAATCTTAATAACACCACGATTAGTTCTCCCTACAATCATCATTAGACTAAGCTCAGAAGGCTTCTCCATAATAATGTCCTCATCCCTTTCCCATGTTGCACTTCAGATCTCTTCTCACTAGGCAAGTGTGAAGAAACTCATTAGCAAGTTAGAAAAGGGGGTGAAAAAGAACAATGGAGTGGTGAAGCCCTAGTTAATGATCGATTCTAGATCTTAGTTTACATTCACTATTATGATCTCTATAATCTGCATCCAACACATCTAAAGCATATAATATAATGACAATACATTGTTTTTAACTCCATTCCATTCATGGAAAACAATAAATATTTTCGATCCATCATTTCTTCATGATATTTCATTGGTGTTAGGAATAGTCACTCTTCCTTGGACTCCCACACACTAACCTTCTTCATAACCCTTGGAAATTCACAAAGGGATTCAACTTAAATGGAATCCATTATAACATACTCACTATGCATAAAAAAGAAACAATCTTAAATCCAATCATTGCATTAATTTATCATGACTGTTACATTCCCTGACTGTACAGGGACAGTCACATTTTAAGGACCCAAAACACCTTCCAAATGTGCCCAAAACTATTCAAAACTCCAATGAAGTGTAACACCATATCCTAGCAATCATTTGAATCCATATCAACCATAAAAATAAACGTTTGTCAATAATATAGTCAGACTATACTCTCACGGGCAATGACTGGCAGATTTCAAATGAATTTACATTTTCATTACTTGAACATAGTTTACATTCACTGTTATGATCTGGAATCGATCATTAACTTGGTCCATTCCCAATACTCATTAACTTAGTTTACATTCACTGTTACGATCTCTATAATCTGGAACAATGGAGTTTTTAATTTCTAGTTTCTAGAGTGTATTTATTTTGATGTTATGTAAATTTAATTTAAAAATCAATAATATCAATACAAGTATAAGCATTGTTAAGTGAATTTGTATTCTCAGTTTAATTCATGCAAGAATATGATGTACTTTATGTACTATTAAATTTTTGACAAAATTTCACACATTAACTTTTGAAGTAGAACTAAAGGCAATGCATTGTTGTTAACTTGTTATTAATAAAAAATTTATTGGCAAATCATAAATCAATTATTGTTCATGTTGTAAAACTAAACTATTTTAACTAAAGTATACATGCGGTTTTTATGGGAAGAGGTTGAAAAAACTATAATCTTGAAAAAACTAAGTGGAATATGTAAACATTTGCTACATTGTCTCTTTTCTCTATGATTGATTATAAATATCATGGTGTTTTATGGCACTTTCATTAATTATATCATGGTTGTGCTCTACTATTGTACTTAACCTTTAACATATATCCAATGATTACAATGACTTGCACATGCTTGTACCTTGTGGTTGTTCCATCTTATTATGATTGTTTCCGATTTAAGACATGCTATGTCAATGTCTTCTTATTGTATTTATTCTATTAAGACTTCAAACTGAGTGACATTTCCTTTTCACATGAGCATAGAATTCAAAATTGCCTCTATAGAAGAAATTGTTCATTAATAGTAGATAGATGTGTTTTTCCCTATGATCTCATGATAATGGACATATTCAATAACTCTATAACATGATGGTTGTTCCTTTTAAGAGAGATGGTTGTTCCATTGTTCTAAAAACTACACTTTGTTGTCCTTTTGACATGATAGCATTATATGTTAGAAACTTTGAGGTTCTCTTACCTTTTGTATGTCATGGCTTCACCTCTATGTAGCTAAATCTCACTCTGAAAATGATCTTCTTTTAGGAAACAATGAAAATCCTCTATGGGTTCATACTTATTGTGACTTCCCATGGTGCACTATCATTGCTTGTACACTTTATTTTTCCAATTCTTTTAAATTGTCACTATCTTTGAAAATTAATGCCATATGTTGCTTACATTTGATTCAATTTCCATATTAATTACTCTCTTTACTTGTATTAAGAAATTTTGCCTTAAGCATGTGTGATGCAAACCTGTAACATCTCTTTTATCCTCTAGTTTTTTTTGTTCATTTATTGTGCACTTTTGATGGCTTCTCTATATGTAATCATGATGTTCTATTTCTTGGTAGTTGTGACTCTTAATGATTAAACCATCTCTTGATCATGTTATTACACTTGATTAATAAATGCTTTCAAAATCCAAGAACTATTTAACATTAGATATAAAAGTACAAAAAAGGCCCCAATATACGTACATCATCAGAGAGCTTCATATTCTTTGTATGGATGCAAAGCAATTCCAACCTGCCTACTTCATCTAGAACCCCAATATCAATCTCCCTGTCAAACCTTCCAAACCTTCTAAGTGCTAGATCAATACTCTTTGGCAGCCTTCAAATAACATAGTCCGCCATTAAAGGAGATAATTCAACCTCCTTATGATGCTCGATTAATGAAGAATTTCAAAATTCTAAGCTTGATAATTTGCAGCTTGATGTAATTGCTTCAACTTCACATTCTTGATTTACTTCAGCATCAAGAATAATAACCACAGATTCAGTAGTCTAGTGAGGAGATTTGTGTAACTCCCAAAATAATTATCCTTTTGAATATTTTGTGGTCTAGTGAGCATGATTTGTGCATGTATTTGTAAATCTTGTATAATCTTATAATATTTTATTTTTTTTGATTATATACAAGATACTACTAATTGTAATACCCCAAAATTGGCACCTATTTAATTTCATCAATTTTGGTGCATTATCTCAATTTTACATCACCAAAGTCCTAGTTCCCTAGGTAATTTTCTCTCTCCTACCTGACTTAATTTGACTTGATGTCAATTGCAAAGACCATAAATTCCAATAATCAAATATTAATATTAATTCCTAAAGTCCTTGACTTTAATTAGCTAAATTACCTCTATGATAATTTAATTTAGTTCTAAAGTCCTAAGCACTTTGAATTAAATTACAATCTACCCCTTTGGCTAATTACACATCAAAAAGGAATTAATAAATATTTAGTTAATTGAATGGACACCTCTTTATTTGAATTTAATAATTCAAATTACTCAAAAGGTCACCTCCCACATGTGGCAAATTCCATTCTTTTAATTAAATAATTCATTGTCTTTTTGTCTCAATTAGGAATGAAGAGTCCACTGTTTCGAATCAAGAAACTCTTCATTCCTCTTCTGGCTTGGTCTATTTAATGAACCTCTTTTTCTCATTCAAAAAAGGGCAATTTTTGAGAGCATCTACACTATAGCATTTTTTAGTCTCATATCTCATTATTTTTAAAGCTTTTTTATTGCATTTATTAGATTAATATCTCATTATTAGTATAATCTTTGCATTTCACATTTAGACTAAATTTGCTTACTTGTTCTTAGTCTAATATCATCTTTATTTCAAAATCAAATAAAAATCTGCATTTCATATTTCTTTCAAAGTTTTCTAGATTAATTACATTCATTCTTAGCTTAGTTTCATTTTGCTCATATTTGATTCTTGGAAATCCTCCATTGCTGAATTGGTCTCCCAGCTATTGGCTCTCATTTTGAGAGTATTCAAACACCCCATTCACATAGGAGGCAACAGGTCGCCTCACCATGGAATTTGGATTGAGTTCTCCATAATCTCTCCCAAATTCTATCAAGTGAATAATGAACATGTTGTGTTGTGTCTGATTTAGAGGTCACATTCAGTCACATACATTTTGGCGCCCACCGTGGGGCAGAAAAGATCAATTTCTGGCCTCATTCTTGATTGGTTTTTCAGCTTTAGTGTTGGTTTCATGCCTTGTACGGCCATTTAAAGCTTGAAAAACTTGTAATATAGTAATGGATGGATAGAATGATGAATCCTCTTTCTCATGCTTTTGGTTTGGTTGATTTTTATTGAGAAATGAATAAGTTATGATCATTTTGGTGAAATTGGGTATATGCAGATTTGAGATTCTTTGAATACAGTCAGATTGAAACGTCTAGTATGGATAAATTATGAAGAATCAGAATCTATAATAATATTCATTAGAAAGATAAGAGAATTAGCTTTCATTTCCTTTTAGTTTGAGTCATTTTTATGTAGATTTGTGAAAGTTATGGGCATTTGAGTGAAAACTAGTTTTTAACAATCTGTATTAGAGTTGCAGGCAATGATTTATTCTTAGAAAATGATTTATGAAAGGGAAAAATAAATGGCTTACATATTTGGAAATTAGATTAATTAATATTTACTATGAAATTGGTTTGGTTTCATTTGGATTATTTTTGAGAAAGATATGTGATTCCCTAGGTAGGGTTTGGTGTTTTAAATCTGATTTATGACAGAAAAATTGCAGTCTGAAAAGGTTATTGGTTTAGGAACCAAATTGAATCATAAGACCTTGTAATTTTTGGAAAATGATAGTTCTTGATGTTTTCTAAAAACTTCATTCTTTCCAGAAATTTTAATAATGTGATTTTATGGGTCAAATAAATCAATCTTTAAAGACTGTGTTGAAGACAACAATGTTACATATCTGATGGTTTGCCATTGATTTGTCTTGATTATATACTTTCGAATGTGTGCTAAATGTTGGATTGCAGATCTTTGGACCTAAGGTGAGTTCTTAAAATCTCTATAACATTTGGACTTTGGGATTAAAATTGAACCTCTCATGTGTTTGGCTTGAGTGTTTACATGCTTTCATAGAACACATTTTAATTGATGCTCTTAATGGGAAATGAATGAACATAGATTTTCTTTCATACAAGTTTGTGTTTAAGTGAATGCTTGTGTTTAAACATTAAGTAATTCTTGGTTTTAAATATCAAAACATCTCATTGAGTAATCTAGGGCATGGATTCATTCCTTGTTTACATGAAAAGTTAAATGCACCACTTTGTGGACTCACTTCATGTTTACTTGGAAAGTTAAATATTCCATGATACAAACCCTCTTGCACTTATGAGTAGTATTGATTAGCAGTCGTAGATTACTTGTGATTGATCTAGATTGCTATCTTGGGTTATTGGACTCACTAATCCGCCGGCCCCTCATTTTTGCCCTGTGGTTGCAATCTCAGCGCCACATTAAAGGGGAGGGGTCTATAGGAAAGAAGCGTTAATTGTTCCACTAGGCAACCTTTTTGTGCTTTTTGGAACTCACTTGTTTTCTAGGGTGTGGACTCACTTTGAGTTTGTTTGAGGAGTTAAATGCACCACTTTGTGGACTCACCTCACATTTACTTGAAGGGTTAAATGCACCACCTTTAGTTCTTTTCAAATACTTTTGATAGAGAATTACTTACTTTTTCATTTTTAGAAGGCCTGCTTGGGGATTTCATCACCTCAAGGGACGACCTTAACTCCCGTGTTCCGGTGGAGTATAAATATCAAGAGGTGAATCCAAAGAAACCTCTCTTGGGAATGAGTTAGATTTCACTCTTGGCTAAGCCTCAAAGAACTTTATACCTTTGAGAAGTGAAGGAGGAGATTTGGGTTACCGTCTCCCCCCGGCTGTGTGATTTCAAATTCTTCTCATCTACGGATTTGGGCCTCACGTACCTTGCGTATATCAAGGAATCCCTTTAGAAAATCCATGTATATCCTTGTAGACAACTTGCTAGGATGTTGTTGTGTTTTAAGTGCCTGCTAAAACATTCTCAAGAACATACACAAGTAGAGTCCTTAGGGAGTAGAAATACTAAGTCACTATTCATGTTCATGCGCAAGGTTGCTTTGTCCCTTGCCCATTGCTTGAAGACTATTTGCTTGAACTCCTTGATTGCTGTCTTATGTGCTTGATCAATGAGATAAATTTGATCTACCTTTTTGTCTGTGATCTATTTTTCTATTTTCTTGTCGTTCACCATCAGAAACTGGTTGTCCTGAGTTAGGAATTGATCGATCTTTGCTTTGACTCGTATTGTCTCTCATTAGTCTACCTTATCTCATTGTGCTCTTGTACCTTGCATTGCCATTGTCTTATCTCGGCTATTCTAGCCATCTCTTTTTGACAATTCGTACCAGGTTCATCTTGCATCTTGGCTGTTCTAGCCATTTATCTCCTTTTCATTATCTTAGAGACAGAGTCTAGCTTTATCCCGAATCTTTGCTCGTTACATCTTCGTCTATGACTGTCATGACTCGAAGTGGTAAGACTTATCACATTTAGAATACTGATCAAGATCAAAGCAAACCTCGTAATCAAGACATAGATCATTTTGAATCTGTTGCAAAATCTAAACTTTGTGAGGAATCCTCACGTTCTTCATCATTCCAAGAGTATTACAATCCATTGTTTCAGATACAGTCTGACTTACTATTTCAAGAATATTATAACCCATTGTTTGAAGACCAGCAAGACTCTGAAGGGTCACTTTCTAAAATTAAACCTATTGATCCTTTTGAACCTATCAACTCTTTCACGATCTCTCATAATACTACCAACAAGATGGGAGATCCAAAACTTTCAAAGTTGGTTTTCAATCTCAGCTCTAACATGCCAAAACCTTCAAAGTTGGTTTTCAATCTCAGCTCTAACATACAAACGATCAAAGCCACTGAGAAGGCTATGACAGAAACTCAACCGCCTTCTCGATTTGCTAGAAACAAACCTTGGCTCTCTCACTATGACATGATCATTGCTCCAGGGAGTGAGGATACTCCTAAACCCAAAACTCCCTTTGTCTTGCGAGGCCCTGCATCTCCCTCTTATAAATCCACACAATCTCTAGCTTGTGCGAACACTATCACTCAATCTCATGCAAAGATTGTTCTCAAAGGTCCCGAACCTTCGACATCCAGACCAAAACTATCTATGGATAAAGCCCTCACCAAGGAAAACATCCCCAAAGATCTCAATCTCGACCAGTTTCAATCTATGGTGGGTCCTCATTATTTGTCCTTCTCCAAAGAAGATGATCACTCTCCAAGCCATCCGCATGATGCTCCCCTACACATTGAAGTTATGGAAGGTCCCAAGCATGTCCGCCGCATCCTCACTGAAAATAATGCCACCCTAAATACTTGCTCTGCTAAGCTGCTTACCCAAACAACAGACAGTTTTGTTCCTGCCAATAGAGAGTCCATTGAGTTCTATGATGCTAAGCTAAAAGAAATAGAAAAGACCTTGAAGATCAAAGATATTGGCATGGGGGAATATCAGATTGAGTCCATCTTGTCACTGACAGCTCTCCCTCCATCTCCACATTCCTATAAGGAACCTTCTGAAGATGGATTTGGTATTAGCTATCAGAGCTATGAGCTTGACCAACCTAGTTGCAACTTGCACTCACATGCAGATTTAGATGATGAAGAAACACAACTCATCCTATGACATATGAAAGACCTTTGAATGATCAAAATTCTGATTTAGACTACTAGAAAGAGTCTTATCTACCTTCTCAAGTTCTTCAAGAACATGATTTTAGTCCTCACCAGGAGGATTTTATACACTCTACTGAACAGATTTCTACTACTGCAGCTACTACTGAATATGTCACTGCCTCTAATGGCACACATACTGATTGGGAGAAACTGTTGGATGCTTCCCTTATCTTTGGTATGCCTCAAGGTATGCCTATTCTAGATTGTTCTAACACTTCTACTGTTGAACAAAATCCTACTACTGCCGATTCCAATGATACACATACTGATTGGGAGCAACTGCTGGATGCTTCCCTTATCTTGGGTATGCCCTGGGGTATGCCTAATCTAGATTGTTCCACCACTTCTACTATTGAATAGACTCCTACTATTGCCAACTCCAATGGCACACATACTGATTGGGAGAAACTCTTGGATGCTTCCCTCCTCTTGGGTATGCCTATTCCAGATTACTCTACTGCTTCTACTACTGAACAAGATCCTGCTGTTGAAGAAACATTTCCTTTGACAGATGATAGTGATGAAGAAAGTCTACCTCTGACTATGTCTCTATCTAAATCAGACTCCATATCAGATGCTACTATAGAAATACCAGTTGATGCTATGCACCTATATGTTAATCTTAACAACTCAGAAAGAGGAGAAAGTTATGATCCTCCAGATCAAGCTATTGATGACAATCCTTTCCACCCTCCTGTGGAGATCATTCCTATGGCTCTTAGGCCATCTACTCCAAGCTATACTCCTACTGCTCTTGCAAATCATGGGTATGTAAGACCCCATTCTGTTATAGCTTCATGGAATATTGGTAGATCTAGAATTGAAATGGTTCCTATTCGTGCACTCTTATCACCTGAAAGGGGACCTGACTCTTGGAATAGACCATCTTGGATAGGCTCACATAATATTCCTCCAAACTTATCTGACTCTTTTAAGATGACTCACAATCAACAACACTCTATGGAAGATTACTTTCTTGATCTACCTGATGCATTCATGAATGATGAGGATGATACTGATATATTTGCACTTGAGCCCATCCCATCGATTTCTCTTCCCCCTTCATCTCCCAGAAAAGTGGCCTGCCCACTTCCATTTCCACCTCTCCACCTGAACCAGTCATATATGCCTCTTTCATCCACCATTCCTGAGTCTTTTGGAAGTAACTTGGATGTGCAACATAAAAACAAAAATAACAAGAATCCACTTATATCTCAAGGTCACCATGTCCCATCTAATCGACATGTGACTACGAAGAAAGGAAAGGAACAAAGGTGTTCAAAAGACCACAAAGGTCCTCAAAAAGAAGAAGACAATCAAAAGCCAAAAAATAAAATAAAAAATGGATCTCGAAATCCATTCTTACAGGCATTGTCATCAAAAGCACCTCAAAGTAAAGAAGAAAAAGTTCAAAAGCTATGTGGATTCCAAAGAAAGAAAAAATCAAAGTTGTCATTCGAGCTTCCAAAATTCTCATGCTTCCCTCCATTCCATCACCCTTGCCTCTCATACTTTACACTCGTCACTCCATCTTGCCTTGTCCCAAAGTGCATATCAGCATCTCCTCATTGCTAATGACATGACTAAAAGAAATCTAGAATGTACTCTCCCTAAGTGTTTAGAGCATGGGAAATCTGACGAAGAGTTAAGGTGTGTCCATTAGGATATTTGTGGGTCTCACTTAAGTGGTCTTTCCTTGACTATGGATCTCTTGACTGTTGGACACTACTGGTTGGCTCTCCTATTACTGCTACAACATCTGGTTCTGATTCTGCAACTTCTCAGCTGGCTACTACTACAAATGACTATGTTTCCAGAGATCACCACTAAAGGAGAGGCACTCAAAAAGCCCATCAACGCTCTTCATTTGAAGAAGTTCTACAACTGACATTCTCAGTATGCTCATGTACATACTTATTGGTCCTGAAAAAATCCTTAAAATGGTATATTGCAAAAATCCTAAAAATTGCAAAATGTCGTGAAAAAATGATCATCTTAGTGAAAACCTAGCAAACAGGTGCTTTGATGTATCTATTATCCTGGTGAAAACCTGGTAAACAGGCACCTTGATAATACAAAAAAAATAAAAATAGAAAATGTCAAAAATACAAAAAAAATGAGATATTCAAAAAAATACAAAAAAAGCAAAAAAAGAGAAAAGTACAAAAAAATTGAGAAAGAGAAAAATGTGCCATTGATGAAAACTTGGTAAACAGGCGTCATGGTAGCAAAAATAGAATCTCTGCCAAGATGGTGAAAACCTGGTAAACAGGCACCTCTTGTTTTCCTAAAGTAACATCTCATCTCAGCGGCGCTTGGCTCTTAGTTTCCTGCTTTAGTTTCCTTCCTTTCCTGCTTTAGTTTGTTTTCCCGATTTCCTGCTTTAGTTTGTTTCCTGCTTTGGTTTGCTAGCTCATGCGCTTGTCTTTGAGTCTTCCTCAACTCTTCATAGATTGGAACTGGTTCACACTTGGGGGTACCTGCCTAGTCTAGGGGGCATTGTCCTATCGCTTTCAGAAACTCTTTTGAGCATTGGTCGCCAGTGGTTCCCACTATGCCTGCCTACGGATACCTAGCTTTTGTTCGATCTCTCTTCTTCAGGATTTCTCCCTTATATCAATCACCAGTGATTCTCACTACGTCTGCCTACTGTCATTATCTCATTGAGACTTTGAACATTATCTTTCTGAATTGTCTTCAATCCTCTTGAACACAAATGTAAACTGAAACTAAAACTAAATGTGTGTTCCTTTGAGACATGTTGAGCTTTGTTTTCTTTGAGTGCTTGTTTGTTTGCTTTGCTTTTTTTCTTTTTGTTTGTTGGTTTAGTTCCAATGATCCAAAGAATTCATTTAAGAGGGGTGTCTATCTATAAGAGCCTCTATCTCGTATTGGATGGCCATGCATACCTTGACTCCTTTTATATGGATGCTTTGGTGAGGTTGGTTCTTCTCCTTGTCTTTTGAGTGACTTCTTTCTGCTACTGATGAAATTGTAAATGCTTGTCCTGTTAAGTGAACATAAGGGTCACTGTGAGAAATCTTTGGCAAAAGAAGGAACTCCTACATGCTTGGTGTGTTTGTTCGCAAGAGACATTCAGGTCATTCTAGCATTTATGCTCTAATGCTTATGTTAACTTGCTAGATTAAAAGGAATAGGTGTTCAGGTCATTCTGGCTTCTTGTGCCTTAATGCTTACACCTCATTCCGACAAATTTAAGACTTATGTCATATTCATATTCTCATGTTGGGGAGAATTGTATGGCATCTTGTGATTGTCCTATGCTTAAACGAACTCAATGATGATAAATACGATGAGTCCAACAGCTGAGTCCGGAGGATTGCATTTGTTCATCCTAGGCCTACATTTAGACTTGCATCTTTCATTCTAGGCTTGCATTTGGAGTGCTTTCTTGTTGCTCTCTTGATTGCTTTCTTCTGGATCTTCTCATCAAAGGTTCTCATCTTTTGTCCCAGTCTCATCTTGGCTGCATCTTTTTTCGGGATCAAAATCGAAATCTGACATCTCTAGATAGCTCGAAATCATGTTTTAAATTCTATGATCCTTTGGGATCGGATGCTTGTGTAGTCAGCCTTTTGGTGTCATCTTCCTGCCAGATCCTCATCTTTGCATCATGTTCTCAAATCTTTGCTTCTTTTCATCAAGTCAACCCTAGTCAAAATTTGGTCAACCATGGTCAACTATTGTCAAACTTGGTCAACAAGACCTCTGCTTTGCTCCGATTCACCTCTGCAGCTTCGCGAATCTAGTCTAATTACTTTTGCTTTGCAATCTCTTGTTGTTTATCATCCTCTTGACATGTCATCTTTTGATTTCGCTCCCGAGGGGGTAGGATGATTACATCATTTGAATCTTATCAAATCTATTCTTGAATCAGTCTAATTTGAATCATCAGTCCTCATTGCTAGGGGCATCTTCATGCCTCGCATCTTGTCATCTGGAAATCTATCTCTTAGGTATCTGAGCAATCTAACTCAAATCCTCGAGGATCATTCTTTGTTCTGGAGATGATTCTCGAAATCTTTTGGGTATTGGGGCAATCTAACCCTAATTCCTGGGAGTCAAGCTTTGTTCTGGAGATGGCTCTCGAAATCTCTTTAAGACCGTTATCTGGGCAATCTAACTTGGGTCTCAGAGGACTAAACTTCGTATTGGGGCAATCCAACCCTGATTTGGAGATAGTTCTAAATCTGCATCTTCATCAATTGGTATTGGGGCAATCTAACCCTGATTCAGAGATAGTCCTAAATCTGCATCTTCATCAATTGGTATTGGGGCAATCTAACCCTGATTCCAGTTCTCTTCTAAGACCATTGTCTTCGCAATCTAACTTAGACTTCAGAAAATTCATGCTTTGATCTACTTTCATCTGTCACTTCAGACTATTCTTTGAATCAACGTGCTGTTCGCACATCAATTCAAAGAGGGGCAAATGTAATACCCCAAAATTGGCACCTATTTAATTTCATCAATTTTGGTGCATTATCTCAATTTTACATCACCAAAGTCCTAGTTCCCTAGGTAATTTTCTCTCTCCTACCTGACTTAATTTGACTTGATGTCAATTGCAAAGACCATAAATTGCAATAATCAAATATTAATATTAATTCCTAAAGTCCTTGACTTTAATTAGCTAAATTACCTCTATGATAATTTAATTTAGTTCTAAAGTCCTAAGCACTTTGAATTAAATTACAATCTACCCCTTTGGCTAATTACACATCAAAAAGGAATTAATAAATATTTAGTTAATTGAATGGACACCTCTTTATTTGAATTTAATAATTCAAATTACTCAAAAGGTCACCTCCCACATGTGGCAAATTCCATTCTTTTAATTAAATAATTCATTGTCTTTTTGTCTCAATTAGGAATGAAGAGTCCACCGTTTCGAATCAAGAAACTCTTCATTCCTCTTCTGGCTTGGTCTATTTAATGAACCTCTTTTTCTCATTCAAAAAAGGGCAATTTTTGAGAGCATCTACACTATAGCATTTTTTAGTCTCATATCTCATTATTTTTAAAGCTTTTTTATTGCATTTATTAGATTAATATCTCATTATTAGTATAATCTTTGCATTTCACATTTAGACTAAATTTGCTTACTTGTTCTTAGTCTAATATCATCTTTATTTCAAAATCAAATAAAAATATGCATTTCATATTTCTTTCAAAGTTTTCTAGATTAATTGCATTCATTCTTAGCTTAGTTTCATTTTGCTCATATTTGATTCTTGGAAATCCTCCATTGTTGAATTGGTCTCCTGGCTGTTGGCTCTCGTTCTGAGAGTATTCAAACACCCCATTCACATAGGAGGCAACAGGTCACCTCACCATGGAATTTGGATTGAGTTCTCCATACTCTCTCCCAAATTCTATCAAGTGAATAATGACCATGTTGTGTTGTGTTTGATTTAGAGGTCACATTCAGTCACATACACTAATATTTGTATTTTTACATTTTGTATATTTATAGCCTGTGAAGAAAGTCCACACCTGGCAATATGAACTTAGAACAAAATAATGAGACAATTTCTAGATTGTGGTCTTAGTTCCAAAGAAAAGACATTGATAAATGTAATTGTCCTTGCAAAAAGTGTAAGGGCTTAAAGAATCAAAGAATTCTAATCACAACAACCCAGAATCATTGTAGGCAACATGGTCACATTGAAGGGGGGCATGATTTTTTTCGATTGGTGAATGTGGATTTCCAATTGGAGGAACATGGAGGTGTGAATATCCAAGCTAACGATAATGCTCCCATGGAAGAAGATGATCCTATGGCAAAGAACACAATTAAAGATGATGGTACTGGCGTAGCTGATAATGTGCCAGAGGACATGATTGAAGAAGATGGTATTGGTGTAGCTGATCAAGATGACCATGATGATGGTACTAGTGCATCTAGTAATGATGATGAAGATGGTCTTGATATATCTATACTTGAGAAGGCATATGAGCCCCTATACCAAGGCTTCCAAACAACTCTTCTCTCTGCTATAGTGTTGTTGGTGAACTTGAAGGTTATGAATGGTTTATCCAATGTAGCAATGTCATGTATGCTAAGGTATGTCATTTTTTTCATCTTCAATGTTAGCATACCATTACGATTCATTATATTAACAATTCATATTTGTTGTTGTAGGTTGATAGGTGAGTTTTTGTTACCACCATCAAACATTCTACCTTGTTCATACTAAGAATTATCTACCATTATGAATCAAATTGGAATGAAGTATCAGACAATACATGCATGTCCCAATGATCACATTCTATATCAACATGAATTTGCAATAGAATGCCTTGATTTTCATATTAGTAGATATTGGTCAGATCAAATAACAAAAAAGGTGCCTCACAAGACTCTTCGGTACATTCCCATTCTTCCACGTCTTCAATGATTATTCAGGTGCACTAGCTTGGCACAATTTATGGATTACCATGCATGCAATAGAAGTTAAGATGACATTATGCGAATTCCTGTGAATGGTTCTGCATTTAAAGACATAGAAACAACATGACCACACTTTAAAAAAGAACCTTGTAATCTCAAGATTTTAGTGGCAGCGGACGGTGTCAATCCATTTGGAGATATGAGATCTATTTACTTAGTGTGGCCTATTTTTGTTATTAACAATAACATTCCTCCTTGGATGTCCATAAAGAGGGAGCACATAATGTTGTCAATGATTGTACCAGGTTTTTTTCATTTAATAATTATGTAAATTAATTTATAAACACCGCATCAAGATGGTCATAATAATTATGTAATTTTTTTGTTCATTCAACTAGATAAGTACCAAGTTAAAGATATGAATGTGTATATTGAGCCCCTTATTGACGAGTTGTTGATTTTATGGAATGGGGTCACTATGAATGACATCTCTAGACCAATAGGACAAAGAAAATTTCAATTCCATGCAATGCTTGTATGGACAATACATGATGCCCCTTGTCTAACTCATTTTTGTCGTATGTTATATATTCATGTTAAGATCATGTATTTTTGGTATGTTATAGTGCTTACACATTATTGTTGTATGTTTAAGTTGCACATGATAATTGTACATGACCCAATTGTACGGTATCTTTTAGGTCTTCAGATAAAGGGTAAATTCACATGTCTAGTTTGTGGTCTGAAGATGAAATCTTGTCATTCAAGAAATTTAGAAAAGTAGGTGTTTGATGAGTTTAGGCACTTTATCTACAATAATCATAAGTATCGAACTATCAAAAAATATCTTTTTAATGGGAAAGAAGAGACAACATCAAGGCCATGAAGAATGCCACCTTGTCTATGGAAGTTGGAAGACAATAAACTAAATCACCGAGGTAATGTCATTCCATCTGATGATTTTTATTTGAAATTTTTATTTTGATATTGTCTTTTATTTACTAATGATGTTATTGATGCTCGTGAAGGTCCTCAAGGCATTAATGACCAACTTCTTAGAAGAATAAAAAGTTATCCTAGTCAATTTAGTAGGTTTTCGTACTACAAGGATCTCCCAATTGTACATTTTTTTGATGCTATGCATATTGGAAAGAATGTAACAGAGACACTATGGAAAATATTGGATGGAAGGTGTGACAAAGAAAAAATTGCCAAAATTTGTAATGACATTCATGAATCCAATCATGCACTGAAAAATTTCATTGAATCAAATAGCAATGGAGGCTGTATAAATACGAGTGCCCTTCCCTAGTTATTAACTAAGCAACAAAGTGATGCATTAAAAGAAGTCATTAAAAAAAAAAATTCCAACAGGGTTTGCTGCAAATATAACCAATCTTGTATCAAAGAAAGGTGATTTTGGGCCAGGGTTGAAAACACATGATTGGCATACCTTCATCAAGGTAAGTCATGTTCTCTATTTACAATATATTTGTAAAATTGCATGTACTTTTTATTGTATTATTTTACAATATATTGAAAAGATCATTTTTTAATGATTGTAGTACGTCCTACCTCTATCCCTCTCAGACCAGTTTGGCAATAGTGTTAAACAAGTTAGATACGATCTTGAAGAATACATGAGGTTAGAAGTGTTATTTCTTAGACTTGTATAGATATTATATTTATTACTTGCTTTACTTTTTATGTAATTTACTGTATATTTTTATCTAAAATCTTGTTTATATGTTCTTTCGAGTTGAATCTCTTTTAGGTGGTTATCATCTAAAGAAATTGATAAAAAATATATAAATAATTGGAAGAGAAAAATTTCCCAACTTATGTGTGAAATGCAAAAGTGTCTACCTCCAACTTTTTTCAATGCTCAAGAACACTACCTCATACATCAAGTTGAGGAGATTGAATTGTGTGGACCTATACAAACTAGGTCAATGTGGATGGTTGAGAGGCACTTGAAATTTATGAAGGGCTTGGTTTGACAAAGAGCACATCCGGAGGGTTCTATGGTGGAGGGATATATGGTATACCAGACCATGGTGTACATTAGTGAATATCTTTCCAAGTTTGCTGCAAATATCCATGTAGATCACATTTGGGATCCCAACTCTATTAACAAATTTGAAGATGAGTCCTTGATGGGGAATGGTAGATTGAGGAAAGTGAGAGGTAATTATATGATGTTATTGTAGTTTATTAATTCTTATAGATCTTCAATATAAGTTATTTCTAAGTGGTCTATTTGTTTTCTTTACAATTGGTCATGAGTGGGATGCACTACATTTGTATATTGCAAACAATCTTGATTGGATGATGGTATGAATTCAAAAATCTCAAGAAAATGGTCGCTCATTAACATGGGATGGTGTTACATCATTGGTTAAAGAAGCTCATCATAATGGAGATCCTAATGTTACGCCAATGGTACTTGATCTAGCATATGGTTTAAGAGGTAGAAAGATACATATAAGTTTACTAACCATGACCCATAAGTTTAATATCAACTCACGGATTGACGAAAATAATCTTGACATGTTTGAATAATTATAGATCAAGCACCAAAAAGCTATGTACTACCATGGCTGTAAATTTCACATAAAAAAGTTAGATGACATGAAGAAAACTTGTGATTAAGTGCAGTCTTCGAGGTCACTAATATTTCATCTAGAAATGACATACATCCTCAACAATCTAAAAATCAATACTATGGCATTTTGGATGTTATACTTGAGTGCGACTTTAATTCATTCAAATTAGTTCTATTTGTCATCAAATGGTACAAGCTACAACTGAATCAAAATGATCTTGATAGGACTATTATTGAGCATGATAGTGGATTTACAATGATTAATACAAGGTCATTTGAGCCAGTTGGAGATGAGCCCTATGTTCGTCCAAGCCAATGTGAGCAAGTATTTTACTTTGTCATTCCACATAAATCGAGTTGGTCATTTATTATTAGACATGAACCAAGAGGAAGGTCGGTACAATATAATGTGATGGAAGAAGAAGATATTGCAGAATCAAAAGATGAAGTAAATGATGATCATGGACGACTGTTACACAATGAAGAAGTAGAAGAAAATGATGATGATGCTGGTGATGCTGATGATGGTAATGATCATGATCATGGTGATGAAGATGGTGTTGATCAAGGCAATGATGGTCATGATGATGATGGTGATGGTGATGGTCATGATGATGATGATGATGATGATGATAGTAGTCATGATGATGATGATGATGATGATGATGATGATAATGATGATAGTAGTCATGATGATGATGATGATGATAGTCATGATGATGACATGGATGAGGAGGATGATCAATAACATGATTAATGAAATGTATGTCAAGGTATGATCAATGTCACATATGAGGTATTGATTTATTCATAGAAATTTGAATTAAGTTATTATGTGTTGAACTCTATGGTCATGAAGTATATTTTGCATCATGTAAATTTTGTCTTCTATGTAATTTGTAGCTTACATATCATGTAATTTTTGGCTAACTTAAGATAAATGATTTACATATGTAGGAAATTTAACGCCTTTGACATGGATCGACAGGTATAATTTATTATTTGGTTTCCTTCTCTTTAGTCAGCAAAATATATAGATCCTACAATGTCTCTCATTTGATGGATTGCAAGTATCACCAAATAGGTATTTGTCTGATTGTCTTCCTCAAGTGAGGAAAATGCGGGAATAGAAGACAAAAGTGAGACATCTAGTAGGTCTAAAATAGGGAAATCAACTAGAGGTGAAAAGATTAGAAGAAAATTTGATAAATGAATGCAATTTTTCCTTGCTGAGGGGGGGTCATGTTCTTATGATAATGAGACCAAAGGTGACATGGAGATTCCCTTAAGGTACACACATCTTCAGAAAGAATGGGTACCCAAGGAACTACCTCCAGTTAACACTAATTTTTCTATTAACGAAAGGATATATCACATAGCTCCATCTTCATTACATGGTTTGGGCTTATTTTCCATAGATGGCATAAAGGTCAGTTATAATCAAGTTGTTGAATTGATGGAGTATGTAGGACCTTGTTACAATTACAAGAATTGGATGTGGATTGTGCAATATAAAAAAAGTATGCGTAGGTATGCATTGTCAGCAAATTATATACAATGTAAAGTAAATGATCAAACTAAAAGGCTCGCTATGTATATTGATGGAAGGCCAAAAGAAATAGGGAATATCGTAGGTTTTATAAATAGTTCTCAACCTGTGTCAACTAATAAGCCGACAAATTGTATATTCAAGGCATGCGAGGGAAATTGTGTATTTGTATGTGCAATAAAATCAATAAGTGCAGGGGAAGAGCTTCTGATAGATTACAATTTGAATCTTGTAGATACAAAAAAATTCCCTATCATGGGACTAGTAAGTATAAAATTTAAACCAATTGCCTCCAATTAATATTGACTCCAATCGCTTCTGATTGCTAAGAATTACCAATCTTTATCACAGGGTGACATGGATCTACCTAAAGATACAGGCGGGGATGTTCCTCATAGTATGTGAGGCCTAACCCCGAGCCTATCATAGCCATTCAGTTCTGCATTTGAGATCGACATATTTGATGATTATATTTTGATGCTCTATGGATTTACTAATACTTTATGTTATGGTTTTATCACCTTAGGGTTTAGTTGCTCATTCAGTTATGTTATTTTGATGAAACTGTGATATCTATTTGGAACCTTTTTGTGAAATTAAGTGGATTTTATGAATGATTGTGATGTCATGATGAAGTTTAATTGCAATTAAATTATATATGTATGCAATGACTATGTTTCAAATTTAATTCAATGATGAATTGTATATTTCATGATGAGATTTACATAAGTTATAAATGAATGAATTATGCCATGTGAAACTTTGACTTAATTATGATTAATTTCTTGAGAATTATTTGATTATGAAAGTTATAGAATTTACATGTATATTTCTTTGGACTACTGATATTGGACTTGAGTGTGTAGGGAAATAGGCCATGGTAAATTCGGGGAACCATCACAGAGACCAATGTGAAAATCAGTTCGAACCAAGGTTGCTTCTAGTGAGAAGCCAAAAACCTCGTTGTATCATATTTTATTCATGAAAGTAATGTGCAAATGTATTTAATTTATATGTTTAATTGTTAAGGTAATTTATGTTGTGCATGCCCAAGTGGAAATGCCACATGGCTTGTGAGTGTCTTTCTTGTTTGTGTCACTTGACACATGTGTGTGTACTTGTGGCCATGTCATGTCCACTTGGGATTGGATGTCACTAACCTAGGATGGTACCGACTTTAGGATTCCCATGTAAACCTTTGGTTAGGAAGCCTTAGAGTAAGTCAAACCATGTTGAACCCGAATTCAAATTTCAAGTGAATTTTAGGGAGGCTAAATGAGCCCCTAGGGAGTAGTTAGGGTCTTTTTTAGCCACCCCACTTGATGTACCTTGGTTTGTGTGTTAAATTTTAGTCAATATTAAGCCCATAACTCATTTATGGTCCCTCAAAAGTACCTCTCAAGTGAAATTTCGAAAATGAGGGTTGGCAAATGAGGACAAGCCCATTCCTTTTTCACCATTCTTGGTCTCTATCTCATTTATGAAGGGAGACAAGGAGGGATGAAAGATCTCCATGAGCCATACCTATTAATAAGGGTTAGTTGGGGGTTTGGTGAAAAATCTCTTTTAGTAGGAATTTTGGGGGAGGAATTGGGTTGACACCCACTCTCTAGATTTAGAGATTTTCTAATTTGGAGAAGACTTAGGAAAGTGGAAATCTCTTCATCAATTTTATTCCTTAAGCTTGGATTCTAGGTTGGCTGTATTCATTCTTCTACTTGTTATATTTTCATATGAATGAGCTCTCAATAAAATTGTTTTTATGCTTGTATGGAGAAACTAGAGTTGTGTTATTATGTATTTGTGTTGTAAAACTTGTTATGATGTGTAGATTATGTTAATGAGAATTATTGTGCTTGTTGTTGTGCAAGCCTATTATCTTGTAAATGTGAATCTTGCTGTTCTTGTGAATTATTGTTGTATTGTTTGTTAAGGGATTTTTTTCTCAAGGCCACACTCACCCTTGGGAGGGTAGAGTAGCCTTGGAGGTGAATGGCATTTTGGGACAATCATGGGTGTAGAGTCTCTCCTTGTTATGGAGAGGGAAGAAACATGGATGTATGAGCTCCATGTAGCCATTTCTTGCTTGTATTTGGGGGTCATAAGGGTTGTATGGCTTGAAGCCATGGGGGTTATAAGGAGTTTCATTGTGTGAAATTTTGTGGTATCTTGTGTATTGAGAAAGCCAAGAGAAGGCTTGTCTTTTATTTCCATGAAATGTGCTTTCTCCCCTTGAGTTGGTTCCACCTTCACCCCAATATTTGAGTCATTTGAGACTCTTTGTGTTAGCCTTGGAAGGGAGGTTTCATTGTATTTTTTGTTTATATGTTGTTGTTATTGTGGATTGCTTGATTTTCTCCTTGTCTTTTTGATGGTTTCCCAAGCTCGGGGGTGGCTTCTTAGAAGCCTAGGATGGGAGGTAGGCATCCCATGGTCTATATCATTTTCATTTGTAGGTTTTGATGATATTGTTTCAAGAAGAAGAAGCATTGGAGTGTTCCCTTATGGTGCTTTGTGAAAGCCAATGTATTGTGTTGTTGATATTTTGGAATAAGAATCATTCCTTATATTGTATATTGGAAATTGTAGATTTATGTATCAAGGAATATGTGAAAATGTATTTTCACATTTGTAATAAAGTTAATTGATTTAGATACTTGAGAGAATGGTTGTAATAGGTGATAAATCCATGAGAAAGAGATGTTGTTTGAAAAAGTATTATGTTGTTATGTTGAATGCACTTCAAGGATTAAAATTGTAACAATGTACGTTAGTCCTCTTGAGTTTCTATTTGGAATATTCATTGTGAAAGAGATATTGTTGATTGTAAAATAAACAATGTATTATTTCAATGGAAAGAAAATAAAGATGTTGTAGGAATTGTATGATAGAACTTTGTTTATAAACTCTTGAAATTTTTTTTTTTTGTATACATTTGATAAACTAGGAAGGGGAGAAAGTCTTCAACCTTTTATAATTGCAAAGAAATTATTTTATTTGCATAAAAATATACAAGTTAGAATTTTAAATGTCAAACCATACAAATGACACTTTCTAGATTTTAGAGCAAAACTGCTCTCTGAAAATTGTATGGGAAGGGAAATAATTCTCTTCCTATAGAGAATATTCTATTCCCTATATACTTTTCCTTATAAGAGTAAAAAAAATAATCCCCTAACTTAACCCTTATCATTTACAACTAAATCCTAAATTTTTGAATAAGTCATATCAACTTAACTCACCCTTTTGAGCTAGTGGGCCCCATGCTCATGAATAAATTCTACTACCCATGTTGAAATTCAAAATTCTTATTGCAAAGTCTTCAAGCATGTAGTGGGAGGTGGGACCCACCACATGCCCCTCCACCTAGGCTTACGTGAGTGACCTTGCTGCTCACATAGTTGATGTTTGCCAAAGACTTGACAACAAGCTTTAACCATGCGTAAGTTCCTTGCATTGAAGAGGGAAGACATGTAAGTGGGCCCTAGTTTCATGAAAACATAAACCTGTGCCCATGTCTCCATCCTCTCACGTACCACATAGTAATATTAATGTTTTCCTTGGTTGACAAGTCAATCTCCCTCCTTGTGTGGATCTATGAGCTTGCCTGGGTAAACTTGTCTTGGGTTTAAGTGCTTAGTGGGCCCCCTTCTCAACTTGCACATGCCTTTCCTTAAAGGCTTCTGTCTAGAGAACCCACGTAGGGTTTTAGCATATAGCTTTTCCTTAAATGTTTTCTCTTTGAGACTATTGTTAATATTTTGGATGGGGTCATGTCATCTCCCACTTGGCAAGTGGCCTTGGAATAGGGGTGACATGATAGGTGGTAGGTGTTATAGGTTAGGCTGATAGGCTAGCTTAGATTAGTTATTAGGATTAATAGGTAGATTTGTAGACTAATAGGATGTGAGCATTTGTTTTATTCTATATAATTGTTTTAATTATTTTTGTTAATAAATCTGCTCATATTATTAATTATTAGTTGTATTATTACTTAATTGTTATTAGGTTCATTTGGGATTAGACATTTGCTTTTAGATGTTAATTATGGTTGTTAGATATTAAATTTATTTTGGTGATTAATGAAATTGGTTATTAACTAGAAGGATTATTGTTCAAACTTAAGTAGTAATAAATTAATTTATTCAATTAATAGATTTATGGATTATGTGTTCAAAACTCAATTAGTAATAAAACATCTTGTTAAATTGATAGGTATTTTAATTAATGGTTAATTAGATTAAAAGTATCATCAAAATATTAAATAGATTAAAGATTAATGTGTTAGACTTATTTGATAGTTCATTTTATTCAATTTCTAAATGATTATCACAAGAGTATTAATAGTAAATTATTTGGTATAAGTTAAATTGTTAACATGTCATTGGTTAATAGGGTTATGAACAGTTGAATCATTGACACCTAAATAGAATAATGTATAAGTAGTCCATTAGGAGTTTTAGAAGATGATATAATAATTCCCAATGTCTAGGTAGCAATTGGATCCTAGTTAACATCATTAGGTTATTGGTTGATTGGTATGAATTTAGAGAGATGATTAATACCCTAGGTACCTTGAATACCAAAAATGGAAGTTCTAAAGTGAAATTGTACACACTAGGATTCCACTATTCAAACTCTGACTCTTACGACCATAGTTATGAAATTTTATCCGCGAGTCCCACATTGTCATATTGTAACTCCTTAGCTTAACGCTCTCCAAAACTTGATCCTAGTTTGTGGCCATCTTAACTATTGACAACTTATACTTAACCTTTGAACGTTACTTTCTAACATTTCACCTTTTAAAAAAAAAATTTGTTGCATTTTTGGTTAGTTAAATTATGGGCATGACACTTGGTATTAGAGCCTAGGTTTCAACATTGGAACGTAAAACCCATTGCATTTCTTAGCTAAATTTAACCCTTTTGTAATTGTTAGGATGCCTCCCCTTATGCATCAAGCTCGAAGATGTATGAGAGGAAGAGGGGCTAGGTGATCTCCCTTGGCTCGCGAGCAAGTAGAACAAAGGGCCAAGGTATCAGCCATTAATTAACCACCACCACCACCACCAGACCCTAATCAGGAGGTCCTATTAGCCTTACAAAATTTCATCAGGGTTATATAGGAGAGGTTGCCTCTAATTAATCCTCAGCCAGAGCACTAGCTGGCCGAGGGATAGAGATCACAGGTTAGAGAGAGGACTAGGAGTCCTCCATGAGATCGAGAGGAAGGGCAGGGGGCACATGAGGCATATTCGATTCACATGCCAAAACCACCACTTGGGGTTGTTCAGAGGGCACCCCATGATGTTGGAGATCATATTAGAGATCTCCTATGATTACAACCACCTTTGTATCATGGTTCTATAGAGGGTACAGATGCCGAAGCATGGCTTTTGAGCTTGGACAATTGCTTTGGGTTGTGTCAGTATGATAGCAACGTCAAGGCACAATTTTCAATACTCCTTTTGAGAGGAGGTACTTCCACATGGTGGAAACATGAAGAATATAAGAACAACACCACTATGGACACTATGCCATGGGAGACCTTCTTAGAAAGGTTCAGAGATAG
The DNA here is from genome assembly GCA_027943335.1 of Chamaecyparis obtusa. Lineage (NCBI taxonomy): Eukaryota > Viridiplantae > Streptophyta > Pinopsida > Cupressales > Cupressaceae > Chamaecyparis > Chamaecyparis obtusa. The sequence goes on from BSBK01005629.1 coordinate 714,823, forward strand.
ATACCTATCAGAGCACTATAGAAAGAGGCGTATTGATGAGTTCCATGAGCTCCAATAGAGGGGACTCATAATGCTACAGTATGAGACCTGATTCCTTGAGTTGCTACGCTATGTAGACTACATGAAGGATGAAAAGCTATGAGTCAACCAATTGTTAAAGGACTCAATGATTGGATATCAGGACAGGTTCGCATGACCTCTCTAGGAACCCTTCATGAGGCAGTTGAGATGGCTTTGGTTGTAGAAGAAATTTGGGGTAAGTCTAGAGACATTGGTGATAGGTCTCAGAACTATAACTCTGCATCACAGTCATTGGGACACCAAAATAGTCACTGGAAGGGTAATAACAGACATTCCTCGAGATCTTTTAATAAGAACCCACAACAATAGACTCAACAAAACTAGAAACATAAGCCACCACAGGGACAATAGGGCTCTAAGCCCAAATAGTGGCATGCATAGGGACAAAGAAAGGATCAAGGACAATAATATATAGATACACCCCCAGCACAGACTCAGCAGTCCTCCCAGGGTGGTTTCAGTGGTTCTAGTAGGACCGGTGGTCAGCAGTTCTCTAGGCCACAGGGAGTATAGACTTTCACACGAGGTCCTTGCTATGCATGTGGTGCCATGGGGCACTTAGCTCATGATTGTGCTTAGGGACAGATGTTAGGTAGTCAGTGTATGGTAGCTTCAGAGCCTACAGTTGTAGACTTTAGAAAGTCTCACAAGGTTTTCGTAGCAGTTGATAACTGCCAGGTCGAGCACCAGGCCACAATGATAGAGGCTATAGGTATGATCAGCGATATTAGTGTTACTATATTGTTTGATTCAGGTTCTACTAATTATTTTATATCTCCATTTGTTGTGGAGCATTGCGGGCTTGTGGCAGCAAGATAGGAAATTAGTTGGGAAGTGGAGTTAGCTTCAGGGTCTAGAGTGTCAGTCAACTCTTTAGTGAAGGATAGCCAGGTGCAGATTGGTGATTTCATCACAATTGTGGATCTTCATATCACACCTCTTGGTTCTTATGACATAGTGTTTGGCATGGATTGGCTTTATGCCCATAGAGCTAAGTTACATTGTTGACATAAAAGGATTGAGTGCCTTGATGATCATGGTACACCTATTATGATTTGCGAGATTCTGAGAGGCATCTCTCTTCATATGATCTCTACCATGCAGCTTAAGTGGAGTATGCGGAAGGGATGTCATCTTTTTGCTATTACTATTAGTGATAGAGAGGATGAGGAGGAAAGGGAAACATCTCTTGAAGATTATCCTATACTTTAGGAGTATGCAGATGTGTTTCCTATTGAGCTTCTAGGCATGCCTCCTCAAAGAGCAGTAGACTTCCATATTGATCTTGTGCCAGGAGCTGCTCCAGTTTTGAGGGAACCTTATAGGATGACCACTAATGAGCTTAATGAGCTGAAGATTTAGCTAGAGGAACTTTTGGAGAAGGGTCACATTCATCCTAGTGTTTCACCTTGGGGCGCACCTGTTATCTTTGTTAAGAAGAAGGATGGATCCTTGTGGTTATGTATGGATTACCAATAGCTTAATAATCTTACCATCAAGAATTGGTATCCACTCCCCATGATTGATGATTTATTTGATCAACTTAAGGGTGCTAAAGTGTTTTCCAAGATTGATCTTAAGTCAGGTTACCACCAGTTATGGATTGTTGATAGTGATATCCCTAAGATTGCATTTCGTACCAAATATGGGCATTATGAGTTCATAGTTGTACCTTTTGGACTCACCAATGCTCCATCAGTTTTCATGAGCCTTATGAATGGGGTATTCCGTACCTTCCTTAATAAGTTTGTAATTGTGTTCCTTGATGATATCCTGATTTATTCACGAGATGAAGAGGAGCATGAAGGGCACTTGAGATAGGTGTTGTAGTGCCTTAGAGATAATCAGTTGTATGGTAGTTTGTCCAAATGTGCATTCTATAGGACAGAGATTCATTACTTTGGGCATGTAATTTTTGGAGATGGCATCTCAGTAGATCCATCTAAGATTAGAGCCATCATGGATTGGCCTGCACCTACTTCAGTGACCAAGGTCAGGAGCTTTATGGGATTAGCAGGATATTACAGGCAATTTGTAGAGGGTTTTTATAGAGGCACATCCCATCACTTCCTGATGCAGGGGCATCTAGGCCAGGGATGAAAACATGAAGACATTAAAGGTCACAAGGTGGAAAAATAACCATAAAGGGTCATTTGATGTAATAAGACCAATAATGGTCCATTAAATGTGTTTTGTCATTTTGTATGGGAATCCAATATGTAAGCCTTCAATGGCATCATTGTAAGGACTAAGGGTGATTCAATATAGTACTATGGAAAAAAGAGTCCTACAAGGTACTAGGAAGTAATTAATGTGGTCACAACAGTCATATTAAATACAATGCACTTTAAAAATATGCCAAATTGGTAATATGTTACCAAAAGGTAACAATAAGGCATTATGATAGAGTCAAGGGCATAGGTGAGGAATTATAGATCTCTTAAATATAGAAAAAATCCATTAAGGTTAGAAGTTTCATATAAGTTTTAGTCCAAAATCCTAAGAAGTAGTAAAGTGTCGTTGGCAAAAGATAATAAAACTGTCACATGACTGTTTCAAGACAGTTACAAAGAAGTCTTATCATTTCTTGGGAAGTTGAATAGTCTATAAGGGAAAAAGAATAATATAGATAGAAGGAGTTTTGTGTTGGAGAGAGGAGAGGTCGAAGATCATGTACAAATGTTTTGAAGAATCAATGAAAATGCTATTTTTTTTTCTGCTTGTTACAGTTAGCAGTCACAGAAACAGTGACATTGTTTTGTGTTTATCTTTGTTTCCTTGCATTAGTCTTGATTATAGAAGCATTTGATTTGAATTCTTAAAGGCTTTGTAATGTTTTAAAGGTTTCTTTATTACAAAACAATCATTGTTTGAAGGTCTTTTAACAGTAAATACATTAACTGTCACAGTCACGAGACAACAGGCTACTGTTTCTGAGACAGTCATAAAGAAAATGCCCCTCCTACTACTATAGAATCTGATGTGGCTCGTGGGAGGGATTTAAATATGTCATATGTGTATATTTAATATGATTTTGTATAGACATTTGCAGGGAATGGAAGATAATGATCAAAGAAAGTGACTGTTAACAGGGAATAACAATTGCAGAAAATGTACTCTGTTACGGGGTCAATATCTCACAAATGAACCGTTGGATTCTCACCAAATCTGAATATGTTGGAGAAGGAATAGTTATGCCAAATCTAACTGGAGGGATTGAAGAAATATGATCGGGGTAAAAACTTATAATGACTGTCCCAGCGTCTATCTAGAGGGCAGCAAGGTGGCAGTTTTTGAGAATTTTTGTGCTTGGGGTTGTTTGAGGTGATGAATCTGATTGTAACCTACTTGGTTATCCTTGTTAACATGTTTATAATGAATATTGAAGATTTTGAGTCAAGAGTTGATGTTTTGTGGGTATTTTCCCTTTGAATGGCTTTGAAGCCTAATAGGAGTTTGTGGGTTTAAACAAGCATTTGATTGAATTCCATCACCTTTTGTTGCCTCTCTGCATCACTTCCCTTTAACATAAGGGAAAGAAATTTGAGTGGACCGAGAAGTGCGAGAAGGCCTTTCATGAACTCAAGAAGGCACTTACCAGCGCACCTATTCTAGCAGTGCCTGATCCTTCAATGGATTTTTTTGTATGCGTAGATGCTTCTATAGATGGTTTGGGAGTAGTTCTCATGCAAAACAGGTGAGCCATTGCATATAAGTCAAGGAAACTTAAGACTCATGAGCTCAATTATCCCACTCATGACCTTGAGTTAGCTGCAGTGGTTCATGCCTTGGTGAGATGGTGACATTTCCTTTTGTGTCATCAATTTTAGCTCCATTCAAATCATCAGAGCTTACAATATATCTTTTCTCAGTCGAACCTGAATGCACGACAACGTAGGTGGATGGAATTCCTTTGTGAGTATGATTTTGATGTCCACTACATCAAGGGGAAGGAAAATGTGGTTGCCGATGCTTTGAGTAGGAGATGCCATAGGGCATACTCTATGATAGTAGGTACCAAGTTGAGGGATCAGATATTGCATCAGTTACATGAGGATGTTTGGTATACAGAGGTTAGTCAGATCATTTGGTCTCAGAGTACTCTCGAGGGTAAATATTCAGGATATTCCCTAGATTTCGATGGGCTTTTACACCATAGAGGATGCATCTATGTCCCATCCTCTGGAGACTCCTAAGTTTTCATCATGATAGAGGCTCATAGGGCCCCTTATGTAGCGCATCCTAGAGTTAAGAAGATGCATGCAGATTTGAGGCAGTTATATCATTGGCCAGGGATGAGACAGAACATAGCTGAGATAGTGGCACAATGTCTTGAGTGTCAGAGGGTTAAGGTAGAGCATCATCACCCTAGTGGTTTGCTTCAGCCTCATGAGATACCAGAGTGGAAGTGGGATATTATTTCCATGGACTTCATCATTGGTCTCCCTATGTTATCTCGATGTCATGATGCCATCATGCTGACAGGTGACAAGCTGACCAAAGTAGTCCACTTTTCACCCGTTCGGACCACTTTTACAGCCCCAATAGTAGCTCAAGTTTTCTTGTGGGATATTGTTAAACTTCATGGCATACCTCGTAAGATTATTTATTATTGATATTCTCTCTTCACATCATCCTTTTGGAGAGGACTACAAACAAATTTGGGCACTAAGCTCAATTTTAGCACCGCTTATCACCCAGAGACCAATGGTAAGATAAAGAAGGTAAATTAGGTGTTGGAGGATATGCTCCGCATATATGTCATGGATCATCAGACTAGGTGGGAGGAGTACCTTCATTTGGTTGAGTTTTCCTACAATAATGGGCATCACACTTCTCTAAGAATGCCTCCCTATCAGGCATTATATGGTAGGCCATGCAGAACACCTTTGAGTTGGGACCGTATTGAGGATAGAGTTGCTTTAGGTCCTGAGTTAGTGCGAGAGTTAGAGCAGCAAGTGACTTTGATCAGATAGCATCTGAAGGAGGTACAAGATAGGCAAAAGAAGTATGCAGATGCCAAGAGGGAAGATCATAGTTATCAGGTTGGAGATAGGGTCTTTCTAAGAGTGCGACCTCATAAGAGTCCAATCCAATTTAGAAAAGGCTCTAAGCTTGCACCTAGATTTGTTGGCCCTTTTGAGATTCTTGAGTGGATAGGTCTTGTCACCTATCAGCTTGCTTTGCCACCAAGCTTGTCACACATCCATGATGTTTTTCATGTGTCAGTGTTGAGGAAGTATATTTTTGATGAGACTCATATCATAGATTGGGATGCCTTATAGGTGGAGTCAGATGGTCAGCTGGCTTTGGAGCCCATCCACATTTTGGCTCGCTAGACGCTAGCACTTCGAGGCCGGGAGCTGGATCAGGTTAGGGTCTAGTGGAATTGCTATGATGAGGTTATGCCATCATGGGCGGATGCAACATAGATGAGAGCTTAGTATCCCCATCTTTTTGATGAACTCCAGGAGGAAGTTCATGCCTAGGGGGGGAGGGTGTGAGGCCTAACCCCGAGTCTATCATAGCCATTTAGTTCTACATTTGAGATAGACATATTTGATGATTATATTTTGATGCTCTGTAGATTTACTGATACTTTATGTTATGGTTTTATCACCTTAGGGTTTAGTTGCTCATTCAGTTATGTTATTTTGATGAAACTGTGATATCTATTTGGAACCTTTTGTGAAATTAAGTGGATTTTATGAATGATTGTGATGTCATGATGAAGTTTAATTGCAATTAAATTATATATGTATGCAATGATTATGTTTCAAATTTAATTCAGTGATGAATTATATATTTCATGATGAGATTTATGCAAGTTATAAATGAATGAATTATGCCATGTGAAAGTTTGACTTAATTATGATTAATTTCTTGAGAATTATTTGATTATGAAAGTTATGGAATTTAAATGTATAATTCCTTGGACTATTGATATTGGACTTGAGTGTGCAGGGAAATAGGCCATGGTAAATTTGGGAAACCATCGTAGAAACCAATGTGAAAATCAGTTTGAACCAAGGTTGCTTCTAGTGAGAAGCCAAAAAACTCATTGTATCGTATTTTATTCATGAAAGTAATGTGCACGAATGTATTTAATTTATATGTTTAATTGTTAAGGTAATTTATGTTGTGCATGCCCAAGTGGAAATGCCACATGGCTTGTGATGTGTCTTTCTTGTTTGTGTCACTTGACACATGTGTGTGTACTTGTGGCCATGTCATGTCCACTTGGGATTGGATTCCACTAACCTAGGATGGTACCCACTTTAGGATTCCCATGTAAACCTTTGGTTAGGAAGCCTTAGAGTAAGTCAAACCATGTTGAACCCGAATTCAAAATTCAAGTGAATTTTAGGGAGGCTAAATGAGCCCCTAGGGAGTAGTTAGGGTCTTTTTTAGCCACCCCACTTGATGTACCTTGGTTTGGGTGTTAAATTTTAGTCAATATTAAGCCCATAACTCATTTATGGTCCCTCAAAAGTACCTCTCAAGTGAAATTTCGAAAATGAGGGTTGGCAAATGAGGACAAGCCCATTCCTCTTTCCCCATTCTTGGGCTCCATCTCATTTATCAAGGAAGACAAGGAGGGATGGAAGATCTCCATGAGCCATACCTATTAATAAGGGTTAGTTGGGGGTTTGGTGAAAAATCTCTTTTAGTAGGAATTTTGGGGGAGGAATTGGGTTGACACCCACTCTCTAGATTTAGAGATTTTCTAATTTGGAGAAGACTTAGGAAAGTGGAAAGCTCTTCATCAATTTTATTCCTTAAGCTTGGATTCTAGGTTGGTTGTATTCATTCTTCTACTTGTTATATTTTCATATGAATGAGCTCTCAAGAAAATTGTTTTTATGCTTGTATGGAGAAACTAGAGTTGTGTTATTATGTATTTGTGTTGTAAAACTTGTTATGATGTGTAGAATATGTTAATGAGAATTCTTGTGCTTGTTGTTGTGCAAGCCTATTGTTTTGTAAATGTGAATCTTGCTATTCTTGTGAATTCTTGTTGTATTGTTTGTTAAGGGATTTTTTTCTCAAGGCCACACTCACCCTTGGGAGGGTAGAGTAGCCTTGGGGGTGTAGGGTATTTTGGGACAATCATGGGTGTAGAGTCTCTATTTGTTATGGAGAGGGAAGAAATAGGGATGTATGGGCTCCATGTAGCCATTTCTTGTTTGTATTTGGGGGTCATAAGGGTTGTATGGCTTGAAGCCATGGGTTTTATAAGGAGTTTCATTGTGTGGGATTTTGTGGCATCTTGTGTGTTGAGAAAGCCAAGAGAAGGCTTGTCTTTTGTTTCCATGAAATGTGCTTTCTCCCCTTGAGTTGGTTCCACCTTCACCCCAATATTTGAGTCATTTGAGACTCTTTGTGTTAGCCTTGGAAGGGAGTTTTCTTTGTGTTTTTTGTTTATATGTTGTTGTTATTGTGGATTGCTTGATTTTCTCCTTATCTTTTTGATGGTTTCCCAAGCTCGGGGGTGGCTTCTTAGAAGCCTAGGATGGGAGGTGAGCATCCCATGGTCTATATAATTTTCATTTGGAGGTTTTGATGATCTTTTTTGAAGAAGAAGAAGAATTGGAGTGTTCCCTTATGGTGCTTTGTGAAAGCCAATGTATTGTGTTGTTGATATTTTGGAATAAGAATCATTCCTTGTATTGTATATTGGAAATTGTAGATTTATGTATCAAGGAATATGTGAAAATGTCTTTGCACATTTGTAATAAAGTTAATTGATTTAGATACTTGAGAGAATGGTTGTAATAGGTGATAAATCCATGAGAAAGAGATGTTGTTTGAAAAAGTATTATGTTGTTATTTTGAATGCACTTCAAGGATTAAAATTGTAACAATGTAGGTTAGTCCTCTTGAGTTTGTATTTGGAATATTCATTGTGAAAGAGATATTGTTGATTGTAAAATGAAAAATGTATTATTTCAATGGAAAGAAAATAAAGTTGTAGGAATTGTATGAGAGAACTTTGTTTATAAACTCTTGGAAAAAAAAACTTTTTGTATACATTTGATAAACTAGGAAGGTAAGAAAGTCTTCAACCTTTTATAATTGCAAAAAAATGATTTTATTTGCATAAAAATATACAAGTTAGAATTTTAAATGTCAAACCATACAAATGGCACTTTCCAGATTTTAGAGCAAAAATGCTCTCTAGAAATTGTATGGGAAGGGAAATTATTCTCTTCGCACAGAGAATATTCCCTTCCGTATATAATTTTCATTATAGGAGTAAAAAAACTAATCCCCTAACTTAACCCTTATCATTTACAACTAAATCCTAAATTTTTGAATAAGTCATATCAACTTAACTCACCCTTTTGAGCTAGCAGGCCCCATGCTCATGAATAAATTCTACTACCCATGTAGAAGTTCAAAATTCTTATTGCAAAGTCTTCAAGCATGTAGTGGGAGGTGGGACCCACCACATGCCCCTCCACCTAGGCTTACGTGAGTGACCTTGCTGCTCACATAGTTGATGTTTGCCAAAGACTTGACAACAAGATTTAGCCATGCGTAAGTTCATTGCATTGAAGAGGGAAGACATGTAAGTGGGCCCTAGTTTCATGAAAACATAAACCTGCACCCATGTCTCCATCCTCTCACGTACCACATAGTAATATTAATGTTTTCCTTGGTTGACAAGTCAATCTCCCTCCTTGTGTGGATCTATGAGCTTGCCTGGGTAAACTTGACTTGGGTTTAAGTGCTTAGTGGGCCCCCTTCTCAACTTGCACATGCCTTTCCTTAAAGGCTTCCGTCTAGAGAACCCACGTAGGGTTTTAGCATATAGCTTTTCCTTAAATTTTTTCTCTTTGAGACTATTGTTAATATTTTGGATGGGGTCATGTCATCTCCCACTTGGCAAGTGGCCTTGGAATAGGGGTGACATGATAGGTGGTAGGTGTTATAGGTTAGGCTGATAGGCTAGCTTAGATTAGTTATTAGGATTAATAGGTAGATTTGTAGACTAATAGGATGTGAGCATTTGTTTTATTCTATATAATTGTTTCAATTATTATTGTTAATAAATCTGCTCATATTATCAATTATTAGTTTTATTATTACTTAATTGTTATTAAGTTCATTTGGGATTAGACATTTGCTTTTAGATGTTAATTATGGTTGTTAGATATTAAATTTATTTTGGTGATTAATGAAATTGGTTATTAACTAGAAGGATTATTGTTCAAACTTAAGTAGTAATAAATTAATTTTTTTAATTAATAGATTTATGGATTATGTGTTCAAAATTTAATTTGTAATAAAACATCTTGCTAAATTGATAGTTATTTTAATTAACGGTTAATTAGATTAAAAGGATCATCAAAATATTAAATAGATTAAAGATTAATGTGTTAGACTTATTTGATAGTTCATTTTATTCAATTTCTAAATGATTATCACAAGAGTATTAATAGTAAATTATTTGGTATAAGTTAAATTGTTAACATGTCATTGGTTAATAGGGTTGTGAACTGTTGAATCATTGACACCCTAAATAGAATAATGTATAAGTAGTCGATTAGGAGTTATAGAAGATGATATAATAATTTCCAATGTCTAGGTAGCAATTGGATCCTAGTTAACATCATTAGGTTATTGGTTGATTGGTATGAATTTAGATAGATGATTAATACCCTAGGTACCTTGAATACCAAAAATGGAAGTTCTAAAGTGAAATTGTACACACTAGGATTTCGCTAGTTGAACTCTGACTCTTACGACCATAGTTATGAACTTTTATCTGCGAGTCCCACATTGTCATATTGTAACTCCTTAGCTTAACGCTCTCCAAAACTTGATCCTAGTTTGTGGCCGTCTTAACTATTGTCAACTTATACTTAACCTTTGAACGTTACTCTCTAACATTTCACCTTTAAAAATTTTTTTTATTGTGTTTTTGGTTAGTTAAATTATGGGCATGACACAGTACACCTTCTTCATCAAAGGTAAACCTTAATTAGTGTAATTCTAAAAATTATATAGAAATAAATGTCATATTATTATGTTCTTTTCTTTATGGCTTTGGAGTTAGTTTGATAGAATTTTACTGATATTGATGTCACAACTTGATACTTATTGGTAGAGAAAAGCAAAAATGGTAGTAGATCAATTGTGATTTGTAGTTAGGGCGACATTTATAGATGACATCGAATCTAACTCTAACCATGTATTCATGGATACTCAAATAAAAACTAAATATGGTAAATAAATTCTTAACCTTATAATGGAAGCAAACAAAACTGAGGAGTCAAAGGAACTTGAAGAAGAATTGATACGTAGAGTCAATTGTATTAATGTAAGCAGTAATTAATCTTAAACAATAATTAAAGTTCAATAGATGTTTATATTTTATACTATCTTATGGATCATGATCTAAAATATGATGTGTTCTTCTTACAGGATTTTTTGACATGTGTGAATCATGGTCAATATGGTGAGGGTTGTAGCACCGCACTGCCTTCATGTAAATAATCCTTAAACCTTTAACCATTGATTTAACCTTTGTATGCATTATTGACTCAACTTATGTTTGGGATGCTTCTAGTACCTCATTTAATCTTTATCCATTGCAAATGTCTTTGCTAACAATGTATTCTTCAGCTCATGATGAAGTGTAGACACCTCCTTCGATTAACATTTTTCTACCGATGGCTGCATTGTCTGCAACAAGGTGCTTGCAGACATCTTCCTCTGTACTAGCTACAACTGGTAAAACCTTATTTTTCTATATTTTGTTATGTGCTAATCATGCATTGATTATTTTTCTTGTGTGAATTTTATACACTACATGGACCTATTTTGTGTACTAATAGATACACCTACACCTGGTACAAGGACAAATTAGACCAGTACTAGTGAAGATCAACCATTTCACGAATCAACACATGTTACTAGTACTAGCTCTTTTGCGGGGACATTGTTGTTGAACAAGAACAATATGGTTCCATTAAAAGTACCAAAGCTTCCAGGTTCTTTAAAATTGTTATTATTTACAGTGTAATTATAGTTTACTTATACATAACTCATTTTGGACTGATAATCCCATTATGTTTTTGTAGGAAATGATGTTTTTTATGATACTCTTTTTGAAATGACATTGAAGCTATTTGGGCCCACCATACGTAAAAGGTATGTAGCTTCATAATATTGGTACAATATTTTTCTTATCTTCCATTTATTGTACTATATTAAATTTATGATATTTAACAATTTTGTTTTTTGAAAAAAGGGGGAATGAATAGGATGCTGACTTAAAAAATCAGCTCATTAAATCTTTAGAGGACCTCTTTGGAAATAAAACTTTTGACAGTGCCATGATTCTTAAAAGAGCATCCAAACATATAAAGACTGTGATGGACCAATATAGAAGGGCTCTAAAGGATAACCCAAAGTACGAGCATCCTCCTATGATTCCATTGATGGAGTGGAATGAAATAATGGAAGATGCAAAAGAGAAAAGGCTAAAGGGTAGTGGAATTCAACCAAAAGATGGAAAAAGAAGGTATGTCGTGATAGTATTAAGTAAAATGTAATCATGCACTAATTAGTGATCTTTGTAAATATATAATCTAACATATTTCAAACTTTTCATAGACTGCGAGACACATCAAAACCTGCACAAGCAAGATCAACAAAGGTTGGCCAACACAAACTTGGCTCTAGTGGCTATATGAAACTTCACTCTTGACTTGTAAGTAACAACATTGGAATTTCATATCAAATTTTTATATATAAGGTTGTAAAAAATTATGTTTAATCAAATCATACATGTAAAAGTGGTGATATTAAACAAAAAATACAGGGCACAAAATTCAATGTAGAGCTCACGAATGAAGACAAAAGAATAGCATTGAAGGAAGGCTATAAAGTCATGGCTGTACGCCTACGCCAAGAATCCCAAAGCCATAATGAAGAATCTGCTGCACCAGATGAGACACAGGTAAATTGGTCAAATGAAAAGTAAATCAAATTGAATAGTTAATTTCAAACATAAATTAACTATTTCATGATAACAATGTGCATGACATTTTACTACAGCCTTCAAATCCTACCACAGAACCTAGGCGTGATGAAGGCCATGATGTGCATCATAGTGGTAGAGGTATTAATTTTCTATTGGAAATAAATTACATAATTATTAATAGAATTTAACATCTTTAATTGCAATTGGCCGTGTAACCTTTTTTTGAATATTTTAGAGCATGTTGAGGTAGCGGAAGATCAAAATGTTATTGTACATGATGATGTGGCATTTTTAGGTAAAGAAAAATGTATGTTATGTTCTACTGGTTAATGAAATACATGTAACAATAAAAAAAGTATGCGAATTTAACCCATTTACTTGTTATTGCAACATACCCCCCTTTAGTGCAACAGCCTCGTCCTCCTTGAGACATGAGGAAGCATCATAATTTGAGATCACAACCACAAGAGGAGGAAGATAATATTGATGCTCCTCTCAGCCTTTACTAAATAAGAAATCTAAGAAAAACCCCAAAAAGAAATGATTTCTTAAAAATGCTCTTTGATAAAACTTGTTTGATTAACTTTGTTGGATAATGAAAGAATGTTGTTTTAAGTAATTATCTATGAATGTTGTGTATTAATATTTAATTATATGTTATGTTAATAAATATTTTTGTGTTAATGAATTATTGATTAGTGTTACGTATTAATGAATGTTATATCATATTAATGAATGGTATTTGATTGTATTGATTGAATGTTATAGTTCATAAATGGATGAATGAAGTGTGTAATTAGATGTTAATTGGAAATTTAGATTAATGTTAGGGGGAGGGGGGGTGAGGCCAGATGAGCTTCCACCTTCATGTGGTTAGCCTTGTTAAGTAGAGAATATTAAAGTATTCTCGAAACCAAGTGAAGCTCAAACTAACATACCTTCATTATTGAATCAATTTCATTCCTTCTAGGTCTTTGCTCATAAGTGCATTTTGAATATGTCATTATTAGGTAATTATCAAATAAAAAACTAGAAGGGCCAATAGTCAACTTCTCATTGTCATTGTCTGGCATGATTTGGCTTCATTTTGTGTAAGTATTCTCGTATTGAATGCATCAACCTCTCTTGGCCTAATGTGGATGATTCCATTGGTTTTTGTTTTTGAGTAGGTGAAGTGTTAAATCAGTTCCTATCTTCCATTCTTAATTCATTCAAACTGCAGGAGGATACAACTGCTCAGATATCAGTTGGATCTATAAGTAGCATAGATATTCTATAGATAATGGCCTAATACACCCACGTGAATAAATTTACTTGCTATCCCCTTAGGATTTACTTAAGAAAAAAATCCTTATGTGCTAAAAAATTAGTTGTTTTAGTGCTACAATTGTAGATGATTGTATGCATGAATTCAATGACAAGAACTGAACATTAAGAAATAGAGCAATAACACAAGATAATACTACAGAGAAGTGTGATGTGGTGAAAAATCTTGCACAACAAGGTTGTAGCTTCCCTTGACACTGTCTCCTTGTGAAGTTACAAGCTTACTGCCCTTCCTAGCCCTTCAAGGACACCAATCAACAAGTACCAAAAGGTATAAACATAAGTTTTACCATAATTCACCAATCAACAATATCTCCCATTCATCTACTTAACTACTTCAAATGTAGAATTAATGCAATACTATAATCAACTTTACACTATTGATCAAAATTACAAAACATTGGGTTACAATAATCAAGAAAGTTTGAATGCCTCTTTGTTTAATTCCTTGCAAATGATGACAATGTTAGAAGGCCTACTTCCTCAAATAATGTCTTTAATGCACTCAAAGTGCTAAAATGTTGTCTAACCAAGCAGATGATTTAGATATTGTTCACTTTATGCTTTTGACTAAAATCACAAAATAATGAGTTACACTAATCAAGGAGAAGATTTAAATGCCTATCTGTTTAGGTCTTTGCAAATGATGACTTGATGCAATTAAGTATCAAGCACCTAGTGAAGGGTGGCTAATCCAAGAAGCTATGCATGCACAATGATGATCTCTTAAAAGTAGAATTACAACTCTGAATAACAACATTCCATTTCTTCATTGGTCAAATCTATTGCAATATTTTTAATGAAATAACCTATTCATGATAGAATGTAAAGATTCAGAGAGAGGAGTAAATGTACGATTCAGATGAAAAGAAGTGGATGTAGAAGTGGCATTGTGAGATGCAACAACAACTTGATCAGCAACTGCATTCTCCTATTTGTTTATCTTGACATAATTGTTGAATTTTTGAAATTTGTTTGGATTAGGAGCAACATCACTCTTATCAATTGGAACATGAGCCATTGGACTAGTGTTGCTCTCAAATTGACTCACTTGTAATTGATAATGATGAAGTGTTGCACAAAGTTGTTAAAAAGAGGTAAATTCAGTAAGCAATATCTTATCTCTAATATCCTTTTGCAAATTTGAAATAAACATACATTGAATATCAATATTAGGAATAGGATAGGAAATCTAAGGGTGCAAATTCTTAAATCTACCAATAAATTCAGTCAATTTTTCCTTAACATATTGTTTACAATGCATCAAATCAGTCAAAGATACTTGCAGACCAATGTTATTTTGAAATTGTTGAATAAAAGCATTAGTAAGTTTTGGAAATGAGTTAATAGAATAAGGAGGCAAGGAACAAAACCATTGCATGGCTTTATCACGGAAGGTTCTAGCAAATAGCTTGGCTAAAATCCTATGGTCATGAGCATAGTCACTACAAAGGACTTGAAATGTTTTAACATGAGTAACAGGGTCACCTTTTTCGTTGTAATTCTCAACACGAGGCATATCAACTTTCTCAGGAACATGAGTATGAATTATTTCTAGGGATACATGACTTCCCATGTCACATGTAGGAAGGCTAAACTTGTTTTGAGTCAAGGATGCAAGTTTTTGTTGTAAAGATGACGCAATTTGAGCCAAACTGATGATTGTTGAATCATTAGAAGAAATAGGAGGAATAATAACATTAGAAATATTATGTAAAGTGTATGAAGTTGCAGGAATGGAAGACACAACTGGAGGAACACTTGGAACTACAGTTGGAAGAGGATTGGAATAAGTAAAATGAACATTATGATAAGAAGGTTGTGATGTAAGAAGGGACACATGAGGAACACTCATAGGAAAAGAGGGAACCAATGTAGTCACTAAAGGAGGAGTATAGGTAGGTGTAGACACCTAAATTTGATTACATTATTTGGTAATTTTATTTAGTCTTCTCCTAAGGCATTTTATTAATTAAATATTATTATTTAATTAATTTATGTCATCCCCTAGTTGATTAATTTAATTAATTAACTATAGTCCAATTAATTATCAAAATGACAAACCTATAGTCTGATAATTAATTAAATCCCTATTCCTCTATTAATTTAGATGGATACATTTATCTAAATAAATTAATTCATAAACCCCCTTTTCCTCCTACTTGGAATTAAATTAAATATTTAATTCTAAAAAATCTTAATTCCCCTCCATTAGCTAATAATCCATGCTTAGCTAATCTAATCCTCCAATCATTCTCTCTCCTCCCATCACATCCTCCTAATCCTCCACTTACCCTCTAAACCAAGCCTAATCACCCCTTAAACATTTGCACAATCATAATCCAAGATTAAGAAATGCTAATCCATCACAAGTCAACCCTCATGTCAACACCTCCACATCCTCCAATGGAAAATCATAAAGCCTCTTACATCTCTTACACACTTGTCCCCTCTCACACCTTCCAAAGTGGACACATCCCTCAAGCATTTGGCCTCTCCTCTCATCCTCCCCCATTGTGACACTTGTCACAATGCTATGCATTTGAGAAAGCACAATCCATGTGCTCTCTCTTGGATGCATCTCCACTATTGCTCATTCCCCTTTTGTCTCTTAATCTTGACCGTCCATTTCACACCTCTTTTTATAAAAGAGAAGCTCTCCTCCTTCATTTTCATCCATCTTTTATGAAAAGTTATCATGCTAGTTTGAGGGCCTAAAAACTACCAAGCTACCATTATAATTCCAAAATATCCATTGCCTTATCAGAAGCCTCTTTGAAGATCAATTCATCATTTGAGAATTGAAATAACCTGAGCAGAAGCTTCTCTTCTGGAAATTGAGAATACCCAAAAGAGTTCTTTACCTTAATCTACTCAATTATATTATGTGGCTGTGAAAAGATGACTATCGGTATCCCTTCACCTCAGAAAGGAAAGGAGAGGAAGGGTTTGAAAATAGAGAGGAGCCCCTTGCTGCCCAAGAAAAACCAAGATGTGGAGGGGGTGCATGATGGATTCAATGGCACATCATTCTCTAGGGCAGTGTTTAATCTGTCGACCACTGTGGTTGGGGTAGGGATAATGGCACTCCCTCCCACCCTCAAGGTATTGGGGTTGGTGTTGGAGATATGCCTCATCATACTTGTGGGTTTGTTAACTGATGCTTCCATTGATTTCCTACTAAGGTTTAGCAGGGCTAGTAGGGCGGCTTCTTATGGTGGTATCATGGGTGACACCTTTGGGAGAATGGGGAGGATGCTACTGTAGATATGTATTACTGTTAATAACTTTGAGATTCTAATTGTTTACATCATCATTATAGGTATGCCTCACATTGTTTTCTTTTTAAGGTTCTGTGATTAAGGAGTTGTGTTGCCAAGGTTTCTTTGAATTTAGATTTAATAAACCATAGTTTGAGATTGAGGATTTCATGTTAAATTAATTCAATAACATCAAGAAAAACTAGAATGAAGAAGTCCTTGAATTTAATGTAAGATTTCAAAAGGCCATGCACAAGCTTTTCCAAGTTATGAGATTGATGAGCAAGTATGTCTAGCAACATATTTAAATGCTTTTGATGCCAAGATGGGCTACCTTAATAGGGAAAAAAATCCAAGAACCATTAGGGAAGCTCAAAAATTTGTTTTGAATATTGAGTGTAACAGAAGGGTATCAAGAAAACTTATAGGTAGAAGAGAAGCCCCTAAGCCTCCTAGATTTGGAAAGAAGGAATTAGATAAACCTTCTAGTATGAAACCTAAAGAGGATGATAAATTGAAACAAATCTTGAATTCTTTGAAAGACTTGAAGCTTGGTGAAAATAGAAACAGGGCTCAAAATAATGAGAAGCCTCCTTTCAACAATTTTAATAGGTAGCCAAGGTTGCAAAACTTTCATTACCACACCCAATGGAAGGATGAGAATCCTATTATTCCAGAAAGGAAGGACAAGTCTCATGATAAAATCACTGATCCATTTCAAAAGCATTCAGTTAACATGATTGATGGTGTTCCATGGTGCATAGCTTTCCAGTCCCCACATGATCCCGATCATTGTGCAGTCTCTTTAAGTGTTTCTACAAATGAGGAACAAGAAGGTGAGGAAGAAAACACATATGATGAGAATGGTTGTTGAATGACTTCATCAAATTTATATGATGAAATACATTCTAATGTTGAAAGTGAGAATCAAGATGTGTCTGGCTTCCAAAGAAGAAAGGAAGTTTATCATCAGCAAGTCTTTTCTGATGAAGAAGAAGAGGAAACTAAAAACATAATTTGTAATATAGAAGATGGTGAAGAACCTATTATATTAAGAAGACCTTTTGATGAATAAATAGAAAAAATCACCATTGATATGATTACTCAAGCCAAGATTAATTATGTTTTGAGAAACAAGACAGTTGGTAATGAAAACGGTAGACCAACAAGTTTATTTATAAAGAAAAATATGGAAGACATTAAGCAAACACAAGAAAAAGAAAAAGTTGTTGAAGGTGTTCTCTTTATGATGTTTGTAATTTTTTGGATTTTCATTTGACCATCCTCTGTGGTTATTAATTGACTTATCTTGTGCACAATGTTGCTCATCCGATGCCTTGGTGTGCCAAAAGTTTAGTTGGATTCCACAAACATTGTATAATTTTTTTCTGTCATTGTTTCTCTAGTAAATCTATTTGTTTCCATTGAGTCCTATTATTCCCCTGAAGGTTTTATTGGGTAATATAAGTTGTGGAACTTTTTTGGTTGACTTTGTTTTTGAAATGGTGTGGGAAATATTTGAAACATGGGCATTTCTCTTGGAAGGGTTTACATTTCTTATAAGTTTTTTTGTAACTTTTAAGCTCTATGATAAAGCTTGTCATCCTTATATGGCAGGCAAATGAATCCAAGAAGGAAGCTTTTAGGAAATATTTGGAGTCAAGCAGCATGCTTGATACCCTCACAAAAGGTCTCCATGATTTCTATTTTTGTACTTGTATTGAACAATGAATGCAAGGCTAAATTTTTTCTTAGGCTTGTTATAGAATTCATTAGTTTCTTATGAGAACAATCATTTAAATCATAAAGAAGATGAACCTTATGTTTTCTTTGAGAAGTTCTAGATGGCTATCTTTTTGGGCTAAATCAAATCTAATTTTGTTTGTTGCAGTTCGTGTTTCTTTGTATGAGGAGAATCAGAAACCCTTAGTGGCAATTGAGTAAACTTTTGAATAAGATATTTTCATTCATTATAACAAATTGTGTGTTTATTGACATAAATGAGATTGTGGCAGCAAAATAATTTATTATAAGAATGCATGGATAGCACATAGTTGTGGAAATTCACAAAAAGTGTGATTAATTGGCATTTAGCTTGGACACCAATTTGTTCATTTAAAATATTATGATTTTTTATTTTAATTGGTTAACCCAACTATTGATCCCCTTTTTAGTGATTTCATTAGAAAAATCCACTTTTAAAGATAAAAACATGATTTTTTGGTAAATTTTGTAATGGTTTATGGGATTTTTTTTCTCGTTTGTGGCATTCTTTTTGTTCTAAGTTTTCCTAATCCTTACCCAATTTTTTCCTAATTAATTGAAAAAATACACCGATCTCACTTTATTTCAGAGATTACATAATCCACATTTCTGCCAAGAGATGTGAACCCTCCTTTTCTCCATGAAGAGACATAAAATGAAACTAGTGCTTCTTATGCAAAGTATTGTCTCTGAGCGAGAAGCTAGTTGAAGTTGATAAAAATACCTCATGCCTCCGATGCCTCCAACCTCCAATATTAACCTGTTATACTTTATTAATTTGATGTTGCATTAGACTCTTTGAGAGAAAACGTCCAAAATATCTATTAGGTATAACATGGATAGCTTCAAGAACATAAATGTTATGTGAAGCAACCATATGTAAAGGTGAAATTTTGAGTATCAATACCCTCAAAATAAAACATCTCTACTCTTATAAACTTTGAATTTGCAAAACAAATTCTCCTTGAGACATACTTCTCTAACTTATTACATCTAATTTAGAGCAAGTACCCTAAAAATGTTCATAGGCCCATACAAGACACCCACCAAAATATAGACCATCAATTTATAGAACCCTTGCAAGATATCCCAAGGAATGATAGGTAGTGAAAACCAGATAGATAGAAAAAAGAACATAACCATATGCTGCCTCACCTATTTGAGGTAAGCCAAACTTGGTCCAATTTTCTTAACAATGGTACATATCTGTCCAAGTGCAACAACCTTGAAAGATTTGTAGTGGTAAAGAGAATCCCCATATTTTATCAGCCTAACATAGTCTTTGGCCACTTTGGCAATGAGATTGTGAGCAATATTGATCTGGCCAAGGGCCAGCTTGTAGTGATCTTTATCATATAAAACATTTAGTAGATCTCCATAAAATGGATGAACATCATCTTGGTGGGGGAAATCATCTTGGGAGATCTCCATAAAATGGATGCACACCATACCTATCAGTTGAACTAGACTTTCTTTGTTGTAGAATTGATTTAGTATATAATATTTTCCAACAGGATTTTTTTTTTAAAAGCAAAGTTTTCATAGCATTATCTACCACTTGAGCAAAAGTTTCCATAGCTAAATTTTCTTGCCATAGTTAATATTGCTCTAAAGACTTACAAGTTAGTAAGTCCTCAGCTAAAGGGATGATAAACTAAATAAAGTTTCAAACATATGAACATATAAAACTCATACAAGAAAAAGTTGAAGCCAAATTGAATAGCATTGGCTATTTGTCAGCGGAAGGTCCCTTCTAGAACATATACATTTTTCACTTCATTATGATGACAATTGTGTACTAAGTTTCTTAACTGTATAAGTCATCATCATCTTTATTAGCTGTTGTAGTAAATACATCTGAAGCACCAGCAGGTCTATCTGGAAATCAAAATTTAGAACGAAAGCCTCGAGATTGCTGTAGTGTTTGTGCAAAGGCTTGGTACATCTGAATATTAGCATCACTAACACTTCTTTGGGCATATTTCATTGACTCCTCAAAATGAGTAGCCTTTATTTCAGCTACCTCATCACTATCATCCTCATCCATTGCCTCAGGGTTCTCACTTCTTTTTCTTTCACGTTCAATATCTTGTAAAAGTGTAGAGGAAAGAGAACATGACAAATTGAAATAATAAGATACAAGTTGAGGAAAATTGAATCAAAAAATGTAAAATTCTAACAAACTAGTTAAAAAAAAACCATTAAGAAATTCATAACCAAATCTAGTTTGCAAAAGCCACCACAATTGAAACTCACCTTCTCAATATTTTCTCTCATAGCATACTTGCAAGCCTGCTGACAAATATTTGTAATATCTGCTCCACTGAATCCTTGGGTATAATGGGCCAGTTCCATTAGGTCCACATCCTTTGTGATGGGTGATTTTCTCAAGCAAGAAATGAAAATTTGATAATGTGAGGACTCATCAGGTAAGGGAATATAAATCAACTAGTCAAGTCGGCCAGGCCTTAGCAATGCAGGATCAATGATATCGAGTCTGTTTGTAGAACCAATAATGAAAACTATTTTCTTGGCTGTCATACCATCCATCTCCATCAATAACTCGTTAAGGACTCTATCCACAACACTACCAACATCCCCAACACTACTTCCATGATGCAAACCAATTATGCATCACCAGTCAGAGCCTATCTCTCAAATAGTTCAAACAAAATGAAAAAACCCACATTTTCATGTAGAGCAGAGTAGATGGATTGCTAGAGCCCAAAATAGTCTAGAAAATAGAATGAGAAGGGACCCTTTGGCAACAAGCAACAGAATGAGTGTGGACACCTGAAGATAAATATCTAGACTAATCATCGATTAGGATGCCATTGGTGATTAGTCTGAATATTTATCTTCAATTTTTTTTTTAAACATTTCATATGTCGTTAAAATTTTGACTAACCATGGTTGAAATGTGGCATCACAGGTTTGGCATCCTGGTCGAAGCCGCCAAATATTTTGACCAATATTGGTCGAAAGTGCAACATAATTTGGTCAAACTATTATCGTTGTGAGTTTGGCATCCTTGTCGGAGCTACCAAATATTTTGACCAATATTGGTTGAATTTTTGACCAATATAGCAACACTTTCCAATGTTGTTTTCAGCCAAGATTGGCCTCATTTTTTACCAAAATTGGTGTCGAACATTATACGATTAAAGAGAAATGTCGATATTTTGATGGCAAAAATAGTGACCAATTAGTTGGTCAAGAATTTGACCCATTTGGGTAGAACCTTCGACCAATACTCCGTAAAAAAAAGGTGCAAAATGTACTAGTGTACAGGACAGATCTCCAGTATTGATAGAACCAACTCAATCTATCAACTTTGGTATAGTAGAGGAACCACAATTGATTCATGTAGCTCAATCTCTATCAGATGAAGAAAAGCAAACATTTACCAAATTCTTAACAAAGAAGAAAATCAAAATTGCATGGAAATATTCAGATATGCTAGGGTTAGATCTTGATCTCATCATGCATCATCTTTCTATAGCTCTAGGAGTCAAACTTGTTAAATAGAAGTTGCGGAAGATGCATCCACATGTTGCATTCCTAGTCAAAGCTAAGCTAGAATAGTTACTAAAAGCCGGATTTATCCGAGTCAGAGTATGCAGAGTGGATCTCAAACATAGTTCCAATTTCAAAATTGGATAAATCTATAAGATTATGCACAGACTTCAGAGATGTCAAAAAATTATTCCCTAAGGATGACTTTCCACTACCAAACATCAATATGATAGTGGACATGATTGCAGGCTTTGAAATGTACTCTTTAATGGATGGTTTCTCTGGATACAACCAAATCAAAATTGCTCCAGAAGATCAAGAGAAAACAACTTTTACATGTGTCTGGGGCACCTTCTGTTGGAATGTCATGCCATTTGGTCTAAAGAACGCTGGTGCTACATATCAATGAGCTATGACATCTATCTTCTGTTAGGAATGGGAACACTGAGAGGGGGGGGGGGTGAATCAGTGTTCACTATATTTTAACTTTTCACTTTAATCTTTGTGCTGAACTTAAATGCTTAAGTATTGAAATAAACATTCACATAAACATGAAACATGGAATAAACACATGACACCAATATGATTACGGGGAAGCCCAAATAGGTAAAACCCTAGTGGGAATTGATACCCATTAATATTCTACACTAGTGTTTTGTGATCCTTGTTAGAAGATCCTTTACCCTGTTAGGAGTAGCTTTACAATGATTTAAGTACAGTAGACCTTGTTAAGGGTCAGAACCTATTAGGATTCTTTTACAATGATCCCTGTTAGGGGAGTGAAATCACTATCCTAGAGCTCACTGCTCAAATGATGAAGGCTACAACATTCTGATATCAGATACACACTATATTTGTCGAGTGAACTGTCACTATGACACTGCTTGTCAGATCAGTTCCTTTGATGTGTTGATGCTTTGACCTCTAAAAAATCTCTAATACATCTTCTAGTGTCTTCACACACTTCTGATCTACTTGTTATAACTCTCTATCTACTTCCATACTGAATATAATGGGCGCATCTTATATTTATACACTCATACAAAATAAACAACTAGGTCGGCCTTATAACTAATTACAAACAATGCTTCCAAATGATTTGGCTTAAACATGCTTATAAAAAAAAAATTATATATGTCGGCAACATAAATACAATGGGCACATAGCCTTTACAATGTTACATTATGACCGCAAACCAAAATACTAACTGTTAGCTCCATGCTCTGTTCTTTGCTGGCACAAATTGGCTGTGCAACTTCAACTGACTGTAACTTTCACATCTTTTCATATCTACTTATACGCTCATAGACTAAGCATAAGTATAGTCTCACAAACTTAACTTCCATGGTGCATACCATAATTCATCCGTACACATGTGCGCTGATGCTCTAAGCTACAGGAACTCTGTACATTGTCCAGTCTTCAACACTTAGCTGATTTTTGATCTTCTCATCAGGTGTGCTAAATCCAAACTGCTATATGACTTTGTTGCCATAATGAAAACACTATATCTAGTCATATAGCTCAATATTGAAAAATTTCCAACAATCTCCCCCTTTGTCATTGATGGCAACAAAGGAATATGGGCAAGTTGCTAGCTGTCCCTTAACACAAATTGTTTTGTCTTCTATACATTCTTTATACATAATCTTATATCTCCCTATACATATATATACTCCATATTCTATGCAAAACTCCCCCTTTGACATTAATGACAAAGGTGTGCCAAAAAATTGTATCTGCACATACTTACTTAGGGAAAACATTCGGATATGCTATCTTGAGATTCTAAATCTCCTTCTTCCAAAAAGTTATCAATGAGTTAACTAACTGGAGATGGGCACATAAAGCATATTGAAGTTTCTCCATCTTTTTCAAATTTGTGCTCAGACCTTGATCATAGGTTATCATGGTGGCATCAATCTCCTTTATATTCTGATTAAGAATGTCTAGTGAGGGCACAAGAGCATTCCTCAACTGAGTTTGTCTAAACCTTATCTTTTCCATTTCTTTTTCTGCCTTCTCAATTTTGTCCATCTAACCTTGGTAGCTATTGTTGCACATGTTTATATTAGTGGATATGTCTATCGCTGAACTCTTCACCTACTCAATCATAGCTTTTTCTTCTTTTATTTTCTTGAAATGGGCATTAGTAAGCTTATCCTGATCCATGCAGTCTGCAATGAATTTCCTTCCTTGAATAGCAAATTCTTTTAAAGATGCTTGTCCTATCTTGAGTGAATTTAGATCTAGAGAAAAGTTTCTCATCAACTCATTCAGTCTCTTCTCTAGATACTTATCTTCTACAACCTTGGATGCAAATTCTTCAAGGCTTGAAAAATTACTTTTGAACTGAGATGACTGTACTCACATCATCAACTGAGTGTACTTTTAGCACTTTCTTATCCTCTGGCAGTAGACTATTCAAAATGTTTACTGATTCTACCAGGAGGGGATTTCTCATCACTTTTTTTTCTTTTGCCTTCTCCATAGCCAGAATGCTGAACTTAATTAGGTCTTCTTCTTTCCAGGATTCCAAACTGCTTGTGTCAGGTGTCAAAATTGACAACAATGCTAAGGAGGGAGTGATGGGAGTGCTATCCATCACTTCTAATTTTACCTTGGCTAGATCAAAAAAAGTTTCATCTTTCTCTTGTTCTTTATCTTGTTCTTTGTTTTCTTCCTCTTTTTCTTCTTTCTTTTCTTCCTCTTCTTGAAGAGTGGGAGGAGTGCTGCTGTATAACATCTTAGCTTCTTGTGTGCTCACAAAAGCTTCCTCAAACTTGTCTAATTCTGTGTCAGTGGCCGCCATGGCTATCTCCACATTATCAATGATAAAGGTGATGTCCTTAAGTGACTCTGACATGGGCATATATTTATCTACCTTTGTTTGTGCTTCCACTGCATGCGCTGAATCCTGAGGACTTGTAGATTATACATTGATGGTCTCATTTTCTTTGTCTTTCTTACTAGGTGCTTGAGAGAAGGGCATATACTTAGGTTTCATGTGCTGCTCTAAGAGTACCTTCTCAAAAGCCTTCTCTATTTCCTAAGAAATTAGCTCATAGTCTTTGTTCATGAGGTGAAGTGTCCTCATCTTTGTTCTTAAGTGCAGCTTCACCAAATTTAGTAACAATGACCTTTCTTCAATAGAAAATACTGGAAGAGTGGAATCAAGAATTTGTTCCCTTATTCTGAGATCTTCTTCAGTGGCTTGTCTTTTTAAGGTATCCAATATTTCCCATACCTTATCTAGAATTTTTGTATTCAATTCAAGAACTATCTTCTTGAACTTTATCATGTGTTTGATAATCATACCATGTATTTTTGATTTGTCAATTTCACTGTATGTTTCATAAAACTTTCCCACCTTATCAATTCTACCGTCATCAACAATTCTTGCGCTCAAAGCTTTACGACTTGGTTTGACTCCTGCCTTAGGAGGTACTTGATTGGTTTTCTTTCTCCTTAATGCTTGCGAGGATGGATGACTAGTGATGGCTTCTTTCTTTCTCTTGATTATTGGTTTATACTTTGGAGGAGTAGTAGGATCATTGGTTTCTTTGGGTGTAGAAGGAGTGTCATCAGTCATATCCTTCTGACTGTCATCTTTTTCAATTTTTATCTTCTTCATCTTAGGATCTTCTTATCCTTCTTCTGCTGCTGTGCTTTTCATTTCCAAAGCAATCTTCTCTTCCCTTGCCTTGTCAAGGTCTACTTGGGATACACCATGAATCCTTAAGATCTCTGATGTGACTTTAGCAACCTTTCTTTTTGTTGCTACGCTATTAAGTTTTGCATCTACTTCTCTAGTTTTCTCTTCATATGTTCCCCACCTAGGTTCATTAGGATCTTTTGGGGCTGATAGTAGTACCTACGCATATGCTTCAAGAACCTATTCCTCTACTTCATAACCAAGTGGATGAATCCACTCAGTTCTTGGCTCAACAACTTCCATACAAGTTGTATCAGTTTCAACCATAAAGCATATTGTATCCTTATACTTTTCCACAATGTTCTCTAGAATTTTGTGTCTCATCTGCATCTTAACCCTAAAGGTCTTCAATTCCAATGTTACATAATCTATTAATGTGCTTTCAATGGATGCTTTGAGGGATATTTGTGGCATGGTTGGAATAGACTTGTCCAAATACATATCTAAAACTTTTCCAACTATATGAAGGTACATATAGATGATTAATGATCCAAACCTGAATATCTTTGTCTTTTCATGCTTGATAGCTTTGATGTTATCTATCAACTATGCACGCAAGATCTCACACAAGTTGAACTCTCCATCTTCCTTCACAAGTCTGATGGCTGCTAGAATAGTACCCGCAGACACACTATTCACCCTACTGGTGTGATGAAGCCTGTAACCTAGTATCATTGACATCAATTTGATGTCTTCTTGTTCAATGGGCTCTATTGTCATGCTGCTCCTATCACTCCTAGACTTACAAGTCTACTCAACTATTTTCCTAACATCCTTGCCCATAGGAAGGATGAAGCCTATCCTAGAAAGGCCTATCATCTCATGAATCAAGTCACTGGTGATTCTAACCGGTACATCACCAATCCAAAACAAATCATCATGAATTCTTCTCAATAAGATCTTTATCCATTCTATCTCATAGAGTTCATATGCCATAGCATACTCAACAATAGGGTGGTCATTCCATTTCACATATTCATCCAAGAATGTCTTGTCAGGTATTAGCATGGTATCCATGTGCACCCTTAACCTATCCAATCCAACTGGTTCCTTCTTATAGTAAATGTAAGCCCTAATGTCTTCCACATGCATGATGCCCATAGGTGTGCGGGAGAAAGCTCCCTCTAAATCATCTAGGGTTGATTTAAATGGGTGCCTCTTGAAAACATATCTTTTCTTCTCAGTGACATCATAAAAAATGGGAGTGGCCATCACTTACTTGATAAATGCTTTCCAACCGATCTCTGAGATAATTTGATGACTTCTAAATCAGTGCAACGAGCTAGGGTTTTTGCAACCGACCAAATGCGCTACAAACATTGATAGTTCAATCACCAAATCTTCACAACAACTTCCAAGGCTCTTTCTACTGTCTATCACTCTAAATTTGAATGCAATGAGAAATCAAATAACTTTCTATGTACTTAAAAGGGAAAATTCTTCCATTAATGCAAGTCGCCTAAACCATACTATCACTTCAAAATTTGCAACTTGAGTTATGCTAACATTCAGCATGTGTGCTCTTGCATGAAGGTTCCTATACACTCCAAAAGCTTAAGTCCAAAGGCACATACTTTGAGGATGAGTATACTAGCCATGCAGGGGTCTAGATCTAAATTAGCCCCCCCTATGACCCTGAGGGCCATTTATCCAGATGTAGAGGGTGCATCCACTACAGATGCATCCAATACATTCTCATCAGTCGTGTCCTTCTTTTTATCTTACCAAATCATGCTCACATCATTTGAGGCTTTGACAAAATTAACTTCTCCTACAGGATCCAAAATTGGTTCTTTGGCCTTTTTAGGGCTTTCTTGACCTTGCGTCCTTGATCTACAGAACCTTGAGATATGTCCAGCCTTGTTACAAGAGTGACAAATGACTGGAGGTCTTATACTCCTCAGCGCATTGACATGAGTCACCATTCTGCATTGTTTTATTGTGTGACCATTATAGTTACATATCTAGCATGTAACATTCTGAGAACTTCTTACATTTGTTTGATTCTAATTTCTTTGATCTTGCTGAATCCTATTCTTCTTGCTAGTCTTGCAATTCATAGTTCTATGACCAAACTTGTTGCATGAATAATAGTAACCATTAAAAGGTCTTACCTCTGCATAATTCCTCACAATGTGTCCATGATTGTTACATGAAAAACAAGTGCATTCTACTTGCTTCTGCTCATTTTTAGGTGGTTCACCATTATCTTTGGTTTGATCTTCAGTCTTTTCAGCATTAGTAGAGTCCTTTTGTGAATCTTTTCTTGCTCACATATTGTCAATCTTATTTGGTGCTTCATTGTATCCAATAAAGCTAGTGTCTCCTTTGGTTCTTCTTGCATACAACTGATATTCTACCAAATTAGCACTAGTGTGTAACTTGTCAATATGATCCTTTGCCTTTTTTAATTAAGATTCCAATATTTCTTTGATATTTCTTAGCTCCAAGACTTCCAAGTTAGCTTCCCTTAGTTCTTCATTGAGTTGAAGATTCTCCTTGACTTGTTCATTATAGACATCTTGATTCTTCATCAATTTGTCATCAAATTCTTCAACCTGATTTAATAAGGATGCATTTTCTTCACTCAACTTCTTGACCTTTTCTTCAAGATCACTGTTAGAGCATCCTTTCAAATCCTTAGTTTTTTGATAACTAATTGAGCATCGCTAAATTTTTCTTTTAGTTCTTCAATTTCTCTTTCTGAATTGTCTATGTCTTCAAGAGCAGCTTCAAGATTTTTCTTCAGATGTTTCATTTTTGCTTTGTCCATGATCTCCTCAAGTGATTAAAATTCTTTGCTAAGGACTAGAGCTCTGATACCAATTGTTAGGAATGGGAACACTAAGAGGGGGGGGGGGTGTGAATCAATGTTCATTGTATTTTAACTTTTCACTTTAAACTTTGTGCTGAACTTAAATGCTTAA
Source organism: Chamaecyparis obtusa (assembly GCA_027943335.1). Taxonomy (NCBI): domain Eukaryota; kingdom Viridiplantae; phylum Streptophyta; class Pinopsida; order Cupressales; family Cupressaceae; genus Chamaecyparis; species Chamaecyparis obtusa. The sequence goes on from BSBK01005629.1 coordinate 743,407, forward strand.
GTACTGAAATAAACATTCACATAAACATCAGACATGAAATCAACACATGACACCAATATGATTACGGGGAAACCCAAATAGGTAAAACCCTGGTGGGAATTGATACCCACTAATATTCTGCACTAGTGTTTTGTGATCCTTGTTAGAAGATCCTTTACCCTATTAGGAGTAGCTTTACAATGCTTTAAGTACAATAGACCTTGTTAAGGGTCAGACCCTATTAGGAGTATTTTACAATGATCCTTGTTAGGGGAGTGGACTCACTGTCCTAGAGCTCACTACTCAAATGATGAAGGCTACAACCTTCTGATATCAGATACACTATTAGAAATAGGGAATACTGAGAGGGGGGGTGAATCAGTATTCTACAAACTTTATCTTTTGCCCAATTATGGATATAACAGATTATATTTATACATGCATAACATAAGAAGCTAAACAACATGCATAACAATAAAACCAAAGAACTCATAACACATGATTTGTTCTCGAGGAAACCCTGGCTAAGGGAAAACCCCAGTGGGGATGGTACCCACAAAGATCCACTAACCAAAAGTATCTTGTTAAGGATGTTGAACTTGTTAGGAGTCTATTACAAACATATAGTGTATCAGTCTTGATTAAGGGACTATAGGCCTTGTTAGAAGCCTCAACCCTGTCAGGAGTTGGTAGTACAAAATGTGATTACCAGCTGAGCCCACTACCCAAACAAGTAATGTACAATATACACTAATTACTAAAATAGGTCAAGGTACATAACGTTATTCTTCTTGAATCAATATCTCTTCACTGATCTTTCACTATCGCTATTACATATGCTTCATATACTTCGCATCATACTATTACAAATACTTTTTGCTTATTACTATATCTCACACTTTACAATTACAAATACATTTACATATATACTAGTAGCTTTAAACAAAAGTAAACATAATATCTCATCCCTTTATATTGTTAAGACATTATTTTGATAAACAAAATAATCCCTTAACTCTTTACCAATTCTGCCTTCATATACTGTCCTGTCGGCTTCACGCTATCTTCGGTAAAACTATCATAACTTCTTCCGTACATTCCGTACTAACTTGTTCTTGAGATGGGTCATGATTAGTCACCATAGAGTCTATGTTCAAGTGCACAAGCATTGAACTCACTCCAGTCAATGTTGCAAACAAAAGATATGTACACTGGTAAATATACTGTCTCATACTTAGACAAATATGCAATGCACTCTGTCATACTAGCTCTCTGACTTGTGTGATCTTCATGTGGATCATATGTTTCCATAATGACAACTTCTATGCAATCAAGTCATCCAAATTTCCAACAATCTCCCCCTTTTTCATTGGTGGCAACATATGAGAAAATTGGCTAAGTGTGCAACTCCAAACTCTCAAAATTGACAAAATTGTGGCCATAGTATAACATATATATACTATCCCTATAAATCCTCAAAGAATCTTATCTATAATACAATACTCCCCCTAAGAGTATCAACTCTTATCATATATTATCAATTTTTTTCTAAGTATCTCTCCCCCTTTGACAACAATGACAAAATAATGGTAGGGAGGGCTACAAAATTGTATCCAAAAAGATTTATACCTTAATGTATTTATTGCAAAGCCGGTAGGCTTGCAACACAATCTGAAAAATCTATCTTCATGTTTTCTATCTCCTTTTCCCATGACTTCTTAATGGAATCAACCACATTGAGTAGTGTGCTTAGTCCATAAGATGCTATTTGACAAGCTTTGAGGTTTTCAAAGTTGAATTTCTGAAAATATGTCTTAGCTGTAAGACAATCTTCTAATTGCTCTTCAATAACACTTAACTTCATAGTAACATGCTCTCTCAAAAGAGTATATCTCCTCAACTTCCTATCTTTCTCATCTTGTAAAATTATGATTTCATCAAAAAGTTTCCTAACTTTCTTTTCAACATTATTGACCTTCACATTAGGGTTAGATAGAAGGTTTGTTTCATTCAGAATCTCAGCTTCCTTCAATTTTATCTTCTGATCTTCCTCACTTGTCAAAGTCTCTAATTTTGTACACTATATGTACAAAGATTTTCCTGTCTCCAAATGTTTCCTCAAATATTTGATACAGATATCATGAGTACTAATATCATTGCTGATGTACTGACTAATGTTCAACAACATTCTAGCCTCATAATCTACCTGTGCTTTTACTTTTGCAATATCAGCTAGGTTAGTGAACTCATCATCAAAAGTGCTCATCACTTTCTTTGCCTTGTCCATAGGGTCTACTTCTATAATCTGTGTGGTCACAATACTTTGTAGCTTTTCAGTTAGGTCCTTCAGACATCCTTTTAGACTTTTAACTTTCTTATTCTTCCTAATGATTTTGTTCAAAGATGTGATCAATTCCATCTAATCATCATCATCCACTTCTTTTCCCAAATTCTCAAACAAAGATCCAGTTTGCTTCTTCTTTCCAGTCTCAGGAGTAAGACTGATTTCTTCCTTAGAGGGTATAGATGCTTGTACTTTTGATACTTTGGGTTCTTCAACAGTAAATTGGGTCAGCTCTACTTCTGTAGTTCTATCTGGTTCATCAAGAGCTGAATTGTCAACAATGTTCTCTAGATTCTTGAATACATTATCATCAGTATCCAAGGTGATCCTTGTACCTTCAAAATTCATAGATTCTTCTTCAATGTTAATAGCTGGTGGAGAGGGAATATCCTCTTGTTCTGCTTCTATTGCTTTCTCTGCTACAAATGATGTCTCTCCAACAATTTCTGCCATAACTTTAACTATTGCTTGTTCAGTCTCTACATTCACTTGTTCATATTGTCCTGCCATAATCTGAACGGTTCTCATTTTTTTCCTTAAATGGGTGCTAAGGGGCTTCAGAATTTTTTTAAGATGTTCATCATCTCTTACATCACATAGTTTCTTCACAAGATTCTCTCTGATAGATTTGTCTTCTTCTTGTGCTCTCATCTTCCTGTTAGCAAGTTTTTGCAATAATCATCAGGTATCTTTCCTTGAATAGAGTCAAAACTCTTATTAGCCAGAATGAAATTCTTGACCACTTCATTTTCAAGATTCAATTTATCAGAATAGTCATAGAGGTCATATTATTTGTTCATTTTAGTGAAGTCTCCATCTTTTATAATTTCTTCATTCACTCTCTCAACTCTAGGTTTCCATGCTTTCTTCTTCACAGAAGTGTCATCATCTTTAATTTCTACAATTTTCCTAAGTACTGGTGGCACCAAAGTTTTCTACCTCTTACCAAGTCTAGTAGAAATTTCTTTCACTCTCTTGCTTGGTGTGGAGGAAGTAGATCTAGTAGGCTTTCTTGCTACTTGTTCCTTCTCAGGTTCCTCTACTTTCACCTTGATTGGTGCTGCACTAGATGATAAGGGAGGTACAGATAAAAACTCTTTCTATCCAATATCTTTGATTGCTACTGCTGTCTACTTTTCCACTAAGAATTCTCTCTTTGTCAATCTTGTATCCTTTAATATTTTCTTAATAGTGCTGTCAACTCTTTTCTTAGACTATTTCTCCTCAAGTATAGCCTTTGCAGAGTTGAAATTTTCTTCAAAAGTTCCAAATCTATTACTGTGAGTGTCAATCTTACACTTAAGTAGCCTGTTCACATATTCTTCTATCTCTATTTCAGATATTTCATAGCCAAGAGGGTCTATGAACTCAATTCTAGGTTCAACTGCTTCAATGTATGTAAAGTCAGTGTCAACCATAAAACATATTTCATTCTTGTATTTCTCCACAAGAGACTGTGGAATCCTTGATCTGCTAGACACAATATTCTGAAATGTCTTAATAACAAGTACTGCACTCTCATTAACACTGCCAATAACATGCTTTCTATATACTACATTAATCCTTTCCATTGTATTTAGTCTATCATTCCAATAATTTCCTATGGTGTAAGGAAGTCTCCTCAAAAGATGAAAAAACATGTAAGTGATCAAAGATGAAAATCTAAATTGAGCATACTTTGTCTTCTTAATCTTCTCCAAGTTCTCAAATAGTTGAATTCTCAAAATTTCACACATATCAACTAGGACTTTGTCAACACACATCAAATAAGCTATGTGTACCATTCCAGCTGCCATGTCATCTTCTCTTGAATTTGCACAAAACTTGGTTGTTAGGATCTTGGATAGGTATCTAACATCAAGTTGTTTGACCTTACTAATTACAATTCCTCTACCATTATAGGATGAATTAGTGTTATCAATGACTATCTTTCTCATGTTCTTCTCATTTAAAGGAATAGCTCCAGATTTAGACAGTCCAGTGACTTCATGAATCAAATTAGCTATAATGTCTATCACTCTATCTTCTAGCCAAAACTTCCCATTATGAATTCTGCTAAGGATTATCTTAGTGCATTCTTCATTATCAAACTCATACTACAATGCATACTTAACAATCTCATTGTCTTTCAAATGATCATATCCTTGTTTCAATGTCATGTCCTAGTTGTAAATCTTCTCATACTCACTTGTAAAATCACTATCAATGATGGTTTCTAACTTGCATCCCAGATAACTTCTTACATTCTCTAAATGCAAAACTCCATCTGGTACGGATGATAAGGCTAACTTAGGGTCTTCTTCGAGAGGTTCAACTAGTTCCCTCTTCATTCTAGGTTTATTTTTATCTCTGATATTGTGAATTAAAGATACATCCATGATTACTTCAAATTCCTTTTACCGATTCATAGATCTGTTAAGTAAAATACCTCAAATTCATGATTTTAGGGCTTGCGTAGATTCAACACTCAAATCCTTACCAAATCATTGCAAAAAGCTTCCAATCACTGCTCTTTGATATCTTTAACACTTGTGTTCACTTTGATGATCAAATAACACCGATCATAATCTTTTATTACTTCAATCTCACTTAGTTCTGACATCGCATTCAATTCTTTTTCCACTTCTTTCCAAAAAGTTGTTTCTGCTATCCTGCAAAACTTAAAAATTCTTGTGATCTCGCAAAACATAATATTTTTCTTTGCGCTCTTAACCATAGCATTATAATATCATAAAATACCTTCCATTAACTGTGCAAGACTTAATTCATGATAAATCTACTTCTACACTAATCTAAGTTCCTAATCTATTATAATTTTCATAAGTGCTTTGAGATAGGTCAAGTAAGGATTCATTCTTACCACTTGATACTTCACCTTTCTGATTGTCTTCAATGTTGAATATGTCTCCTTGATCTATGCTTTTAACAAACTTCACTTCATCTGTATTGCTACAACAACCTTTCTGTCTGTTACCTGCATCTTCATTTCTTCTTTCATGATTTCTAGGGTTAGGGTTAGGATGAAAAACTCCATTGTTCATTCTGGAAAACCTTGCTATATGTCCAATCTTGTTGCATATTTGGAAAACAATTCCATTGCTTCCATATCTTGGTCCAGGTGGATTAATCTATGATCTGCAATTTCTAGCAATGTGTCCAACCTTGTTGCATCTATAAGATATTACTCCATTTCTTCTGTTCATGTCTTCAGTAGGTTTCTTATCTACATTGTTAGTATTCCTAAACATTCTACTATTATTATTATTCTCAATAAATTTAGGTTTCCTACATTCAATAGCTCTATGTCCAAATCCATGACAGTTTTAACAATAACCATTAAGAGGTTTAAATTGCTTACCTGTGCAATCTCTCTTCATATGACCAATAGTATTACAAGAAAAACATCTACCTTTGAATTCTCTTTGCATACCTTTGGATGATTCTTCTTGCTTTGGTGATTCTTCTTCTTTATGTGTATCTTCAGATTTGTTGATCTCATCAGACTTCTTTTCATCTAATCTTCCAGATACTTTCAGATCTGGTTCCTTGCTTTCATCATTTGCTTTGAGAGTGTTAAATCCAAGACCAGTCTTATCATAGAATGGTTTTTGAAAAGATGCTTGTGTATCAATCTTCTCACTAGTTGAATATATCCTTTCAAGTTGTTGCTTGGATTGAGTCAGTTCGCCTTTCACAATCTTGTTGTATTTCTCAAGTTTAGCATACTACACATTGACTTTCTCAAGTTCAGATGTTACATTTCCAAGTTTAGATTTCAATCCTTCATTTTTAATTTTTAGACTTTCATTCTTAGATTTCAGATTTTCTTCATTCTTGCCATTTCCATCTTTCAAACTAAGTTTCAAATTTGCTATCTTCAATTCATGCTTAAGGATCTCATTTTCTTTTTCCAAATTGTCATGACAATCTTCAATAAGAACTTCGGATTTCTTTTCAAATCTCAGATCTTCTAATTTTTTTTTCAATTTCTCAATGAGGTTCTTTGCATCATCATATTTTCCTTTCAGAGTGTCTCTTTCATCAGTAAGCATATCAATCTGTTCAAGAGCTTCTTCAAGATTCTTCTGTAGTTGATCCATATCCATAGAGATCTTACTCAAGCTGCTAGGCTTTCCTTTAATGATTCTTTTCCGAGTAACTAGGCTCTAATAAAAATTGTTAGAAATAGGGAATACTGAGAGGGAGGGGTGAATCAGTATTCTACAAAATTTATCTTTTTCCCAATTATGGATATAATAGATTATCTTTATACATGCATAACATAAGAAGCTAAACAACACGCATAGCAATAAAACTAAAGAACTCATAACACATGATTTGTTCTCGAGGAAACCCTGGCCAAGGGAAAACCCCAGTGGGGATGGTACCCACAAAGATCCACTAATAAAAAGTATCATGTTAAGGATGTTGACCATGTTAGGAGTCTATTACAAACATATAGTGTATCAGTCCTAATTAAGGGACTATAGGCCTTGTTAGAATCCTCAACCCTGTTAGGAGTTGGTAGTATAAAATGTGATTACCAACTGAGCCCACTGCCCAAAAAAGTAATGTAAAATATACACTAATTAAAAAAATAGGTCAAGGTACATAACCTTATTCTGTTTGCATCAATATCTCTTCGTTGATCTTTCACTATCGCTATTACATATGCTTCATATACTTCGCATCATACTATTACAAATGCTTGCTGCTTATTACTATATCTCACACTTTACAATTACAAATACATTTACATATATACCAATAGCTTTGACCAAGAGTAAACATAATATCTCATCCCTTTATATTGTTAAGACATTATTTTGATAAACAAAATAATCCCTTAACTCTTTACCAATTCTGCCTTCATATACTATCTTGTCGGCTTCACACTGTCTTCAATAAAACTATCATAACTTCTTCTGTACATGCCATACTAACTTGCACTCTAAGATGGGTCATCATTAGTCACCATAGAGTCTATGTTCAAGTGCACAAGCACTGAACTCACTCCAGTCAATGTCGCAAACAAAAACTATGTACGGGTACACTGGTAAAAATACTGTCTCATACTTAGACAACTATGCAATGTGCTTTGTCATAATAGCTCTCTAACTTGTACAATCTTCATGTGGATCATATTTTTCCATAATGACAACATCTATGCAATCAACTCAACCAAATTTCCAACATACACACTATATCTATCGGGTGAACTATCACTGTGACACTGCTTGTCAGATCAGTTCCTTTGATGCGATGATGCTTTTACCTCTAGCAAAGCTCTAATACATCTTCTAGTGTCTTTGCACACTTCTTCTCTACTTTTTATAACTCTCTATCTACTTCCATACTGAATTCTTATATTTATATGCTCATACAAAATAAACAACTAGGTCGGCCTTATAACTAATTACAAACAACGCTTCCAAATGAATTGGCTTAAGCGTGCTTACAAAAAAACAAGTATATATGTTGGCAACCTAAATAAAATGGGCACATAGCCTTTACAATGTTACATTATGACCACAAAGCAAAATATTAACTGTCGGTTCCATGCTCTATTCTTTACTGGCACAAACTAGCTGTGCAACTTCAACTAACTATAACTTTCACATTTTTGCATATCTACTTATGTGCTCATAGAATAAGCATAAGTATAGTCTCACAAAATTAACTTCCAGGGTGCATACCATAATTCATTTGTACACATGTGCACTAATTCTCTGAGCTACAGGAACTCTGTACACTGTCCAGTCTTCAACACCTAGCTGATTTCTAATCTTCTCATTAGGTGCAATGACTCCAAACTGCTATATGACTTTGTTGCCATAATGAAAACACTATATCTAGTCATATACCTTAGTATAGACAAATTTCCAACATCTTCCATGATATGATGCATCAAACTATGGAGGACTATGTTGCTGACACCTTAGCTAATTCAATGATAAGATCTGAACATCTGAATGACTTAAGAAAAATACTAGATAGAATGGAGAAGTTTAGTCTCAAATTGAACCCTAAAAAGTGTGATTTTGGTGTCACTTTTGGAAAGCTCCTAGGATATATTGTTTCAAATAAGGGCATTGAAGTAGATCCTACTAAAGTCAATGCTATCATGGAGATGCAACCCCCTAAACATATCAGTTAAATGAGAACCTTACAAGGAAGGGTGCAATCAATCAAAAGTTTCATATCTCAGCTAGCAGACATATCACAACCTTTCACAAAAACAAACATAAAGGTGTGACCTTCTCATGGAGTGAGGAGTGTGAAAATAGTTTTAACCACATCAAGCAATATCTATCAAATCCTCCTATTTTGATGCCTCCTATTCAAGGGAAGCCATTGATTCTATATGTCTCCACCACATATACATCACTGGGGGCATTACTAGCGCACCATGATGACAACAAGGAGAGACCTATCTACTACATCAGTAGAAAACTAGTAGCATATGAGAAGATCTATTCAATAATTGAGAAATCTTGTTTAGTTGTAATCTTTTCATCACAAAAATTGAGACATTATATGTTAGCTCATACAATACAATTGATAGCTAAGATAGATCCATTGAAATACTTATTGAGCAAAGCTTCCCTCATAGGTAGACTAGCTAAATGGGTGATGCTATTGAGCGAATTTGACATAGAATATGTTGAAAGAAAAGATATCAAAGGCCAAGTAATTGTAGATCAATTAGCTGAAGCACCAATGTTCGATGATACACCATTACAGATGGAATTTCCTAATTCATCCATCATGCACATATCTTCTAGGACTTGGCATCTTCTCTTTGATGGATCTTACACATAGAATGGATCTGGGGTGGGCATGTTGTTCATTAGGCCACAAGGTTACTCAATACCTAAAGCATTCAAAATAAAATTTCCTTGCACAAACAATATTGTTGAATATGAAGCTCTACTCAATGGCATGAAGATAGCAATTGAGTGGCGAGTGACAGAGTTGCACATTCATGGAGACTCGCAACTAGTCATACACTAAGTCAATGATGTATACCAGACAAAAGATGAGAAACTAGTTCCATATAAATGCATGTTTGATGACCTTAAGAAGTATTTCATCTCGGTCACTTTTGAGCAGATTCCTAGAATGGAAAACAAGGCTGCTAATACTATGGCAATGCTATCATCTCTAGTATAGTAGCCCAAACATGAGGTATGTTATGAGTTCTTGGTGGAAGCACTATTTTTTCCTGCATATGATTCCCCTGAAACCCACATGATCTACATTGTTGTTGGTCATGATTCTTCCAGATACAAACACCTTTTCTCCTACCTTCAAGACCAAATCATCCCTGATACTTTCAATTGCCATGAGAAACAATACCTTATCTAAAATGCATCATGGTATGTCATCATTGGTAATGACCTATACAAATGGAGTCTAGATGGTACACTTCTTAGGTGTTTAGAATGTGAAGAGTCTCAACACGCATTAGAGGAAGTCCATGAAGGTATTTGTGGATCAAATTCTAAGGGTTTAACACTAGCTTGAAAAATTATTAGGGTTGGTTACTATTGGCTAGACATGGAAAAAGAGGCTATCAAATATGCTATGAACTGTCAAAAGTTCCATGTACATGGTAACTTAATTCATGCATGAGGGAGAGATCTTATTCCCTTTACTACATAATGGACTTTCCAACAATGGGTGTTTGATCTTATAGGGGATATACATCCACATTATTCTAGTGGACATACTCATATCATTATAGCTACAAACTATTTTACAAAATGGGTAGAAGCAGTTCCTTTGACACAAGAAACCAGCAAAAAAATTTCAATGTTCATTCTAAACTATATCATTTTCCAGTATGGAATTCCACATTCGATAGTCAAAGATAATGGTGGCCAATTCAAGAATAAGGACTTAGATTCCTTGTGCTCTAAATTCAATATTACACAACATTGGTCATCCATTTACTATCCTCAAGGGAATGGACAAGATGAAACATCCAATAAGAATTTACTAAAAATCCTGCATCGCACAATTAATAAGATAGGCAAAGACTGGCACTTGATGATAAATCCAACTCTTTGGGCCTACAGAACAAGTATCAAAACACCCACTGGGGCTACTCCTTTTGCTTTAGTTTATGGATTTGAAGTGGTACTACCTATTGAGGTTGAAATCCCATCACTGAGAATCAGAATGCATGGTCTAGTAACCTATGATGATTACAGAGTGTCTAGGGGTCAAGAACTTGAATTACTAGATGAGCACAGACAAGCTACATATGATCATCTCAGAATATATCAGAAAATAATGTCTAGAGGCTACAACAAGAAAGTTAGACATAGAGAATTTTAGGTTGGTGATCTAGTCTTGAGAGAAAATACTAAAAATCAATCCCATAGAGAACACAAGGGGAAGTTTGAACCCAATTGGCCGGGTCCCTTTTTTATCACTATTGCTTTTGGCTCTGGAGCCTATCAACTTTCAATGACTGAAGGAGAACAACTTTGAGAACTAATCAACGTTCTCCATTTGAAGAAATTCTATGCCTAAGGCATTCAGTCTATGGTAAAATGTCCTGAAAAAATGATCATCCAGGTGAAAACCTAGCAATATGCTCCTTGATGTATCACAAAAAAAATAAAAAACTGGAAAAATACAAAAAAATTGAAAAGATGGAAAATACAAAAAAAGAAGAAAAAGAAAAAGTGCCTTGGTGAAAACTTAGTAAACAGGCACCTTGGTAGCAAAAATAGAATCTCTGCCAAGATGGTGAAAACCTGGAAAATGGGTGCCACTTGTATCAACACACTCCATCTATCAACACAATCTTGGTCTTTCCCATCTTTCAGTCCTTCTTTAGTTTGTACATATCCCATGGTTTGCTTTCGCATCCTATTTTCAATAAAGTCATTCTAAGAATAATCCAACACAAGTGTATGTATCCTATCAAAGATTCAACTTGGGGGCAATCAACGTCATATCCTATGGTCCTTAGTATCTTTAGATAAGTCATATCCAGTCATGGTCCTTCCCAAGCTATGTTTGAGTCTGTCTATCTATCTCCTCACTAGGAAAGGATTTTTCACCTTACAACAAACAAACAACAACAACAAACTGAAAACAATCTCTACAACATGCTTAAATCTTTTTGTATGCTAACTGATTCACATTGAGATTTCCTGCATATTTTATCTCCTTGAGCTCCTTGGTGATGTCCTTTATAGGATTTAGAGAGTGATGACTGGGGCTATAATCTATTATTTGTCTTTTTCTTATATGTGAGAATCTAACAACTTTGGAAATTCTAGATTGAATTTGTGTCCACTATAAGTGCCTCCATCATGTATTGGATGGCCATGTGTACCTCGACCATCAATACCTGGATGCTTCAAGGAAGTTTGATCTCACTTTGTCTTTTTGAATGATTTCTTAATCCTACTGTGAAAAGAAGCTACCACCCAAGGATGTGAATGATAAAGGGTCATTGCGGGTAATTCACATTGGAAATAGAATGAATTCTACAAATGTTTGGCGTGTTTGTTCCGCAAGGTGTATTTAGGTCATCACAATGTTTATGTTCTACTACTTATACAAATTGCTATATCGAAATGGAAATGATATTCAAGTCATCCTAGCTTTTGTGCCTTGATGCTTATATCTAAATCCGACATAACAAAATAAAAATAAATATTCATATGTCCATGGTTTCCTAACTAGTGGACATTGTATTGATCTATTTGGTGTTACCTACAATAAAATATTTAGTGATGAAAAAGACCGACACATGATCAATGACTAAGTCCTAGGTCCTAGGTCTACATTTCATTTTGCACTTTGCATGGATGTATTTATCTCATGAGTTTGAATTTAGCTTGATGCTTAATGATTCTCCAAAACTACACTAAACATGACACAAGGACTGAGCTTTGTATGAAGGTCCCCTAATACTAAATCAGCAAGCAGTCACCATCCTAGGTTACACATCCATTTTGACAATGACTGAACACTTATCTTCATCAATACTTGAAAAATATATCATGTGTATCATTGCATTTACACTACATTTTCATTTCATTCATCCATTGCATACATACATAAGCATTCATATACCATAAACTAATCATACATTTCCATAATCCATCTATCATTGTATTGCACTATCCATACATTTGAAAGTAAACTTTGCATTGCATATTCTGTACATTCTACACTAACACATAAAACATTTGCATCACATGATATAATAATCATAAACAAAATGACAAGTGCATATGAGGTCACAACCCAAAAAGATATTGTATATATATATATCAAAAATCAGGATAAGTATAGGGGTGCACTACTGGCATAGTATACAAAAGAATGAGCTCGACTAAGCTATCAAATATGATCAATGTATGGACAAAAATGACAAAAAAATGAGAACACCATGACAAATCAGCTGTCTTCCTAGTCCTCAACATCTGGTGCTCCTCCTCCGGTAGGTGCATCTGGTGGTGGGTCCGCCCATGGTGCTCTGGCTCCCTCAGAAGCAAGCATGTACTCAAAATACGATGGCACTCTTTGCTTAGTAGGTACCCTTGAATAATAGGAAGAAACATAGTATGAGGCCCAACTCATTTGATGGATCACCTCATCCTATAGTCATCTCACATTAGCCTCATGCTCCCATACCTGTCTCTCAAACACTCTAAGCTGAGTCTCCACTAAGAGATTGTGTATCCTCAGATCTCGTAGCTGCTGCCATAGTCACCTAATGACATCTTGTGGAATCTGTCTCAATCTAGGATCTACCTCAACTGCTACTATCTCCGCCTCCTCCATAGGCTGATATGTGCTAGCCTCAGTGCACACCTTATGGCGTCGAACCTCTGCACCTAAATCAAAATCAGCAGCCACATCCTATGTATCATCTACACCACCAACATCCTGATGAGCACCTAGTACCTCATCCACATTGCCAACTACACCTAGGGTCTCACCCTCACCTCTAGTGTATCATTGTTGCAACACTACTGGCCTAGCTACTGATGTACTCTATCCTCAAGGTGGCCTCATCTACCCAGATGGTTTGGGTGGTGTTGTCAATACTACACATGGCCAAGGAGGAATAGGCTAAACCACCAAGATCTATACCTTTCTTTGTCTCTAGCCTCTGCCCATAGGGGCACCTGTCACATCTGCTGCATCCTTCATCATAGGAATGAGATCTATTAGATCTGAAAGTCTCCTAATAGGATGCTTTGTTATCCAAGCCATATATGCATCTGTCACTCCAGCATTAGAGATTTGTACCTTGTAATCCCAATCCCTATTGATATAACCCCTGTACTCCATGCTGCATTCTACATATGATAGTCGAGGTGACCATCCAAGTTTGAGAGCTCTTGTACCATCCAAGCATAGGAAGTGAAGTCCTGTAGGGTATCTTGAATGATACCATACTGTCTCCACACTTGAGTAATTAGAAAATGCTCCAAAATAGTGGAAGACTGGCTAATCAGCATCCTACTCTGGAAAAAGTATCCAAACTACATATGGGAGGTAGGCCACGTCTCTATCTACAAATATGGCCTCCAAGTCATGACAGTCATATCATCTAGAATGCACCTCCAGTACTCAGTGCATCCCATCCTGACATGTGTGATATAGCTGGAATATCTATAAATCAATAGCTCCTATGGCTACCACTCATCCCTGCCTATCGACCGACATATGGAGATGTGCTCCTAGGCCCAGATCTGTAAAACAAGTACTCCATATGAAAATGATTTTCCCTCATGATAGACAATCTCATGCATCTCTGAAAACATGTGGGCAAGTAGACATTGACCCCACCCGAGCTCAACTAGACTAGACATCAAACGTTGCACCATAGGGGCCCAACCCATCAGAAGTCCATAATGTTGACGATTAGACATGATGATCCCTCTAATCATCCCCTCTATAATGCACTCTAGATAGTGCATCTATCTGTACCTCTACACCAGAGTCTCCCATGAGATCTGCTGGGCAATCTTCTCATCAACACCAAACAAAGATCTGAAAGCAACCAATCCTGCATTACCCAAACTGATGTAGTCTAGGTGAGGTCCATGAAAAGGTATCTAAAGTATCTTGTATACATCCTATAGAGTCATAGTGATCTCTCTGGTGGGAAAATGGAAAGTCTGGGTCTCAGAGTGAAACTGCTCAACTAATGCTGTGATAAGTTCATGGTTTACCTGAATGTCAGGTAACCAAATCAAGTACTCAAAACCATAAGTAGCTAGATGTACTCTCAGTGGATTAGGTAATGAAACACATAATCTCTGGGTAGCTGGATGTGAGATCATAACATGAACGTCAGGAAAGATGACCTCAACAGCACACAAATAGGACAATCTATCAGTAACTTGGTAAAAAATCAGGCTCGACACATAGAAAATGAGAAATTGACAACTTCAAAAGGTGCATTAAAGGCTAAGCAATCAGACTAAGAAATAAAAAAAGTCAAAATTTTGACCTAAGGATGTGAAAATTGCTCACTGTTTTCCATACGACTTTTCAGACTGGCACCAAAACTCATACGAGTTACTGCAAGGTCTCATACGACACTTAATGGTCATACGACACTGTGCATGGTCTCACACGACATATAAGGGACCTGACGAAATGTTGTACGACATTTGGGTCCTCTTCATACGAGTTACATAGGTAATCCATACGAGTCTATACTTGGACTTGAAAACTTGTATTAGTCCTGGTGGACTGTCATATGAGTTTCCGTGAAGCAAAAAAAGAAAAAGTTGAAAAACATGTAAAAAATTCCTAAAATGCATAAAACAAGGACAAAATTGAATGCAGGATAGGCACAAAGGTCCACTTACCGGGTTGCCATACTAGTGAGGTCATTGGTAGAGTCGACTGTGCTCGAAATGGTGAGAGGACATGGGAACTTGCATCTTCACTCAGAGGGCTCCACAAGTTGACAAAAGACAAAATGGTTCAAATGATTTGAAAATGACCCTTTTTGGCCTTATATAGGTTTTGACCTAATTTTTCAAAGTGCTCCGTTTTGCATGAAAATTGCACCCCTAGCTAATTTTGACATTCTAAACCCATTTTTTGGATCAAAATTGAAATTTGAGATCATTTACTTTGTCAAAATCCCAATTTAAAATTTTCAGAGCCAGGATGGCCGACTGCTTGCATACATGACCTTCTTTCATTATTTGAAATCCAAAATTCAACTTAACTAATTATCATACATCAAACTATTGAAATTTAAACTTGGTCACCCATGGTCAACTCATGGTCAAACCTAGTCAAACTTGGTCTTCAGGACCTCCAAACAATGTAGAACGCATCTCCGGACGTGCATAACCATTCTCAAATCGATTAAAATGCTTCAACAATCTCTCAACACTGACTTTCTTGTTAGATTTTGCTTTTCATCCTAAAGGGGGCATGGTATTACACATCTTTCAATCAAATCAGTCAGCCAAATTTCTTTCAGTGATCAAGACAACAACCACATCTAGTTGCTGATTCATCAAAAGTCCTCGTCACTTGGGGCAGATCGCTTGGGGCATATCAGATTCATCAAGATCCATATCAATATGGTGTTCTCTCACAGCTTGTAAATTGTATTAGCTTTTTGTAACCATCGGTTCATTAGTGTTATTTCCTTGGTTCTTCATAACTAAAGGGTTCAGATTTGACATCCTTTTGATTCCTTTGGACAATCAGGTCTGGAGTTAGGTTCTTTGGTCAATCAGGACTTGAATCAACATCTTCTAAATCAATCAATCAGTTTCTGTCTCGGAATCAGTTAATCTTTCAGGATCAGTTTCTCCACCACATAATTGATTCCACATCATCATCAAAAATAGATTAATCTTTGAACCACTGTGCTTCACACAGTAATTCAAAGAGGGGAAAAATGTAATACCCCAAAAAAGGGCTATAGGATCATTAACCTCCTACATCGACAAATCAATCAAAATTGATGCAAAAGTCTTAACCAAAGGCACATTAGTGCATCAAATCATCAAAACCCTAATCGATTCTATATCAATTTTGCATCGGGGAATATTTCCTAAATATTCCTAATTTATCCAAATTATTTCCTAAATATATATTATTTGGTGATAAATGATATTCTTTTATTTATCCTAAATTTGATTAATTAAATATGATAAATATTTAATTAATTAGATTTTATTCTACCACTTAATTATTTAATTAGATTTAATTCTATTTATTCCTAATTAATATTATTTAATTTGACAATAAATTAAAAATCCTACAAATAATTGATTAAATTCATATTTAATTAATTAAATCAAGTTGTCAAATTTAATGATATAATTTTGGAATAAAGTTTGATTTAATAATTGATTAACCCATAAATCAGTTGTTTTAATTCAAAAATCAGTTAAGTTCAGAATAATTCACTTGAATTATTAAATTAATTCATAATTATCCATGCACATTCAGAAAAGCAGTTAAACTCTAAATCAATAAATCAATTCAATTTGTTATCTTTTTAAACTCAACATCTATTTCGAGTTAAAAAGTGATCTAAACTTCTGGTTAAAAAGCTAATTTTGCATGATTTTGTGAGTTAACTAATTCTAATTTCTTGATAACTCAACAATCAATCTGAGTTAACCAGGGAGAGATTTGTGGCTTTCCATGAGCTCTCAAAAATCTTGGATTTTTATATAAACAAGGCTCAACCCTTTTACAAAGATCCTTCAACTGTGCTTTCAATTACTTGGAGAATCAAGCTCTTGTGAACAGACGATTGTGAGATTTTTGCAATTCATTATTTTCAACTCATTCATAGCACAGTATGTCATTGATAGATTCATTTACATTCATTTCAATTTTAGATCAAGTTTCATATCAGTTTTTCATCATATTGCATAGAAAATCCAAAAATATAGATTAATTTGCATTCATTTTCATCCATCTTTCCACATTAAATCCTTTGTTTAGGTGTTGCATTATCACTAGTCTCGGTCATAATCTGAGAATATCAAACTCATACCTACTAGAAGGTAGTAAATCACCTGGTTAGCATAGTTTATTCTTTTTGTAGATTTCTTGATTTTCTAATCTCTAATGTTTTACTGAAGTGTTGTGTCCCAGCTAGGTACAAAATTCACATGCGCACTTGTAAAGTAGGTGCTCTTTCATTGAGCTAGTACCCTTTAAAGAATAATCATACCATGTATACTAGTACTTTCCATATATCAAGTATAGTGTCTATCATATGCACAACTCGAATAAAACAACAACTAGTAGTCAAGCCTCTACTATAGCCTCTGTAACTTACCATATGATTCAACTCCAAAATCCTTTCTTTTAATATATCTATATTAATAATGATCTACCTCGATGTCAAGATAACCCAAGAATTTTTTTTCTCAACATTCATCAACTACAACTGGATATAAAACTTCCAAAAACTCTAACCTGAATGGACAACGACTAAGCTAGTAATGTTTGAAAATTCGTGGGAAGTTGGCATGCAAGTTACAGTGTTTTTTTTAGATCATTGAATGGGTTTTTGAGTAAGAAATTTCCTTTGGCCCTTTCTCCTCTCAGTGCAACTTAGGTTCTGATCTTTATTTTCTCAGCTATCTATTGTTAGGATTTACATGTTTTAAGAGTTAGAAATTTTATTGATGTGACATGGTTCTATATATAATAGAACAAATCAGAATTCTTGTTGCAATAAAACACAATATTAAATAAATAGATAAATAAGTCATCATAAGTACAACTCAGAGCTTTTGAGACCGCATAGGTAATATGCTTTGGTGCTAGTGCTGATAATGAAAAAGTAGAGATGAGTGTGGATACAAATCTTGAGCATTGTGAAACTACTAGTGGCTGACCCCAAACATACTTATGAATGTTGTAATTTGGCAACTGAGTGAAAAGTAGCTTCAGATGTAAAACATGTTTAGACCAACCACCTTAGATTTTAGCCTAAAAGATGCATAATGATAATTGAATATAATATCCTAATATATAACTAGTTGAATCATAATTCTTATAAATGTAAGATGTTGATGCAAGTTTGATGATACTTTGATATTGTTGTCACACTATAAAAAATCAATTCTGATTTAAACTAAAACATGCTTCAAACACTACTATATAGTATATGGTGATACAACAGTCCAAAATGAAGGAACCAAACCCTAAACAAAAAAATGGCTCATGTAGGCTACATAAATTCATCTCAATCTTAAAATATGGTTTTGCGAGTCCCTTTGTGACTCATAAAAATTGAATAAATTTTTTGATCAGTACACATAACATTTTGAAATATTGCAAACATATTGCAAATCTGAAACTGAAAACAATACATTACATCTACAAACTTTATCATTGTTCTTGTTTTAAAAACTCATTGTCATGACTCATATTTAGATTTTCTATAAAATATTAAATTATATTAAAAAATAATTGACATACCTAAATACCCATGTGTTAGGAATAACAGTCCACAATACAACTAAGAGGGGGGGGTGAATTAGTTGTATGATAGATTATTAAACTTTAAACTTTGAATACCAACAATATCAAATCCAATGAACACAATGAATGCCAACACAACAACGCAATATTTTGTTGTCGAGGAAACCATGTTAAAGGTAAAACCCTGGTGGGAATTAACACCCACTAATGATGTACTGAGAGTATAGTATCCTTGTTAGAAGATCTAGCCTTGTTAGGATCTTATTAAAGCATTAGAGTAAATAGTCCTTGATAGAGGACAAACCCTTTTAAGAGTCAAGAAAGAAGGGTGGGCTCACTGTCTAGGCTCACTACCCAAAGAAGGTTAAATCCACCTTTAGAACTCACTATTCAAAATACAAGTGTATATGAAGAAATACACAATCTTTTGAACTGTCTGAGAACAATTGTCTTTGCTTGATTAGTTCCAATGAAGTACTCTAGTAATCCTCTGCTCTACATCCAGCAGACACAAGCTCGTAGCTTCCATAATATTTTGTACATCACATACATTCCCACCATATCTTTTCCAAAGAAAATATCTTACATGTATACCCTATTACATTCTACATGTTCAGGTCGGCCGATTAGGATTTCCTAATATAAAAACAATTACATAAACCCTTGTTAAGATACACATGGTATCTAAAATAAGTATACAATGATTACATTACAACAATTAAGGACCGACATCCTTAATTTACTTTGCTAACAAAAATGCACGCTACATCTTTGAATTTGACTCATAAATGAGTCTTCTCCAGATCACACGCCACATTTGACATCATCCTACGTCCCGTACCTTGCACTGACCAACCAACTTTATTTAGTACCTTGTCTATCATCCCTTAGAATTGCATACACTAATTCCATACCTTCTGTAAGATATAACAAAAAAACAAAGACTAACTCTGTCAACATCCATTGTTACTGTCCAGTAACCAGTCTTCACCAAAACATATGTAACTCTGCTAATACATAATATTACATGATGAAATCTTGGATATAAGATCACAACATCTTCCTATACTCTCATCTAACTTTGCACATTCTGAAACATCTGTACAGTGTTCATACACTACTGCAATAACCAGCCTGTTCTCTTCATAGAAACATATGTTGACATCAGTGACAAAACACAAATGACAACAAAAAAAATTCTAACATCACTCAATGTAGTGATTAAACATATTAAATGTATCAACAATCTCCCCATTGCATTAGCAATATCCAACAATCTCCACCTTTGGCATTGATGGAAACATATGTGAAAATCCATCAACCCAAACATAGTGTTCTCTCAGTACCTTTTTCCTTATACAATATCTCTCCCCTTTAGGGATTTTCTCATATTAACTCTCCCCATTTAACAATAATGGCAAAGGGTGCCATAATTCATCAACTATCTTTAATACCTATCTTCAAAAAGTGTCTTCACCGATCACTCCTCCCAAGGAGTAGATCCCTACATCCAGTCCAGAATATGATAAGGCTTTGAAAACCTCTGGACTGATGCATCCTTGCATCATTTAATTCTGACTAGGAGGGGCTTGAACCTCAAGCATGCCTCTAAAATATTCAAAGGTATCTTTTGGCAATGGCTTTGTAAAGATGTATGCAATCTGTTCCTTTGTGCTAATGTATTCCAACTTTATTTCCTTCTCTGCTACCTTATCTCTCAAGAAGTGATACTTAATAGAAATATGCTTAGTCTTAGAGTGCATCACTAGATTCTTTGACATGTTCACTGTACTGGTGTTATCATAAATGGATAACCACTAGTTCATCAAAAACTATTCCAATATATTTCAACTTTTATTTCATCTAAACAATCTGAGTGTAGTTAATAGCAACAACAACATACTCTAATTTAGTAGTAGATTGAGCTATAAAATCTTTCTTCTTACTTAGTGTATTGTCTTAAAATTGAAGCACTTCCATGATAAGAGCATTTAGCCCTCTGAGTGAGTGGTCTGGGGTCATGTTAAGCACCTTGATCGAGACTTTGCATGTATTTGGATTTTCCTCCCCGTTCTGCTTCCCTTTGCATCTATTTTCCACTTCATGTCTTCATTTCTTGGCATTCTGGGCTGAAGTCCTGAGGTTTTTGACCTCAAGGTCAAAGTTGACCTTGAGGGTCTAAGTTGACCTTGACTCTGACCTAGGTTAGGGCTGACCTAGACTCTAACCTAGGGTAAAGTCTACCTTGTCCTTGACCCATATTTCAAATTTCAAGATTTTTTGATTTCTGAGTATCGGGTTTCAGAAAGATTCTTTTTCCTGCCTCCGAGTTAGCCATTTCAAGTTTTAGAATGGTAAATCCTTAAATTTCATTTAATATGGGTCCATTTCTAGGGGTTAAGGTTAATTTGGATTTAATTCCCCAATGTCGGCCTTCTCTAGAGGTTTGTGCCCTAGTTCACTATAAAATGAGGCCTTCCTCTCTCATTTCAATCCATCTCTCAATCAAGTTTTCATCTCATTTCAAGAAATTTCATAAGCAAGCTCTCAAGTGCAAGCAAGTGAATTCAAGAATTTAAGTGTTCAAGCATTCATTCATCAAGGAGATCCATTGTTAGCCATTGAAGGATTCAATCTCTTTGGAGCCCCCTTGAAGATCCATCCTTCCACATTCATCCAAGCCTCCTCATATGCAAAGATCCATTCAATATTGGTGTTGAAGATCAAATGCCATTGATTTGAGACATCCTACATTCATTCTACATCCATTGGAGCATTCCTACTTGTGGATTTGAGGATTCAAATCCTCTATAAGGACTTCAACATAAGCAAGGGGAATTGTTTCATTTACTTTGTTTATGCACATTACAATTTCATTTCAATTTCAAGGTTAATTCCTAAATTGGGGTTTGACCAAGGCAAACCCCCCATACAAACAACAAAAACCCTCTTTTTCTTGTAGGTACAGGTGCAGAACTTCAGATCTGAACTTAGATTCAGATACCCTTTTCGGAAAAATTTTGAGATCTGCAAACAAATTCAAAGTCAACCTTTAGAATAAGAATGTAGCCTTTGACCTTTTATCGGGGTCAAAGACTACCTGCTATTAGAAAGATAAAAATTTTCTGGGTTTTCTTCGTCTCAACATTTCTAGTCCGAAACAAGTTGTAGAATTGCCTGAAACTATATACAGACATCAGAAATTGGTATTTTCTAGATTTTCCCTATTTTGAGGTTAGTATTTTCCTTTTAATTATTTCATATTTCAAGCGCAATTCCTTTATAGGGAAATATAAGGTTTTCTTCCTCTTTCATATTCTCCATACATTGATTCAATTGTGCATTAACCTTTTGGTTGATCAATTTGGGTCTCTCCTTTGGGAATTTGAATTTATAATTAGATCTCATATTTCCCCCCTACATTTTAGGGTGAACACTATTTCATCCTATTCACTTAGCCATGAAACCAAATTTTTCCCAAGAAAAAATGCACCTCCACTAGTACTCTTCCTGTCATCAATATGTCCTGCCCTATCACCATCAGTATAAGTATGAAGTTCAAAGTTATCATTTTTATCATACCATAAACCATAGTCCATTGTTCCTTTTAGATATCTGAGTATCCTTTTCATAGCAGCTAGGTGAGTCTCTTTAGGTTTTTCCTGATATCTAGCCACAATTCCAACAATATTAGCAATATTTGGTTTGGTGTGAGTCAGATATTGTAATCCTCCAACCATTGATTTGTACTTGGTCTGAAAAAAACACTTTGATTCATCATCATTTGTTAGCTTATTACTAGTCACCATGGGTGTTCCAATTGGTTTACAGTCTTCCATTCCAAACTTTTTCAACATTTCTTTAAGATATTTACTCTGAGAAATAAAAATTCCATTCTTGCTCTAATTTATTTGTAGTCCAAGAAAGAATTTCATTTTGCCTATCATGGACATCTCAAATTTATTTTCCATCTCTTTAGAAAATTTCTCACACAATTCATCATTGCCTCCAAAGATAATATCATCAACAAAAACTTCTATTATCACAATTCCATCTTCACTAGTTCTTAAGTACAAATTACTGTCAGCATTACCTTTTCTGAATCCAAGCCAAAGTAAGTATTTGTCTAACCTTTCATACCAAGCCCTTGGAGCTTGCTTTAGTCCATACAGTGCCTTCTTCAATTTGCATACCATGTCTCCATCTTTGCATAGAGGAAATCCATCAGGTTGTTCCATATACACTTCTTCAAGATCCCCATTCAAGAATGCATATTTCACATCCATTTGATATACCTTGAAGTTCTTATGTGCAACATAAGCCAAGAATAATCTCACAGCTTCAATCCTAGCAATAGGGGAAAATGACTCTTGAAAATCCATGCCTTCTTGTTGTGAGTAACCTTTACATACCAATCTTGCTTTATTTCTTACAACTCCTTCATTCATTTTGTTTCTGAAAACCCACTTAGTTCCTATTACATTTTTGTCTTTAGGTCTAGAAACCAATTCCCAAGTGTTATTTTTCTTTATCCAATCTAACTCTTCCTTCATAGAATTTATCTCTACAAGATTCATCTATAGTCTTTGGTTCGACTTGAGAAATCAAATAAATTTATTCTCTAGCCTTTGATCTAGTCATTACTCCTTGATTAGTGTTGCCAATAATTTGATTTTCAAGATGGTTATTCTTTACATACATCAGAGTCTTAGGAATCTTAGTAGCCTCATTTGTGTCATCATCACAAGTCTCATTTTTGCATTCAACTTCAACAAGATCTTCTTCTTCTTCTATAGCAGTAGCCTCTTTGATCATTGTAATCTGATTACAGTCATACATTCTCTCTTGTATCTGGAATCTTTCATCTATCCTCACATTGTGACTTTCAACCATCTTCCTTAATCTTAGGTTAAATTTTTTTTAAGCCTTGCTCTTAGTAGAATAACCAAGGAAGATTCCTTCATCACTTCTAGCATCAAATTTTCCTATCTCATCATCTCTTTTCATAAAGAATTTACTACCAAATATTCAGAAATATTTTATAGTAGGAGTATAATCAAACCATAATTCATAAGGAGTCTTACTTATACCTTCTCTGATTTGAACTTTGTTTAATGTGTACACTATTGTCCCAACAACCTCTCTCCAATGCACATGAAATATATTTCCTTCAAGAAACATTGTTCTAGTAGCATCCAGTATTGTTCTATTCCTTTGCTCTGCTATCACATTCTGCTATGGAGTCCTAGGAGAAGATGCATGTCTTTGTATTCCATAATCTTCATAGTATGAATTGAATAAGTTTGAAGTAAACTCTCCACCTCTATCTGACCTCAAACATTTCATCTTTAAACCTGATTCATTCTCTACTTTTGCCTTTAATATCTTGAATTTATCAAATGCTTTTGATTTCTCTTTCAAATAAGTAACCCATGTCATTCTAGAAAATTCATCAACAAAGAGTATAAAATACCTTTCACCATAGTATGATTTTGTCCTTTTAGGTCCACATCGGTCTATATGTACCAGATCCAATTTTCCTTTTGATGCATATGATTTTCTTTTATAACTGCTTCTATTCTATTTTCCTATAACACATTCTCTGCATACCATGTTAGATGGTTTCACAATCTTTGACAAATCTCTTACTATATTAGTCACACTTTCCTTCATGATATTATCAAAATTAACATGACAAAATATTTTGTTCCATAACCAACTTGTTGGATACAATTGTCTGAAGGACATTATTGGATTAGCTATGTGCTATCTTTGATGTCACACAAATTTCATATCAATTATCGTTCTCAGTATCTACCGAGTTCAGTCAGTCAACTAAGCGGTTCTCAGTATCTACTGAGCTCAGTCGGTCAGCTAGGTGGTTTTTAGTGTCTATCGAGTTCTCTCAGGTGTCTAAAGGAAACATGACAGGATAATAGTGTTAACCGAGCCTTCTTGATTATCGAAGGAAATTAGTGGTTACCGAGCTCTCTCGGTCTCCAAAGGATGTTGCAGAATTCACTGTGGTTACCGAGTTCTCTCGGTCACCGAAGGAAATCTTTTCAGGATTAATGTTTACTGAGCAAGGTCGGCCCTTTCAAAGAATTTTGTTATTACAGTTTTTTTATCCCAGCCGACTATTATAATAATTATTAGTGCCGACTTGACAATCTAAATGATTATGAAATAGCATATATATATAGAAGGTCAAATGGTGAATAAAAGATATACAGCATGCAGAAATCATTTTGAAGAAAGGTGTGTGCAAATTTTGAAGGATGATCAGATATCCTTGAGGTGTAGCAAAGATTTAATTGATCAGTAAGGATCTAGTGAAATAGAACAGAGATCTATATTCAGCAATTCAGTTGCAGGTTATTTCATTGTTACTCTCTAGCAATTGTAGCAATGATATCAAAATCTCTTAACCGAGTTGGTTTAACAACCATTTTGTAAATCCTCTAACAAGGTAATAGTTCTATTGAATTGTTTCAAGACCTCTTACAAGGCCACTCCTAGCAGGGTGATTAAATCCTCTAACAAGGTCACACCTAACAGTGTGTTTTGTAACCTTTTACCGGGTTGGCTTCTAACCAGGCATCACTTCAGAAGAGTGAAAAATAGTAACTAGTTACATTGGTGGTTTTTCCCATATTGGGTTTCCATGGTAAATCTGGTGTCTCTTGTGTTCATGTTATTTTCTTTATTCATGTAAGTTAATCAGTGATGAATGCTTAAGAACAGTTTAATTATTACACACTTCAAGGATCAAGTTTTCAGCATTTCTCTATATATTTACTGAGTGGCACAGTAAATAATTTGTTAAGATATTTAAGGGATCAGTGGTAATATTTTTGTGGTTAACTAATTCACCCCCCCCTCTCAGTTACTGCATCTATATTTCCAATAATTGGTATCAGAGCTTTTAGTGCTTGCAGGAAGGGTTTCAAGGACCTAAGCTAAAGATCAGGATGTCTTACAAAAGAGAAATTCCAAGGCTTAACAAAAATAACTTTTTAGCATGGCAAGGTCTCATGAGATTACATCTGGCTTCCATTGGTGATTCAGGATGCAAATATATTGATTAAGAATATACAATTCCTACTGGCACATTAACTATTGAAGACATTGCAGAGAAGAAGAACCACAACACTATGATGATAGACATTACATCAGCTCTTAGCTATGAAGAATTTGATGAAATCAAAGACTGCACAACTGCTCATGAAATGTGGAACAAGCTGAAGAAAATCTATGGCGGCGATGACAATGTGAAGCGAGCCAAAGCAAAGAGCCTAAGAGGATAGTTTGATCAAATGAAAATGAGAGAAGAAGAAAACATTGCAAAATATGTTGAAAGAATCAAGACAAGTGTTAGTGCAATCAGAGCTTCTGGAGGAAAAATTGATAATGAAACGATTATAAGTAAGGTTCTTAGAACATTACTCCCTATTTATGCAATAAGAGTTTTTGCTATTCAAGAAAGAAGATGTGAAGAAAATCACAACATAACTTTGGATGCCTTAGTTGGAAGATTGACAACCTTTGAACTAGATAACTATGACAACTATGTTCCAACTTCTAAAAACATTGAATCAGCTTTTGAGGCCAAACTTTCACTCAAGAAAGGGAAGAAAATTCAATCAGAAAGTGAAGAAGAATCAAAGGAAAGTTTTGATAGTGATCTTGAAGTTATTGAGGCATTACTTGCAAAGAGGTATTCAAGAGGCAGAGGAAAATACAGAGGTAAAACTCCCTTAATGTATTTTTCATGTGAAGAAATTGGTCATATTGCAGCTAGGTGTCCAAACAAGCAAAGCAAAGATGAGAAGAAAAATTACAAGTACAATGGCAAGAAAAATTTCAAATCATTCAAGGATAAAGGTAAGAAAACATGTTTCTTAGCTAAAGATTCGGATGATAGTGAAGAAGAAATTGTTTTCATTGCTGTAAAAGATGAATTTGATAATGATGAAGATGAGATGACACTTATCTCTCATATAAGCAAGAATGATACATGGATTATAGACAGTGGATGCTCACATCATATGACTGGTGATAGGACCAAGTTTGAACACTTTGAAAACTTTGATGGTGGTAATGTAAGGTTTGGAAACAATGAACCCTATTGTATAAAAGGAAAGGGATGAATTTCATTAACCAAAGAACTTATATGTGATAATGCATATTGGGTTGAAGGACTAAAGCATAATCTTCTAAGTGTAGCACAGCTAATCAACATTGGATTCAAGGTTGAATTCATGAATGGCAAAGAAAGATTGCTGGATGACAAAGGAAAACTGATAGGATCAGGCAAACAAACCAAAGGTAACCTATTTTATCTTGATCTTGGTGATTACTCATGTTTTATTGCTCAAATTGAAGAAAGTTGGTTATGGCACAAAAGGTTATGTCATGTAAATTTTGACAACATGATAAAAATAAGCAAATTCAAGAAAGTAAGAGGTATTCCTACTTTGAAGAAACCTGATGTTGGTCTATGCAAGAATTGTCAAATTGGTAAAATGGGAAAGTCTAGTTTCAAAAGTAAAAACTATCAATCTGAAGATATTTTGGAAATTGTGCATACTAATTTATGTGGACCTATTGGAATTGAGAGCTATACCAGAGAAAAATTCTTTATTCTCTTTGTTGATGATTATTCTAGAATGATGATTGTTATGTATTTAAGAGAAAATTTTGAAGCATTTGAGAAGTTCAAATGGTATTTAGTAAGAGTAGAAAAGGAAACAAGAAAAAGAATAAAATGCTTGAGATTAGACATAGGTGGTGAATTCATCTCCCATGAATTCAATAATTTTTGCATTGAAAGAGGAATCAAAAGATAGGTATCAACCCCGAGAACTCCTGAGCAGAATGGAATAGCTGAAAGAAGGAACAGATCTATCATGGACTGTGCAAGGACTCTAATGATTGAAAAGAACATTGCTATGAAATACTGGAAGGAAGCTATCAACACTGCAATTCATACCTTGAACTGAGTACAGCTGAGAAAAGACACATTTAGGACTCCATATGAGCTATGGTATGGCTACAAACCAAATGTAAGTTACCTAAAAGTATTTGGTAGTAAATGTTACATCTTGAAAGAATCTAGAAAAGGAAAATTTGATGTAAAAAGTGATGAAGGAATATTTTTGGGATATTCTTGCAAAAGTAAGGCATATAGATGTCTAAATTTGTCTACTCACAAAATCATAGAAAGTGCACATGTGAGAATTGATGAGTTTGCAGAAAAGATTGAAGAATAAAGTAAAAAGGAACCAGAGGACTACAAAAATTTTTTTTACATCGAACCTGATACATTGCCAGACACATGTAAGGAGACTACATCTACCGAGCCTAGTACAGTAACTGAGTCACAAGAAGAAGTTCAGACCGAGTCACAAAGTACCAAGTCTCAGTCTGAAGCTACCGAGCAAGTATCTACCGAGCCCGAGCAATCTGAACCTGAAGATGAAGAAGATGACAATGTAACTCATTCAGGAAGCAAGGAACTTGTATGAGCCAAGTACGTTAGAAAGCATCACAAACTAGATTAGATTATTGGAAACAAATCAGATGGTACTATGACAAGAAGTAAACTAAAAGGTTCATGTTTATTTGCTGATTTTGAACCTAAAAATGTCAAAGATGCATTAGAAAATGAAAGTTGGATTGAGGCTATGAATGAAGAAATAGAGCAAATAGAGAAAAATAAGACATGGACTCTTGTACCTAGGCCTAAAGATAAAAATGTAATTGGGACAAAATGGGTATTCAGAAATAAGTTGAATGAAGATGGTCAAGTATTAAGAAACAAAGCAAGATTGGTATGTAAAGGATATTCTCAAGAAGAAGGAATAGATTATGGAGAGACTTTTGCTCTTGTTGCAAGATTAGAAGGTGTGAGGACTTTACTTGCATATGCAGCACATAAAGGATTTAAGGTATATCAGATGGATATCAAATCTTCTTTTCTCAATGGTATTCTTGAGGAAGAAGTCTACATTGAGCAACCTAAAAGTTTTATTGATCTAGACAAAAGGGATATGGTCTGCAAATTACACAAAGCATTGTATGGTCTGAAACAAGCTCCTAGAGCATGGTATGAAAGATTACATAACTATCTTACTCAGATTAATTTCAAAAGGGCTAATGACAACAACAATTTATACATCAAAGAAGGATCAGGTAACAAAATTGTTTTGGCAGAAATATTTGTGGATGATACTGTGTTGACAGAAAATGATGATTAGTGCAAAGAATTTTTAGAGCTTATGAAAAAAGAATTTGAAATGTCTATGTTTGGTCAGATAAAATTCTTTGTTGGACTTTAGATTCAGCAGAACAAAAATGGTATCTACATTACTCAGTCTAAATATATCAGGGAAATACTTAAGAAATTTGGTATGGAAGATTCAAAACTAGTTGGTACACCCATGTGTACTAGACTAAAGCTTACCACAGATGATGATTCAAAAGAAGTAGATCAAACCTTATACAGATCAATGATTGGAAAATTATAGTATGTAGTACACACAAGGCCTGATATTGCCTTAGCAGTTGGAATATTGGCAAGATTCTCGGCTAAACCCAGAGAAAATCACATGATGGAAATCAAAAGAATCTTGAGGTATTTAAGGGGAACTGAAGATTATGGCTTGTGGTATAAATTTGGAGGCAATGTGGATTTAAAAGTGTTTACTGATGCTAATTGGGTAGGAAACATTGATGACAAAAAGAGTACAAGTGGTGGTGCATTCTTTCTTGGCAAGAGGTTAGTATCTTGGACTAGTAAAAAGCAAAACTACACATCCCAATCCACAGCAGAAGTAGAATATGTTGCTACAGCAGTAAATTGCTCTAATATTATATGGTTTAAATAGCTTTTGGAAGGCATGAAGGTTGAGATCAAAGAGCCAGTTGTTATGTTTTGTGATAATACAAGTGCAATAAATATTTCAAAGAATCTAGTAATGCATTCCAAAACCAAGCACATTGCAATTAAATATCACTTTGTCAGAGAATTGGTGCAAGACAAGGAAATCAGATTGGAATATATTCATACAAAAGAACAAATTGCAGATATCTTCACCAAGCCACTACCTAAGGATGCATTCTTGTATCTAAGAGGCAAGTTAGGGGTCACTCCCTTGTCTAAGGTTCACTAAATAAATTTTTAGTGATGCATCAACTAGAACATGTTGAAGATCAATCAGTTGATGTAGCATAGTCAAGGAATCATTGCATATGAATTAGTACATAAGGTACATTGATAATTATCAAAATTGTGTAAGTTGTCTTTGGCATGTGTTGTCAAAGAGGGAGAGTTTGCTGTCATTTCAAGAAATTTCTAAGAATAATTTGAGAAGTTAAGAGGGAGAGTTCTCAGTCAGAGAAATAAGTTTGAAGATGATGGGAATCAAAATGAAGCTAAGGATATGTTTCTTACTCTTGGTTTATCTGTGAAATTTCATTGTGCTATGACATGTTGTGTTGCCATCAATGCCAAAGAGGGAGATTTTTGGATACAATTGTCCTAAGGACATTGTTGGATTAGCTATGTGTTGTCTTTGATGTCACACAAATGTCATATCAATTATCATTCTTAGTATCTACCAAGTTCAGTCGGTCAGCTAAGCGGTTCTCAGTATCTACCAAGCTCAGTCGATCAGCTAGGCAGTTTTTAGTGTCTACTGAGTTCTCTCGGGTGTCTAAAGGAAACATGATAGGATAACAGTGTTAACCGAGCCTCCTCGGTTATCAAAGGAAATTAGTGGTTAACGAGCTTTCTCAGTCTCCAAAGGATGTTGCAGAATTCACTGTGGTTACCGAGTTCTCTTGGTCACCGAAGGAAATCTTTTCAGGATTAATGTTTACCGAGCAAGGTCGGCCCTTTCAAAGAATTTTGTTATTATAGTTTTTTTATCCCAGCTGACTGTTATAATAATTATTAGTGCCGACTTGACAATCTAAATGATTATGAAATAGCATATATCTATAGAAGGTCAAATGGTGAATAAAAGATATACAGCATGCAGAAATCATTTTGAAGAAAGGTGTGTGCAAATTTTGAAGGATGATCAGATATCCTTGAGGAGCAGCAA
This sequence comes from Chamaecyparis obtusa, assembly GCA_027943335.1. Lineage (NCBI taxonomy): Eukaryota > Viridiplantae > Streptophyta > Pinopsida > Cupressales > Cupressaceae > Chamaecyparis > Chamaecyparis obtusa. The sequence goes on from BSBK01005629.1 coordinate 774,310, forward strand.
AGATTTAATTGATCAGGAAGGATCTAGTGAAACAGAACAGAGATCTATATTCAACAATTCAGTTGCAGGTTATTTCATTGTTACTCTCTAGCAATTGTAGTAGTGATATCAAAATCTCTTAACTGAGTTGGTTTAACAACCATTTTGTAAATCCTCTAACAAGGTAACAGTTCTATTCAATTGTTTCAAGACCTCTTACAAGGCCACTCCTAGCAGGGTGATTAAATCCTCTAACAAGGTCACACCTAACAGTGTGTTTTGTAACCTTTTACCGTGTTGGCTTTTAACTGGCCATCACTTCAAAAGAGTGAAAAATAGTAACTAGTTACATTGGTGGTTTTTCCCATATTGGGTTTCCACGGTAAATTTGGTCTCTCTTGTGTTCATGTTATTTTCTTTATTCATGTAAGTTAATCAGTGATGAATGGTTAAGAACAGTTTAATTATTACACACTTCAAGGATCAAGTTTTCAGTATTTCTCTGTATATTTACCGAGTGGCATAGTAAATAATTTGTGAAGATATTTAAGGGATCAGTGGTAATATTTTTGTGGTTAACTAATTCACCCCCCCCTCTCAGTTACTGCATCTATATTTCCAACACAACTATCATCTACCTTTGAAACAAAACAAGAGGCTCCAGATGTATTTAAATCAAATACATTACCTATAGATTTAGTACCGGTTGCAATCAAGTGTCCTGTCTTACCGCTGATAAAGCATTTCCCATGAAGGAACTTTAGTTGATATCCCTTATCCATCAGTTTTTCAACACTCAACAAGTTATGCTTAAGTCCATCAAAAAGCAATACATTGTCAGTATTAGTCTTTTCATCCCATAGCTTTAGGAAGATTGTCTTTGAATCTTACAACACCACCATCATACTTCACTAGTTTCACAAACTTGTTTTTATCTCATCATATGCTATGAGAAACCACTACCTATAATCCATTCATTTTTCTTGTCAACATGTGATATAAATCTTTTTCCTCATGTACTGGTTTTTCATCTTTAATAGCAATAAATCCAATTTCCTCATAATCCAAATCATCATCATCTAAAACACCTTCACTATCATAATAACAATCCTTATCCTTTGAATACTTAGACTTGTAGGAACTCTTGTAGGACATCTAAATGCAAAGTGACCTACCTTATTGCATGAAAAATATTTCAAAGGTAACTTTCCTTTTTACCTATTTTTTCTCTTCTAGCAATCAGTGCAACAAGTTCATCCATCTTTCTTTCTTCTGCTTGTATCTATTCCCATTCTTCAACATATTCTCCAAGCTCTTCTTTTAAGCTTTCACTGCTGGTGCTCGGAAGTGCAAACATTATCTTCTTATGTGTAGATGCCTTGAATGTAGATTCAACTTTAGGTACATAATCTCCCATTTTTGTAGCTTCAAAATTAGTTAGCTTTGAAATCAACATCTCTCTGCTAAAGTTTGGAGTCAAAGGTATAATATCTTCTATAGCCTGAATCTTGGTAGTGTACATAGGTGTCAATGATCTAAGAATCTTTGAAATAACTTCTTCAGAAGTGCCTTCACAATTTTTTATTCCAATTAAAACCTCTGTAACACTTTGTACATAAGCCCTAACACTTTCATCATCCTTCATTTCTAGCTTCTCCATCTTAGTTTTCCATTTCTGTAACTTCTCTCTCTTTGTAAACTTGTCTCCTTCATACAATGCTTCTAGTCTTGTCCAAATCTAGTGTGTCGAATCCAAGTCTTTAACTTTAGTAAATTCTCTTTCAAAGAGTGCACTAATAAGTGCTTCCCTTGCAACCATGTTGTATGAGAATTGTAGGGAAACTCAGGTGCAGAAATAGTTTCCTACGCTAATCTCTATAGGAGAGTATTGTGCAAATTCTTTTAAATCCTTACAATTTCAGATTTTTTAACTACTTTAACAAAGATATTGCAACCACATACCATACATATAGAAAGATAGAGAATGACACAATGATATACCCTAGGGAAACCTTTCAGTAAAAACCCCAGGACTCCAAAACCTGTACAATGTATTGATCAAAACTATTACAGCTTACAATACACTTGCAATGCAAGTTCTTTCAGAAGATTTGTAAACCCTTGAAGACAAATCACGGCAGCATAAAACATTCCAACAATACACTCGCATCATATCTCTTCACAACCCTAAAAAAGCTTATATCATGCGCTTCACTTTTTAGGGCTACTCCCAAAGATAACCATATTAGGGTTTTACCATTCTCTAAGAAAATAGGAACCCCCAAAAATTTTTCAGGGTGATGCCCCGAACCCCATGATTGGGGAAGAGTGTACAGTACTCAAATTTATCAGTTGCCACATGTCTTCCCCTGTCATTGAATCTTCCTAACATAGCTCTTACGTGTCATAGGAATCTGTCATAACTGTTTTAGCCATGATCTCCTTACACAATTCAAGATGCTGACACATCAACATTATTTGCAAGAAATACATTTTACAAAACAAATAATAAGAATAGGAATTATCCAAGGTTGAGACACCTTATTCCTAACAAGAATACCTTCTTTTCATCGTCAATAACTGAGGGCAAGTCATTCTCAATCTTCATAGCTACCTTATTCTTTGTAATCAACCAGTAGTCGATGCCCAAACATAGCAAATTAGTTTGCATCTTGTTCTTCCAACTTTCAAAGTTCTCAGGATCAAATTTACAACTACCCTTCCTATAGAATGCCATCTCCAAGATCACCTCAAGTTGTTAAGATTTCTCTCTAAACTAGTAGCTCTAATACCAATTGTTAGGAATACAATTCCACAATACAATTGAGAGGGGGGGTTGAATCAGTGGTATGATAGATTATTAAACTTTAAACTTTGAATAGTAGCAATATCAAATCCAATAAACACAATGAATGCCAACACAACAACATAATTTTTTTTTTTTTGAGGAAACCCTGTTAAAGGTAAAACCCCAGTGGGAATTAACACCCACTAATGATGTACTAAGAGTATAGTATCCTTGTTAAAAGATCTGGCCTTGTTAGGAGCTTATTAAAGAATTATAGTGCATAGTCCTTGATAGAGGACAAACCCTGTTAGGAGTCAAGAAAGAAGGGTGGGCTCACTACCCAAAGAAGCTTAAATTCACATTCAGAACTCATTGTTCACAACACAAGTGTATATGAAGAAATACACAATATTTTGAACTATCTAACAGCAACTATCTTTGCTTGATCAGTTCCAATGAAGTACTCTAGTAATCCTCTACTATATATCTAGCAGACACGAGCTCGTAGCTTCCACAATCTCTTTTACATCACATACATTCTCACCATATCTTTTCCAAAGAAAAGATCTTACATATATACCCTATTACATTCTACACGATCAATTCAGCCGATTAGGCTTTTTTAATATACAAACAATTACATAAACCCTTGTTAAGATATACAGGGTATCTAAAATAAGTATACAATGATTACATTACAACAATTAAGGACCGACATCCTTAATTTACATTTTCCAATAAAAATGCATGCTACATCTTTGAAGTAGGCTCCTAAATGAGTCTTCTCTAGATCACATGCCATAGCTGACATCATCATGTGTCCCGTACCTTACGCTAACCAAGAAACATTTCTTAGTACCTTATCTGTCATCCCTTAGACTTGCATACACTGAATCCATACCTTATGTAAGATATAACAAAAACATAGAGACTAACGCTATCAACTTCCATTGTTACTGTCTGTATCATCTTAAAATGGAAGCACTTCCATCTTGACAGGTTTAGCACCCTCATTTAGTGCATTTTTCATGATAGATTTGCATTTAGGATGCATTTGCACTTAATTCTTTATTTCTAGGTGAAATTAGGGTTAGGATCTTGAGGATTCTCCTTGATTTCCCTTCTTTATGGCTTTATTTTCTAGGTAGGATCTAGGTATTGGTCCTCCTAGCCCTCATCACTTTCATTCTAGGTCTTTGTGCTATTTTCTGGCACTCTGCCCTATTTTCTCATCATTCCAAGTCTCTAGCCAAGCCCAGGATTTCTTGTTTTCAAAGTTGACTGGACCTGAACCTTTGGGTCAGGGTTGAGGTCTCCCTTGACCCCTTTTAGGTTTTGGTCCCCCTTTTCAAATTAGGGTCACAATGGGCCCCAAAATTAATGTCGGGCCTCTGAATCCGAATGCGAAAGGGTTTTAATTTAAAATTCATTTAATTATTTTCCCTCCTTAGTTGGTTATTGTGATTGGACCATAATTCGAGGTGAAATTTAAATTATGGGCCCTTACATTGCCTTAGGAGCCTTGCCTTGGAACCTCTATATAAGCACTCTCTTTTGCCTTCATTTTCACAACACAATCAATTAAAGAAAGCAAGCTATGGTGAAGTGATGATGCAAGATTGCAAGAGGATGATATATAAGATCAAGACATTGTTGATATCAAGTATTTTTGTGGACAAACCATTGTGGACATTCATTTGGAGCAAGAAAGATTCCTTCTTCCTTAATCCACCATTTTCAACATTCAAGCATTCAAAGATATAATCAAGGGGTAGCAAATAAGGATTGTGAGTTTGGTAGGAGTAATTTACCCTTGGGGGCTTGGTATGATTTCTTTATCATATTCAAATATATGCATTGCTTTCTCATATCAATTCATGCTAGGGTTTCAATCTAGAGGATTTAGATCTTGGCATTGCACTTTCAAAACACACACACATATTCTATTACATTCGGCTATTTGTGGAGGTGGAGATCACCAAAATGGGGGTTTAACTAAGGAAAAACCCTATATAGCCACCCAAAAAAAACATTTTCAGATATCTACAGTCGTTGTTTCGGGAGTTGTAGAGCATATCTGAGTACCCTTTCAACAAACTTCCAGGATCCATGAACAGATTTTCCATCGGAGCAGTGCAGGCCAAGGTCGACATAAAGGGGCAAGATTGTGCCCCTATATTTAGGTCAAGGTTGACCTATCTTAGAAAAGAGGAATGTTTTTGGGTTTTCTCTGTCTTTGTGTTTCCAGCCCAGATCTAGTTGCAAAATTTCCCGAAACTGAGTACAGACACCAGAAAATAGCATTTCCCAGAACATCTTTATTATGAGGTATGTACTTTATCTTATCTAATTTCAATCATTCACATTAATTATCATTTCAATTTACATTTTTGGTGGTAAATATTGGTTTAGGTCCTCTACTAGGTGCATTGTTAAAAACCCTACCTAACCACCCTCATTTCCCACACTACATTTTGGTGAACCTGATAACGATAACTCTTTCTTTTTGGTGTTAGATTTGCATTTTGTGTTAGATCTTACATGATTATAAAAGTATATTTCTTTTATGCTCTTGCATTTCTATTTCAAAAATAAAAAAAAATTGCAAAATTTCTTTAAAAATTACAAAAATATTTACATTTTTCATGCTTGTAGAATTACTTGGTGTTCAACATGTATGATTTTTTTTTTGAATAATTTGATGAGGCTTTTATTACAAAAGAGGATAGATCCCTTAATGAGGTACATGGAAGTGAGGATGAAAATTGTTCGAATGAGATCTCCATTGATCCTATTCCTATTTCACTCTCCTCCATAACCTCTTCAATTGACCTTTACCATAGGGTGTGTGCATGGTTACCTTCATGTTCCACTATTTGCAACATTGATAAACCTAAAATGGTATATTCTAAACCTTTGTTGATGGTAAAAGGATGTCCTCGAATAAAAATTATGGGTAAACCTAAAGATCCTTTGGATTTCTTTGATAACACGGATTCCATTTCTCATGCTTATTGCACATGAAATAACCCTCAGCCTACTATTTCAGTTTCTTTACCACCTTCTCAACTTGTTCTTCCTCAATCTCCTAGGTTTCCATCTAATTTTAAGGAGTGTGACTTAGTAGAACAATTACGTGCTACTCCTGCTAAGATATCTTTATGGGAATTTCTTCAAACTTCCCTGACATATCATGAGGCATTGCAAAAGGCTTTATCTACTCTTCCTACTTCACCTCCTAATCAAGAGAACACTAATTCATTTTTGGAGTGCATGCATACTATGCCTTCTATACCTCCTATTGTGTTTAATGATGACGATTTACCTTCTTTTGAGGTGCATAATCAATATGATGCTCTTATGGTTGTTGTTTCTATTAATAAAAGTATCATTCGTAGAACATTAATTCACAATATATCTGGGCTTAATGTTTGTAGCATGGATATGCTTAAGGCAATTAAGGCTGATCTTACAACTATTCAACTTGACAATGTCCCTATTCGTGGATTTGACAATATTGCAAAGAGAACTTTGGGCATTATTACCTTACCTATCAAAGTGGGTCTGGTTATTCTTAATACAACTATTCATGTTATGCCTGGACCTCTCAATTACAACCTCTTTTAGGTAGACCTTGGTTACATACTATGCATGCAGTTCCTTCTACTCTTCATCACAAGGTTAGGTTCATTTATAACAACTTAATGTATATGTTACATGTGGATGATGCGTTGAATCCTTTCTTAAATGTAGAATATGTTAAAGTTTATGAGCCTCTCCAACCAAGCAAAGAGACTGAAAATAAACCTGAGATTAAACAAACTAAATCTCCATCTTCTTCTTTAATTGAGGATGATTGGCGAACATTGGACTTTAGTCCTACTTTCATTGGAGAATATAAGGTCTCTGATTTGGAATTCATGAAACAACAAAGTGAATTTGAAAAACAATTTTTTACTCCTTCCCCACTTTTTGAGGAATTAAAAAGTAACTTTGTTGCTGCCTCGATTGAAGAAACAATTGAAACAATAAAACTGGATTGCTATGATATCGTGACATATGCCGCTCCTTGGACTCCATCTTATATGGCTGATAGATATGGTTCTAGTTATCATCTACTCAAGAAATTAGGATTTAATGGGAAAGGATGTGGTGAATAAGAGAAAGGTGTACAAGTACATTTGGACAATGAAACTTATCATTATACATATGGATTGGGATTCAATCCTTACAAACAACCATCATATTTTCCTCTTAATGTTAATCATATCTGTGGTGGACTTTTGAAGTTGGTTAACCCACTCCTCCTTGACATTAATGAAAGACCTACCTTGGATATCTTTCCTGAAGATGAAGCCTTAGCGGATTTTTTAGGGGTTTATGAGGATTTATCTACGTTTCATCACAAACGACGGAAGCCTGATTGTTTAAATACAAAAGCTTATTTTGGGGAACATGAAGAACATAATATTTCTTCTCTATGAATGGATTCTTTGATACAAAGTGATTTGCTAATAATTGAGACTATTGAGGTTCAAATGGATGAAAATGATTCTGAGAAGATGATAAAAATTGGGAAATGTTTGAATCAAGATGAACGTGATCAGTGGGTTTCCCTTTTACTTGAATTTAAGGACATTTTTTCTTGGACATATTTAGATATGTTGGGTATAGATTCTAAGATTGTTACTCATAATATTGTCCTCAAACTGAATGTTAAACCTGTGAAGTATAGAAAATTTGAAAGATGAATCCACGAATTGCTTTATTAGTTAAGGCTAAAATTGAAAGATTATTGGATGATGGATTCATCCACTCTATTGATTACTCAGATTCTATTTCAAATATTGTGCCTGTTTCAAAAAGGAGAAAATAAGATAAGAATGTGTACTGACTTTAGAGATTTAAATAAAGCATCCTTAAAAGATGATTTCCTATTACCTAATATTGATATGATTGTGGATTCGACAGTGGGTCATAATTTATTATCTTTTATGGATGGATTTTATGGTTACAATCAAATTTTTATTCCTCTTTAAGATCAATTCAAGACCACATTTATAACACCTTGGGGAAAATTTTGTTGGGTCATGACACATTTTGGATTAAAAAATGTAGGAGCAAATTATCAACAGACTATAACCTTGATTTTTCATGATTACATTCATAAGATTCTCGAGGATTATTTGGATGATATCTTGGTGAAATCTATACAAAGAGAAGATCATGTTAGTATTTTACAAAATATATTTGAAAGGATTAGAAGTTACAATATGAGGTTGAATCCTAAGAAGTGTGTCTTTGGAGTTGATTCATGTAAATTATTAGGATTTATAATCTCTAAGCGAGGCATAGAGGTAGATACTGAAAATATTGAATCTATTGTTAATATGCCTCCTCCTAAGAATATTTCTTAGTTACGAAGTTTACAAGGAAAAATCCAAGCTATTCGTTGGTTTATTTCCAACTTAGCTGATAGAACTATTCCTTTTACTTCCTTACTTAGAAAGGATACCACTTTCTCTTGGAATGATGAATGTAAACAATCCTTTGAGAAATTTAAGGAGTATCTCGCCAATCCTCCTATTTTTCAACCCGCTCAATTTGATAAAGACTTTTATCTGTATACTTCAGCCACTCTGAAAGTAGTGAGTGGATTGTTAGCTCATTATGATAGTAAAGGTAAGGAAAGACATGTGTACTACATTAGTCAAACTTTACTTGATTATGAAACAAGATACATAGATTTAGAAAGACAATGATTAGCTATAGTTTATGCTTGTCACAAACTTAGGCATTATCTCTTAAATGTTGAATTCAATGTGATTGTTAAATTTGATCCTTTGAAACATCTTTTCTCAAAAACTGATGTCTTTGGCCGTTTGGCAAAGTGGGTGATGTTACTTATAGAATTTGATCTTAATTTTTCATTTCTCAAAAGTTGATAAAAGGAAAAGCTTTAACAAATTATTTGGCTGAAGCTCCTTGTCCTAATTCTGATACATATGTTACTATGATAGAACTCCCTGATGAAAACATTCTAGATATTAAATAGGATGATGTTTGGGAGTTATATTTTGATGGATCTAGATGTAAGATAGGTTTTGTTGTTGGTATTATCTTGATCCCTCCTATGAAAAAACCAATCCCTCTATCATATAAATTGACTTTTCCTTGTACTAACAATATTGTGCAGTATGAAGCTCTTATAGCTGGCTTATGAGAAGATTCATCCCTTAACATTAAAAACTTGGATATTTATGGAGATTCACAATTGATTGTAGAAAATATTGAAGGAGGTTTTTAGCCTAAGAATGATAAAATGACACAATATAGAGATTTGGCTCTTGATGTGCTTTCACAATTCTTTTCTTATATGGTTCAAACTTTACCTAGGAAAGATAATCAACATGCAAACACTATGGAAAGCATGATTTCTTTGGTTTTTCTTGAGAATAATGCTGAAAACTTTCAATTTACTATACAAAATCTTAAAAACCCTGCAATTTCTAATAAGGTTACCTGTAATTGTTTCAATTTGCATTTGGATGAATGGTATTCTCATATCTTTCATTTTTTTAAAGATAGTACTTTTCTTAAATCGGCAACAAGGAACATGCATAATCATATTAGGAAGCTTGCAACACATTATATCATTTTAGGAGATACGCTTTACAAATGCTCTTATGAGGGTTTACTATTAAGATGTCTTGGTAGAACCAAAATTCTAATAGCTTTGGCAAAAGCTCATTCTGGTTCTTGTGTGGGACATTTTGGTGGAAAATCTCTAGTCAATAAAATTCTTAGAATGGGATATTATTGGAAAAAAATGGAACAAGATTCTTTTATGTTTTTAAGAAATGTCCTCAATGTCAGCAACATAGTAATTTGATTCATGCTCCTACTCGTGAGCTTTGTAATCAAGTTTCTCCATGGCCTTTTAGTATTTGGGGTTTTTACCTTAGTGGAAAAATCTCACCAGCTTCTTCTCAAGGACATACGTATATCTGACTGCTACAGATTACTTTACAAAGTGGGTGGAAGCTGTCCCTCTTCATTCAACAACTATGAATGTTATTCGTGATTTCATCCTTAACAATATTATAACACGATTTGGTATTCCTTCGATGATAGTTTCAGATAATGGTACCTCTTTTAAGAATAAAGAAGTCATGAAATTCTTGGAGAAATATTGAATTCAACATAGATTTTTGACTCCTTACTATCCTCAATCTAATGGTCAAGCTGAAGCATCGAATAAAATCATTGAACAAATTTTGAGAAAAATGGTTAACAAACATGCGAAAGATTGGTATACCCAACTTGCCTATGCTTTGTGGGCTTATAGGACTAGTGTTCATACTACCACATGTACTTCTCCTTATAATATTGTCTATGGTATTGATGCTATTATGCCTTTGGAATTGGAAATACCCTCTTTATGTGTCTCATTTCATGGGATATTCGACAAAGATACATTTTGAGAACAACGATTACAAGAATTAGAAATGTTAGATGAACACTGAATAAATGCTTTAGAACATATAAAAGATTATCATAAATCACTTCAGAAGCAGTATAATCATAAAGTAATTGAATGATCATTTTTAGTAGGTGACTTAGTATTATATGAGAATCAACAAAATGAATGCTTTATCTGGTGAAAAAGGAAAGTTTAGCCCTAATTGGCTTGGACCTTTTGTTGTAATTGAGGACTTTGGTTCAGGTGCTTATAAACTTGCTGATATGGATTGTGTTTCTTTTAAGGAACCTATCAATATTATGCATCTCAAATGTTATGATCCCTAATTTATTTTCCTTTCCTTATGTATTTATGTATTCCTTATAAAATAATTATGTTTTTTTTATAGGTTATGTAGTTTTAGCAAATTACATTTTAGTACATTTATACACGTTCTTTATTTATGTTAAGTTTTATGTTATTGATGAACATATAGTAATCAAACACATAACTAACTAGTAGAGAAAGTTTTTCATTCATAAAATCTTTTGATTTTTAATACATATGTGGCACAAGGCCCTATTTATCACTTTGTCTATCTCTATGATCTGATGGTCGATGGCTCCCAAATCTCTTTGATCTATGATGAGAGGATGTAGATCTATGTCCTATAGTCTGTGAGTAGCTCCTTGATATACTCATATCACACATGCACTCCTGGGCTCTTCGTAAGTCATCCATTAGTCTCTCTTGTCTCTCTCTACACAACCTCAGCTCTTGCTGGACACACGCAAAGATATCGGCATGCCTACCAGGATCTCTATGACCAATGGAAGACTCTCGCTCATTGGCTAGTCATCAGTAGGATATACATGTATCCTTTAGAACCTTAGATACAAAAATCCTCCACTCTACCACACTAGATGTAGAATGGAAATACATTTATCAATTTAGTGCTCTTTCTTCACAAATTAAGTTAAATTTTCAAATCAATTACATGTGTTTTACCTGGATCTCCCTCTTGGGTTTCACTGAAGGATATGGATGGTGTGGGCATAGAGTGACTACTCTCTCCATGTTCATTGTGCCTATGTCTCAGACGTGGTGTCTCTATATGGGCACGTGGAGGTCTTCATGATCTTAGTGGTGATGTGTGAAAAATGTGCACATCTGCACTAGTACCACCAACTAGGGACATCTCCGTTTCTCTCTCATCTACTCTATCCTCTTCTCTCTCCTTGTCCATGGGGTCTCCCTCAGAGATGGGCTCCTCCTCATCTCTATGATCCTCATCCTCCTCTTCTATGCCACCATCTTGGTGTGTCCTCTCTAAAAAGCATGGATCACCTATGGGATATTCATCAAGGGAGATGGGGTGGGTTCTCTTCAGACTCCAGTATCTAATGTAGTCTTGGTTGATGCTTGAATAGGCCACATCTGGTGATATCTCTATATCCCTTGTCTCATTTGCATCACTATCTACTATGTTTTCTATTGATGGTTGACATATGGTTCTGGGTCTCTGATAATACCTCATTGGATGTGCATACTGAGGTACTGCTCTTAGGACCCTTTGTATAAGATGAAACTATCTCATCACTCGATCATAGTAGTATGGCATCACTATGTGACTCTGATGACTCTCTAGCATCTTGCACTGTTGTGAGTGCCTCATCTGGTGTCGTGTATCTGGCCACTTTGTCATGCGGTATTAGGGTCTCCATATCACATCCGTGTCTAGAATACGGTCTAGACATACTCTCCAATAGAGAATATCTCTATGTTGCTAGACATCTCTCAGTGGATAAGCAAAGCCTCTTAGTGTGCTAGCATCTTCCATCATAGGAACACCCTATGGTCATGTACATGTGAAGTGCTCAAACAACCAAATCTACAAAAGCGTGCATACCGTGAGACTCTCTCACTAATATCTCACCAACTGACATAGCTCATGGTATAAATGGGCTAGCATGTTGCGGCCCCACATGAAGATAATCCTATCACTCTCTATCCTATGTACAAGATGGGTGAAAGGTGATGAAAATAATGTACCCTTTGTGTTGGGTACTACAACCAAGGATAGTATACATAGCATCACTCTCTGTACCAAGGGTATAGGGCCTGCTAGTATGGCTGATAGAGTGATCTGATCTACTCAGGTTAGCATCTTTGGAACCTATCCCAAGCAATACTATACATCTACATGGATCTCCTCAGGACCTCATTGTGCTCTTGGTCTAATAGGCTCACCTTGAATTGAAAGCTACAAGATTTTGTAGACGTCCTCCAGTGTCACAGTGATCTCACCTAAGTAAAGGTGAAAGGAGCATGTATCCTCATCCCACCTCTCTATGAGAGTTGATAGCATGGCTTAGTGAAGTATAATCTATGGTAGGACTATTATCTAGTATATTCCTATGTCTCTCAATAACTGTATATCATCCTTGCTCAGCTCGGATAATCTCTCTCAGATAACCAGTAGTAGCCCTCCAAAAGGATGCTCTCGGAGACGAACCAAGTCTTGTAAGCTTAAACAAACATCATATCACTATTCTAGAACAAAAAATATGTAAATCCAACTTGACTAGGTTATGGTCAACTTTAGTTAGGTCAAGGTCGACCTTCCTATGTCAAGCCCGACCTTCTTAGGTTAGGGTCGACCTTTTTGGTGAAGGTCAACCTCATTTCAGAAAAGGTGAAGGCCTTATAGTTCATGTCAACCTTTAAGGGTCAAGGTTGACATAAATGGGTTAGCGTTGACCTTTAAGGGTCAGGGTCAAAATTTTTGACAAAAAACAAGAATTTGGGAAGTACATAAATTAATAAATGACAAACTCACCCTGGGAAGCTGTCTTTTGGTAGTCAAGCACTATGTCAGGAGCTCCATGTGTGTCGCTTGAAGTTCTTCTCTGCTTGGCATTCTGCTTTCTCTCTTCAAATCTGCAAATGGTAAGAATGAGTAAGTATGAGTTCTCTTTCCTTATTTATAGTCAAAATTAGGGTTTTTCTTAGGGTTTACTTGTGTTAAATTTGAATTTCCCTTCATATGCATTTGGATAGACATTCACTCTTTTCATCATAACTTGAGTTCGGTAACTCTATTTTCAGTGTTGTTAATGGCATTGGAATCATGATTTAGATACTTAACCCCTTGAATTTAGGAAGGATAGGAATCCTCATAATTGGTTTAGGAAAGGACTTTCTCAACAAATTGCATATCCAGTGTATAAGGTTATCCTTATCACCCTGTTTCACTCTTCAGAAGTAGAAAGCCAAAACAAGGGGGCATAAGGGGCTCTATGAACTTATCAATTTCATTCTTGTAAGTCTTAGGTGATTTATGGATTTTCATTAACCTTGTGTGCTGCAGGTACTAACAGTTTTTTGTAGGATCTCTACATTGAGGACATGGCTATATCCTTTTTTTATTTTGATGTTTACTTACTTTAGCTTTCATATTCACGTAGTGTCATATCTAAGCTAAAGTGGGGGATAAATGTATCATCTTAAAATGGAAGAAATTCTATCTTGATAGATTTAGCACCCTCATTTAGTGCCTTTTCATGATAAATTTGCATTTAGGATGCATTTGCACTTAATTCTTTGTTTCTAAGTGAAATTAGGGTTAGGATCCTGAGGATTATCCTTGATTTCCCTTCTCTATGGCTCTATTTTCTAGGTAGGATCTAGGTATTTGTCATCCTAGCCCTCAGCACTTTCATTCTAGGTCTTTGTGCTCTTTTATGGCACTCTGCCCTATTTTCTCATCATTCCAAGTCTCTAGCTGACCCTGGGACTTCCTATTTTCAAAGTTGACTGGACCTAAAACTTTGGGTCAGGGTCAAGGTCAAGGTCAAGGTCAACCTTGACCTAGGTCAAGGTCAAGGTCTACCTTGACCCTTGTTGGGTTTTTGTCCCCCTTTTGAAATTAGGGTGACAACAGGCCCCAAAATTAATGTCGGGCCTCCGAATCTGAATGCAGAAGGGTTTTAATTTAAAATTTATTTAATTATTTTCCCTCCTTATTTGGTTGTTGTGATTGGACCATAATTCAAGGTGAAATTTGAATTATGGGCCCTTACATTTCCTGAGGAGCCTTGCCTCAGAACCTCTATATAAGAACTCTCTTTTGCCTTCATTTTCACAACACAATCAAGGGAGACAAACACAATCAATTGAAGCAAGCAAGCTATGGTGAAGTGATGATGAAATATTGCAAGAGGATGATATAGAAGATCAATACATTATTGATATCATGTATTTTTGTGGACAAACCATTATGGACATTCATTTGGAGCATGAAATATTCCTTCTTCCTTGATCCACCATTTTCAACATTCAAGCATTCAAAGATACAATCATGGGGTAGCAATTACATATTGTGAGTTTGGTTAGAGCACTTTAGCCTTGGGGGCTTGGTATGCTTTCTTTATCATATTCAAATATATGCATTTCTTTCTCATATCAATTCCGGCTAGGGTTTCAATCTAGAGGATTTAGATCTTGGTATTTCACTTTCAAAATACACACACATATTCTATTACATTTGGCTATTCGTGGAGGTGGAGATCACCAAAATGGGGATTTGAATAAGGAAAAACCCTATATAGCCACCCCAAAATATCATTTTTAGATATCTATAGTCATTGTTTTGGGAGTTGCAGAGTAGATCTAAGTACCCTTTTCAAAAAACTTCTAGGATCCGCAAATAGATTTTATGTTGAAATAGTGCAGGTCAAGGCCGACATAAAGGTGCAAGATTGTGCCCCTGTATTTAGGTCAAGGTTGACCTGTCTCAAAAATGTAGAAGGTTTCTAGGTTTTCTTTGTCTTTATGTTTCCAGCCCATATTCATTTGTAGAATTTCCCAAAACTGAGTATAGACACCAGACAACAGCATTTTCAAGATCATCTTTATTATGAGGTATGTACTTTATCTTATCTAATTTCAAGAATTCAATTACTTATCATTTTAATTTACATGTTTGGTGGTAAATATTGGTTTAGGTCCTCTACTAGGTGCATTGTTAAAAACCCTACCTAACTATCCTCATTTCCCACACTACACTGTCCATTAACCAGTCTTCACCAAAACATCTATAATTATGCCAATACACAATATTAGATGATGCAATATTGGATATAAGATCACAACATCTTCTTGTACTCTCATTTGACTTTTCACATTCTGAAACATCCATATAGTGTCTGTACACTGCAATAACCAGCCTATTCTCTTCATAGAAACATATGTTGATATCAGTGACAAAACAAAAATTACAACAACAATTCCAACATCACTTAATGTAGTGATTAAACATATTAAATGTATCAACAATCTCTCCATTGCATTAGCAATATCCAACACCATGTCCCCTATTTTGAAAAATAGTCATAATTGTACCCTAAGCACCCAAGTACCCCTGTCTCCATGCAACCTTGAATAGCACCTATTCATTGTTCTACTACTATGCATGTATTTTCTAAAAACACTTATACACTTTCTATAACCAAGTATTTGACATACAAACCTTTCTTTTTCTAACAAACATCTATTGGTAATACAAAAAATTAATAGCTCATACCAACAGTGACAATAAAATAATACTACTTACTAGTAGCTCATACTAATAATACTTACCAACTTTCTACCTAGAACAATTCAAGGTGATAGGTATATAACATGATGACTTGTATCAAAGCCTGAATACAATAAATACAACTATACAAGTTCCCTACTAAGGATAAAATGCAGCCTTAGTTAATTCCAAATCCTTTGATAATTATCACATTCTCTTTATGAATCAAAGATATATATGACTACTTTTTGAATAGTAATGGAAGTCTACAAGAGATGCTATGGTTGAGAGAACTATATATATATATATATATAACTTCAACATATCAAACATTTTGTTAAGCTTATTCATAGAATAAGTAGGTGAAAACTAATATATCCAATCCTACTCATTTTCATTAATTTTTTTTACTCAACAATAAATCTAAGGATAATGTCCCTTGAAGAAATATGGACTATTCATAATTTCTCTCTTTAATATAGGAATTAAATTATATATTTAACACCCTATGTCATGATACTACATAAAATATTTATTTCTTGTTTTTCTTTTAAGGTCTAGCATGTATAAGACATCAACAAACAAGAATTCTATAATAGAACAAATACTAGTTAACACTTTGAAATAGGTCAAGGCTCGTAAATCAAAAGGCAATATATAATACAAATTGAGGTTTATTGAGCACTGACTACATAATTCTATCAACTTGATCTACTTAATAGATAAGCATGTGATATCTAAACAATGACCTTCAGGTTAAGGTAAAATGGTATTACATTGTTTTAGAAATGCTTATCCTCCTTATGCACAAATATAAAAGTCTATTGTACCCCAAGACAAAATTAGGCTGCGCGGATATAATCATACCATTACTAAATTGAACAATGCTTTGATACAGTGTGGAGAGAAGGGACTAATGTGAAATAAAATGTGTGTGTGTGTGTGTGTGTGTCTATATATATATATATATATATATATATTGACAACAATTTGCAAAGTATCGGTATTCCCAAATCAACAAAATAATCAAAATAAATATAAGAGTATGGACTAAAACCTATCTTTTACTATTCTCCTTATCAAAATTTGAATATTTTCAAGGAAAAACTATAATTGTTAAGAATGTTAAGAAAATAAATGGAAATCTTGAAATCCATCCATAGAGCACAAGCTTGAGCAATATTACTGGATACTAAAAACAATTCTTGAGAACAAAATCCCAAAGACTAGCCAAGATGGTTCCTAAGGATGCCTCCACCTCCATCCTTGCCTGAATTCCCCTTGGCATCTCCACCAAATTTGAGCTTCAAATTTGGCCAAGCATTCACAAAAGCCATCTCATAATCTCTCACTCTCTTAATCTTCCTTTCTATGAACACTTCCAAGTTCAGCCAAATAATTCTCTAAAAGGTCAAATATCCTACTAACTTCTCTTTCCTTTTCTTGAAAAACACTCTTATTTCATTCCAACCAAAATTTCCATTGTATTGCAAAAATATTTGGTTGATATTTAAGGGACATGGCACTCTATGCACTTGGTTTTGGAGCATGTAGAGATAATAATTTGGATGAAGAAGACTTGAAATATGTATACCATCCACATGGGCAGTCTTACATTCAAGTTATATTCTTTCTGTAACATTTCTAACCGATCTCACCAAGATTTTTGTTATCTTTTACCACTATCCAGTTTGCATCTATATCTCAATAAAGTATTCTAGTTTTATTTTGGTTAATTGCAAATTTGTAGAGTTTCATTTTAAGATACTCATAAGTTTGGTATGCATTTATTCATAACAGTACCCAGAGTTTACTATAGGAAATCTGTTGTAGGATAACTTTGATTTACAACTACAAAGAAATATAATGATGTTGTCAGAATAGAAAATAATGAACTGTTGTTACATAGAAGTTCAAATGTAAATTTATTGCAAAAATTCACAAAGATGATCAAGTGCATTTCTAACCTCTTCAATGATGTTCTTTAATCTATTACATTTTTGGGGCAGCATTTAAATTTAGAAAACTGTAACATAGTTGTTTGGACTATAAACACTCCTCTTCCATGCCAAGGCACTAAACATGATCCTCGTACACCAGGTATACAATCCCACATCTACTATTACAACTCTATGCTAGTATGAGATATATTCAACCCTACTTTTTACCTGCACTCAGTTGTGGAATCTAAAAGTGATAACACCATCCAGAATCAATCATTGAAGTTCAAATATGTTGAGGATGATCTTGTAAGTATTGGTTTATTTCTTGAGTATGGTAATATTGAGGATGTATGGATTTTGGATGCCCCCTTCTAGAAATAAATTAGATGGGTATTGGTTGAACCAAATTAAATTTCACGAGCAAAAAACATTCTGGAATTTGGCTTCTGAATATGAATCTTTAATCAATGAAATTATGGAGACAAAAAGAAAAATTCAAAAATATGTATTAAGAAGTGCAAAAAATATTGGGCATGATGACTATTGTAGCAGAAATGGTCTTTGATATATTGTACTCTATAAAGCCACAGGTAATGATAGTCGAGGAAGTAGTAGAAGTCTTGGAAGGTTAGTTGTTAGCTTGCCTAAATCCTCAAATTGAGCATCTAATTCTCATAGGAGATCACTTGCAGCTCTGACCTTCGATTGCTTCTTCACAACTTTCCCTTAAGTACAAATTCATCATTTCTTTGTTTGAAAGATTGGTGACCAATGGAATAGAATATAAAATACTAAAATACAGAGGAGAATGAGGAATTAAATTTCTTATCTTCTCTAAAAAATTTATCCCACCATTAGAGATCATAGATGTGTTAAAACCTTAGACAATGTTAGAGGGGTTATGAGCAATGTATATTTCCTGGATCATTGGATAGTTCAGGTAGAAAATTCAATAATGAGGAGGATGATTCGGTGGTTGAGTTTTCCCTCTATCTAATGAAAAAATGTGGCTATTCTCTAAAGGATATAAAAATTCTTAGCATGATAGATCTCAAGCTACTGAGACACATCAACATTTCTTGCAGCATTTTTCTAGAAAAAAGAGGGTTTTGGTTAAAGACCACAGTGAAGATGCACCAAGGTTAAGATGAATTGATGAGTTTTAGGGGGATGAAAATGACATTCTAATTCTTTCCTTGGTAAGGAATGCAACTCAAACACAATCTTCATATACATAATCTATAGGTTTTTTGTGGATTCCAAATAGAATTCTTGTTGCTATGAGTAGAGATAAATTAGGGCTTTATATATATGGGAATGCATAACTTCTTGTTGGGAAAAGTAAAATATGGGCTAACAATGATAAAGGAGGAATCAAAGTGTATGTTGTAAAGAGAAATGGAGGACTGAAATGAATAGAAGTGAAACATAATGAAGACATTTGTATTTGGAAACCCCAAGGAGGAGCTAATTCCAAATGGTAGCGGCAAATTCTTTTGTGTCATGGTGCATTGCTCAAATAATAGTATGGATTCAAAATATTAGTACTATCAAGTCTATATCTAAACTTCCACCTTTTCTTAACAACCTTGTTACAACTTCAATTCTCCTCCTCATTTGTCTTGGGCTACCAAAGTCTTCTTATCGCATGGATTGTGGAAATCTACTCACTTTTATTTAGCTTCAATTTTGTATTTGTAGTTTCTTTCCAAAGGATAGGTCTTTAGAAAAGTTTAACACAAAAAGAAAATAGCTTAGAAGGATCATCCATATTAAAGAATGTCCTCTTCTTCCTTAAGATATACCATTCATCCACCAGAATCTACAAAGAATTGAAAATAAATTTTCTTATTCATAATTATGTTGAAGAGATGACTGTGTTTGATTCCAAAACTTTGATTTCAAGTTCATGTCTGAACACTCACTCAACCAAACCAATCCCATGCTTCTAGAAACTCACAATGGTCCATTAACAACACCAAACCTCTACTATCACATTGAACATGTCAGTTGACTATGACTATCCCAATCAACACACAACATCTACTTACTAAGGCTATTCTCATGACCGGTCTATATCAACCCTAACTGTCCACTTCCTTAGACAATACACATAAACTCATTGATTATTCAATCCCCAAATATTTGGAAATATAACCATAAAAAAACTCATGACTTTTCCCACACTTCTCAACTCTCAACACACTAATATTCATGGTTCTATTAACAAAAAGAAACAATACCAACCTTCCTCATTGTCAAAACAATAACTCACTAGTCTTTTTGATAGACATGTACACAGTCATCCATAAATTTTGACTCCGATCAAATTTCTTCGATCACTCAAGTTAGCTTTGACACAACTTGTCTCTCTCAAACATATCCAAAATTTGGCCAGATACAATAGTTGAGTTGGGAGATATTCCCCTCAGACCGAGATTGTATTTTCTATGACAGTCATTCCTTCATTCTTCAACAACTATTATCTTCCTCTGTTCAAAACTCACACCATCTGTATCCTTGTTCCCTATAACTTTTGGGACAATTAATATACATCTTCCTCCTCATCACTGTCCAAAATGAGAGGCTTACTCAATGTGAAAACCTAAAAAAATAACATTTTAAAAGCTCTTGGGTTAACCAAGATAAGGGTTACCAGTCTGCACACAAATTGGAATATCTTATCTGACACAAAGAAAAATCAGATGAAATAAAAACCAAATTGTAGTGACGTATCCAAGCCTCCATTAGATCCAATGAATTATGGTTCAAAACATTAATTCTCTAACATGAATAAATGTTTGTAATCAGACTGTCTTAACGGAGAAACATAACTAAAATATGCGCTCACTTTTTATTGATCTAAATCTTCATACATAGACTAGATCCCCACTCTCTAATGTTTTATAGAGATAAATAAACTTTTTCCCAGCCATGGAAACCAACCCAACTCCGTTGAACTACCTTTAAACCACCTTTTGACCGGTTACACCCTCTAACAAGTCCTATTACCTGAATGTCAATTTAACAACTTTTTGACCTTTCAAACTTTAGGAACTTAATTGTCTCCCCTATTACATTCAAAATGGTCTTTTAATGACCTACATACATATTTCATCTCTTAAACATACCAAGCCACTAGATTAGCCTTTTAGGCCCTTTATGCTAACTTTGGGAACTTTTAACACTTAACACACTATGACTCCAATTACATCAAAATGGCACTGATGGCCATGAGTATATTATCAAATGACTTATAGGTCTTATTTTAAAAGAAAATGACCACACATGGCCTTAGTTATTATTGTCACTAAGGATTGCACCCGTGAATGTCTAAGTTTAGAACTTAGCAATCCTGTGAAACATGGGACTACTTTCAGGCTGTGGGTAACCTATCAGAAAGTAGACCTCCAGATTAGAGGCCATCTTCCCATTGAATCACTTGAAACTTAAATAAACTTTGAAGGAAAAGGGAGAGAGAGAGTGCATGCAATTGAAACTAAAACTAGGTAATTCACCAAACTGAGTAGATCCACAAACTACAAAATTCTTACAATGGAATTCAAACATAACCTGAGCATCACAACTTCTCCCTAACTCTGATTTTTCCCTTAGAAATAACAAGGTTCTGGTTGTAAATGAGAAGGGAAAATGAATTCCACAACCCCAAATACCTTCAAATGCACACAGATTGAGACTTTAGGAAATAAAAGTGTTTATGAGCATCTAAATGAACAAAATATCAAGTAAAGGACTAACTTTCATCACAATACATGATATAAAATCTGCCAAAACAACTCACAAAACTATAGGAATAAGAAGGAAAATTTCTATGAATTGAATTGAAAGGAGCCAAAATACAACTTGCTTTTCCAGAGCTACAAGCATTCACGTCCAAGAAAGAGAGAATGAAGAACTAACCTCTGTAATCACCTGAAATGGACAAAGATCAAATCAAAGAAAATCAAGTTAAATCAAGGCAAATCAAGGACATAATTGAATCAATTGAATCACAATGCATAATTAGCCAATCAAAATGAAAATCAAGTCTTAATTTGAGATAAATCAAAATTGAGAGTATTTTAATCAAATGCAATAAAATCAAAGTACAATTAAATCAAATAATTGTATAGTCTTGGATTAAATCAAATTCAACCCATTCAAGGGGTACATGGCTAAAAAAATTCATTTAAATCAATTAATAAATCCTAATTACTCTCAACAACCACAAAGGGAGGAAAATCAATCAACCAATGAGAATAAAGGAAAGGCATTCACATGGATCAAGCTAAATTCAATCTCATTCACTCAAAGTCTTGACTATTGATCTTGTCTACTTGTCCCAAGCTTTGAGGACACAAACTTTTCTTTGTCTTCAAAGGGTGGAACCAAAGACTCAACCATGGTTTAACCATGATCAAATACAACTACACCCCCTCCCATTGGAAAATCTATAAAAGGAAGGCCTAAATCCTTCATAATGATCATCCACACATCTGAGAATTGCATTGAACCTCTTGTAATTTGAGCTTAGAAAGGCATTTGAGAAGCATTTTAGCATTTACTTTGATCTAATTATTAGCAATAGCATTGTTATCTTTATCATTCTCATTCTAGGACTGTCATTAATGGAAGCTTTTTGAGAGCTATTCATTAACAATCTTAGTTAAAGAGCCATGGGATGCTCAATTAGTCATTATTTTGCTAAATAGTTACTCTATTGCTTTGTGGTTGTATTTAGTTACTATTTTCAATTATTGATTAACCTTAATTCTATGAAGGCACTTTCCCTAGTGTACAAAATGGTGCCCACTGTGGGGCAGAATGCTCTACTTCATTAATCATATAGAAATTTTTCATTATTTCCAAATTTGCATTCATTAACCCTCAGCTTTTTTAGGAAATAATGCTTTTGCAAGAAGAAACAACACTTTCAATCACTGTTCTGGTGCTTCTGTGGCAAAGTTGTGTGCCTTTCCATCAATCTACAGCACCTTTGTGAGTCATGTTTTTAGTCTCCTTATCTTTCAGCACTTTTGCATTGTAAAAGAGCACTTTGCTCCTGACTACTAGGTGCTTTCACTGGTTTTCTGAGCACTTTTGCATAAATTTTTCTGCCTTTGCTTATTCTAGTAGCACTTTTAAGAGTTATTTGTGCGCTTTTGCACTTTACTGACATAATCAAATAGCGCTTTCAATCAGATTAGCTATGCTTTTGAGCAATAAAATAGCGCTTTCAATTAATTCTAGTGTGCTTTTGCAGAATTTTATGAATTAATTAATCTGACTGTGGCAAAATGACTTTTATTCTGCAGGATGATAGGGCATAAAAAGGCAAGAAAACTAGAGACAAAATTCAATTAGGAAGGCAAAACTTTAGCCAAAAAGATCAAGAAGGGGAACATAGCTCATATCAAAGTGGTTCTTGAAACAACACAAGAAGAAGACAATCAGGTATATCAGAAATATCTTTCTATTATTGAAGCATAAAAATCAAAATTCATATCTTTAAATTGGATTTTTAGTCCTTAAGTTCAAGTTTTCCTTAAAACTTTGCAATTAAGGTGTTTAAAAGTTCAATACATTTTTAGTTGCTTCATTCATTTTGCTTTGATTTTTCCTCATTGTGATTGTTGGTGTTGACTAACTTGTTGGAGGACAAGCACATTTTGAGGAGGCTATTGCCAAGGTGAGTTGAAAAACAATGACAAAACCTTTCAAAAATGCCCCTAGCTTAGGCTAGCTACAAGGAAAGGTATTTCTCTATTCAAGCTTGCACTTGATCAAATTGCGGCATTCTTTGAGCATAGCTTAAGATAAAATAGGAAATGAATTACACACTTCAATTTTAAGAATCTCCTTGTCAAGAGATTGGGAAAGAACAAACGTGTGTTTAAGTGTGTGGAACAAAGAAAGACAATAGGGATATGCTCTTCACTCTTTGAGTGAATCAAACTCCCAAACTTGTCGGCCTAAGTTCATTTCTTGTTTTCCATATACATGCTAGAGCAATAGTGGGCTCGCCCCCCAAGTTTTCCTTAACAAGGCCAATGAGAGGGATAACCCAAAGTGGGATATGCTCACTTTTTGTCATGGGAATCCAACCCACTCTAAAATGAAATGCATACATCCTTAATGGGGTGTGTGACAAATGGATTTTAATTTTTCAACCTTCCTCTAGTAGTCCTCATGGATTGTGCAAAATCATACCTCGGTGCGTGTGGGAAGCCCCTTAACATACTTAGGGGATGAGAGATTAAAGTCTATTTGAACAGAATCAATACTAAATCCTTGATAAAATAGCAAGACCACCTTCTAGAGCCATGTTTATGAACCAAATCTTGTGCTAGGTAGGTGCTTGAAGTGCATTCTTTTGAAAAACCTATGATAACGTTCTTCAAATCAAACATTTTGTGTTTAAGAGGGTAAAAAGAGACAAGTGAATGTGTGATTGTTGTGTTTGGAATACATAGACAAGTGAGAGAGATCCATTGAAAATCATCTTATATTTTTAAATCTCTTCAATATAAAATCAAAAAATTTTAAATCAAGGATCATCCCAAATCAAATCCTTGTTGGATGTTGGTTTCCACATGGTCCCAAACACATAGGGTATCATTACCAAGAGATAGTACTATTTTTGTAAACCCAAGGCAAGAAGTTGATTACCAAAGTGTTTTCAAAGATCCTAATCAAGAAGAAATTTTCATGAACCTATTTGAACCAAGACTTGAAGAGATGGGTGATATGAATTCAGCCTATCATAATATCAACAATGCCAATTATAATCCTAAGGAGACACTTGAAGAAAGGTTTGAGAAAGCTGCCCAAGACAATGATTTCCTAGAGGTTATGGAGAAATTAATAGATAAAGATAGGGAGAACATCTTCCTAAACCTAGCACAAAAGGGGGTAAAGCTGCCCTATGACTTTGATATTGACCAACTCAAGAAAGACCAACACCAAGATGATCCTATGAATGTTATGACTAGGAAAATAAAGGCCTTCCAAGAGCAAATCGATACCATGAAGAAGGCAGCCGAACCTAAGGCCTTTTCCATAGAAGCTTTGTGTCCTTTTCCTTTTGACAAAAGTTTAGCAATGGTATCTTTCCCTTTCAATACCATCTTTCCTAAATACGATAAGTACATGGGTAAAATGGACCCACGAGACCATTTAAGGGAGTTTTGCACCCTAAGCATAGAGTTCATGCACAATGATACTTATCTAATGAGACTTTTTCCTAGAAGCTTAGGAGGACCTGCAATGGAGTGGTTTTCAAAACTAACCCCCGGAATAAAATCCTTTGAGGAGTTAGCCTCCAAGTTCATAACCCATTACTCTTATAACATTGAGCATGAAATTACTATGCCCAAATTATGTGATACCAAACAAAAAGATGGAGAGTCCTTTTTAGGATTCTTACAAAGGTGGAGGACCATTTTTGCAAGGTATCCACGAAGTATCCCAGAGAAAGAGAAGATGGAAATCTTCACCAACAATTTGACCTCGAAAATGAATTATAGATTACAACTTCAATGTCCCCCAACATTTGAGAAACTCATAAAAAATGGGATAAAGATTGAAGATGTCTTGGTCAAAAGAGATGAAGTTAAATTATTTAAGGATAACAAGTCCAACAACAAAAAAAACAACAATAATAATAGCAACAACAATAATTATGTGCCTAAGTATTTCAATAATCAAGGTTCCAACAATAACAATGATAAATCTAAATCTTGGACAAAGAATAATAATAAAAACCTTTTAAATGATGGAGTTGTGGAAGCACACAACTTAAAGTCTACCCCTTTTATATTACCATATGGAGCTAATTCTTCAAATAATGTTAATCAATCAAATAAAGCTCCATTTAATTCCAATAATTCCAACAACAATCCCAACACTTCCAACAATAAGACTTGGGATAAGTCAAAATCAAACTCCAATTATAACAAAATTAAATTCACCTACTTAGGTGAACCTTTGGAGAATGTACTAAGAACCTTGTTGGCCAATCAAGTTATCACGTTACTTGACATATCAAGTTATGAACCCGAAGTCAAACCTTATTGGTGGAATGCATCTCATCATTGTGAATACCATCGAAAAAGAGGTCATCCAACCAATGAGTGCATGAAATTGAAGCACTTATGCAAGATCTAATTGATAATAACACCATCAAAATTGAAGGGCCTCAAAACAATGAGGATCACACGGTCTACAAGAATCCCTTTTTGAATCATGAAAAGGGTGAGTCATCGAATCAAAATCATAAAAAGGGTAATGAGAAAGTGAACCTTGCTCACACATATGATAACATGATAAACACCCTACGAGAGGATCAAACCATAAATGTTATCATAGTGAAAGATAAGTCAAGGGAAGTATCATCAAATGTTGTCACTAGGGGGCAAGCATAAAAAATTATGCTACCTACCAATGCTCCAAAAGTGGTGATATCAAACCAAGCTTCAACATCATCATCAAAGCAATACAACTTGGTAGATCAATTGCAAGGAACTCCCGCTCAAATTTCTATTCTTGAGCTGCTCAAACTATCACCAATTCATAAGGATATCTTGGAAAAAGCCTTGTTGGAAACAAATGTGCCTCTAAATTTGGAGGTAGACAAATTCCAAACTATGGTAGGGCACCTAATCGCACCTCATTGCCTATCATTTTTCGAACAAGATGACATGTCTCTTAATCATCCCCAAAATCTGCCCTTACACATAGAAGTGTTGATCCACAAGAATAGGGTTAAAAGAGTCCTTATAGATGGAGGTGTTGGCCTAAATATTTGTACCCTTAGCTTGGTAAAAGCCCTAGGATTTTCTGAGGAGGCTATTGACCCAAAGAAGAAAATAACCATAAAAGCCTACGATGATGAAGAAAGAGCATCATGAGGAGTTATAGTCTTACAAATAAGAGTTGGTCCCATGCAAAAAGAGACCATAAGCCAAGTGTTAGACTTGAATTTGACTTACAATATTTTGTTAGGAAGGCCATGGATCCATGAAATGAAAGTTGTTCCTTCAACTTATCATCAATGCTTAAAATTCCCATATCTAGGTCAATAGATAATGGTAAGTGGAGATCTAAATCTATTCCAATATTGTAATAATGTCAAGCCTATCAATGACTCATTGGTTCCACATAATGCTGAAGGGTCCATACCTAAGCAAGTAGAGCAAGGTCAAAATTCTAAGAACACTTCTTGGTTGAAGGGAAAGCAAAATATGGAAGAAGAAGTTATTATTGAAGACACACCAAAACTCATTAACCCAACTACCTCAACTAAAGGAAAAGAGAGGGTTAACGAGGATGAAATTATTGAAGAAATAAAAGAATATCATATACAAGCTACTCAAGTATTCACCAAAGAGGCCCATTATCAAAAGATGGACCAAATGATGAAATTTTTTGACAAACAATGTAAGATTAAGCAAAAGGGAGTAGGCGAATACTCCTTATCTATGATGGATCTACCTTTATCACCCAAGTCCTTTGGGAAACCCTCAAATCTACCTCATAGATATAATGATAACTTTGTGAGGGAAAGTACATCATCCACCATGGATGAAGAGGATAATGAAATTTTGAATTGGTTGTACAATGATGAAGAGTCAAGTGCCCATGTCAAACATATCCAAAATGTAACCATTCCCGCACATCAATATGGGAAAGGGTTTGCAATCATGCAAAAGATGGGATAAAAAGGTCAAGGACCTCTAGGTACAAAGAATGAAGGGATCATTGAACCCTTAGAAAGTACATGGCAAGATTCTAAGGAGAAAGTGGGAATAGGGTATCTTGAAGAAGGATACACTCAAAAACATCATCCCCAACTTTATAGCCAAATATTACAATTAGAGTCTCATAGTGATGAGGATTCTAATGAATGGGAATGGGAGACCCTATCAGATGAGTCATGCCAAGACAAGGGTATTGATGTTATTCATACCTATGCTTCTACCAAAAATAAAGGACCCATGACAGAATCAACTTCAAATCAAGCATCTAGTTCTAGCCAAGTGATTCTAAATGATGTAACAAGTATAGAGATAGAAATCAATGAGTGGGTAGGTGAACCATACGTTCCTTCATGGAAACCTACTATGGAAGAATCAAATGCGAGGTTTAATCCACATGAGTTCTATCCCACAGAAACCTAAGAGGACTCTAGTGAGGGGTTCTTTGATCCTTCTTCTTTAGAACATTTAGAGGAAGCCCATGTCCGAGATTTTCAAGATACAATGTATGAACCCTCCAATAACAAGATCTACACCTTAAACCCAATTGAGACAAACCCCAAGTGTTGACCCATTAACTCTCATTCATCCAGACCTAATTTAATGGAATGCCATTGAACCAACTACCTTGCCAATTTTCTTGAATGACAACATGGTGTCCCAATACCTCAATGTGGTTGAACCTTCTTCTATCAGAGAATATCAAGAATAAATGATCAAAGGGAGCATCCAAACTTGTAATCCGAGAAAAAATGAAAAAAAAAAAAATAGAAAAGGAAAAGGAAAAGAATCAAGTGTTGAAAACCACTTTGTGGCAACATTAGATCAAGAAAAAAAAAAGAAATAAAGGATGTTTCCAAAGGTGAAAACCCAACTGGGGCACCTATGGAAGGGAGTTTGGATGTTCTACTAGAACACTATGAAGAAAGATCTCTGATCTTAATCGAGCCAACAAAAAAGATAAACATTGGATAAAAAATAGAGCCAAAGTTCATCCACTTAGCAACATCCCTATCTAGCAAAGAAAGGACATAATTCATTAAGTTCTTTAAAGAAAGAAAAATTAACTTTGCATGGTCTTATGATGATATGCCAGGTTTAGACCCAAATTTGATAATGCCTCATCTCAATATCAAGGAAGGAGCAAAACCCGTTAAGCAAAAATTAAGGAAAATGCATCCTCATATAGCCCTACTTGTCAAAGTGGAGTTAGAAAAACTATTGAAAGTGGGATTTATAAGGGCCATTGATTATGCACAATGGATCTCAAATATAGTGCCAGTATCAAAAGTAGACAAATCCATCAGAATCTGCATGGACTTTAGAGACTTAAACTTGGCATGTCCTAAGAACGATTTTCCACTTTCGAGTATTGATGCTATTGTAGATTTAAGGGCGGGGCACTCTATGTTCTCACTCATGGATGGATTTAGTGGGTATAATTAGATAAAGATAGAACTAGAAGACCAAGATAAGACCATTTTTACATGTGCATGAGGTACATTTTGCGGGAATGTTATGCCATTTGGGTTAAAGAATGTGGGAGCAACCTACCAAAGAGCAATGACCACAATATTTCATGATATGATGCATAAATTCATGGAGGATTATGTGGATGACATATTAGCCAAATCACATTCAAGGAAAGAACACCTACCAGTCTTAGAAATTTTTTTTGAAAGGCTAGAAGAATTCAAAGTGAGACTCAACCCAAAGAAATGTGCATTTGGAGTTCAATCCGGCAAACTCTTAGGTTATATTGTATCTGCCAAAGGGATAGAGGTGGATCCCACTAAAGTAAAGGCTATAATGGAAATGGAAGCACCCAAGAACATTAGTCAGATGAGATCTTTACAAGGAAGGATCCAATCCATTAGGAGATTTATCTCCCAATTAGCGGAAAAATGCCACAATTTCAATCAACTCTTACACAAAGATACAATATTCAAATGGGATGAAAAGTATGATGAAGCCTTTAGTCTATTAAAGAAATATCTTATGAATCCACCAATCTTGATGTCACCTATCAGAGGCAAGCCCTTGATCTTATACATTTCAGTAACAAAAAATTCATTGGGGTCACTTTTAGCACAAGAGGATGAAACAAGAAAAGAGAAGGCAATTTACTACATTAGTAGAACCCTAGTCAAATATGAGCTAAACTATACATTTATGGAAGGGCATGCTTGGATGTAGTTTTTGCTTCACAAAAATTATGCCATTATATGCTAGCCCACAAGATAAGGCTCATTGCCAAAATTGACCCTCTGAAGTATCTACTAAGCAAAACAACATTGAATGGAAGACTAGCAAAGTGGGTGATGATACTAGGTGAATTCGGCATAGAATATGTCGATAGAAAATCCATCAAAGGACAAGTAATTATAGACCAATTAGCTAAAGCACCACTTCATGATGATCATCCTATACAAATTGAATTCCCAGATTCAGAGATTGTGAATGTTGAGGTAAAAACATGGCAACTTTATTTTGATGGTTCGTACACCCACCATGGATCAGGAGCGGGAATACTTCTCATCACTCCTCAAGGCTCTACTATCCCAAAATCCTAAAAATTGTTATTTCAATGCACAAACAATATATCAGAATATGAAGCATTGGTTATTGGAATGAAGCTGGCATTAGAGTGGAAAGTGACAGAATTAAAAGTTTATGGAGATTCACAATTGGTCATAAATCAAGTTAATGAAGAATATCAAAAAAAGGATGACAAATTGGTACCCTACAAAACCATGGTGGAAAATCTCAAGATGTATTTCATACTCATTACATTTGAGCAAGTGTCGAGAGAAAAGAACAAAGCAGTGGATGCTATGGCAACTTTGGCCTCACTTTTGCAGACACCTGATATGAGTTCTTGGTAGAAGTAATTCAACCCATGTATGAACCAACCCACCCTTACACCATTTTCTTTCTAACTACAAATGAATCACCCTGGTATGGTCCAATTTATACTTACTTAAAGGATCAAATCCTTCCCTTAAACCAAACTAGAAACCAAAAGAAAAGCTTCATTCGACAAGCAGCCAAATATACTATATTTTCTGAAACATTGTATCAAAAAAGTCTTGACGGAATGCTCCTTAGGTGTTTAGAAGAGGAAGAATCAAATTTAGCCTTACAAGAAATCCATGAAGGAATTTGTGGATCACACTCAAACAGATTATCCCTAGCCAAGAAACTTCTAAGGATAGGATATTTTTGGCCTACCATGGAAAAAGATTCATGTGACTTTGCAAAAACTTGTAAGAAATGTCAATTCCACAGGAATTTGATACATGCACCCACACAAGAACTCCATCCTATGACAACACCATGGACATTTTATCAGTGGGGGCTAGACCTAATAGGGATGATTTATCCACCATCTTCAAATGGTCATAAATTTATCATCATAGCAACTGAATATTTTACTAAGTGGGTAGAAGTTGTACCCCTATCAACTGCAATAGGCAAACAAATTTCTTTGTTTATCCTTAATCACATAATTTGTAGATATGGCATACCTCATGCCATCATAACGGATAATGCAAGGCATTTCAAGAACAAAGACTTAACAAAATTATGCACTAAGTTTCACATGATTCATCATTCCTCTTCAATCTATTACCCTCAAGGTAATGGGCAAGCCGAAGCAACAAACAAAAATATCTTGAAAATTTTGAAGAGAACAGTGGATAATTTAGGAAGGGATTGGCACATCAAGATAAACCCAACCTTATGGTCTTATAGAACTAGTATCAGAACGCCAACAGGAGCTACACCTTTCTCCTTAGTCTTTGGCACAGAAGTAGTATTGCCTTTAGAGGTAGAACTTCCATCTTTGAGAATATCTATGCATGGGTTGATCAATGAAGAAGACTATAGGGTTGCAAGGCTGCAAGAACTAGAACTTTTAGATGAAAAACAAAAGAAAACATTTGATCACTTAAAGGTTTATCAAAATAGGATGTCAAGATCTTACAATAAACACATCAAGCCAAGGACATTTGAAATAGGGGACCTAGTTTTGAGAGAAAATCCCAAGAACCAAGCAGAGTGAGAAAAGAAAGGAAAGTGGGAAGCA
Organism: Chamaecyparis obtusa; assembly: GCA_027943335.1. Classification (NCBI taxonomy): domain Eukaryota; kingdom Viridiplantae; phylum Streptophyta; class Pinopsida; order Cupressales; family Cupressaceae; genus Chamaecyparis; species Chamaecyparis obtusa. The sequence goes on from BSBK01005629.1 coordinate 805,902, forward strand.
AACTGGTTAGGACCATTTCTCATTGTTGAAGATTTTGGGACCGGCACATACAAACTAGCAGATTGTGATGGTGAAGAACTGCAAGAGCCAATCAATAGCATACATCTCAAGAAGATCTACACATGAGGAAGACAAAAGAGGATAAAGAGTATCAGATGGAGCAGCATCATATTTATTGTACATAGTGAAAAGAGATCCTAAAAAATACCAAAACATTTGAAAAGCATAAAAGATCAAAAATAGCGAAAAATTGAGCATGAAGAAAGCAAAAAAATTCATATATGATCTAGAAAAAAGAAAAAAATTGAAAAAGAGAAAAATACAAAAAAAATCAAAAAGAAAGAAAGTGCCTTGGTGAAAACCTAGCAAATAGGCACCTTGGTAGCAAAAAAATGGAAAAGCTTTAAAAATAGAAAAAAGAGCTAGATCCATTCAATCAGTGAAAACCTAGTAAATAGGCACCATTGAAAGTCCAAGTTAGTCATATACCTAGAAGGTCACCTTGTAAATATTGCATTCGCCAACATTTTTATATATTGCATAATAAAACCCCATAGTTGCATTTGCAAATACCTCAAGATTTTGGTCACCTAATTGAAAAATTGTCCTAAGTCCCACAAATGAAATCAATATCAAACTGGGGGAAATCTACTCAAGAGGAGAAAGGATTCATCAAAGCAAGCTTTATTAAATCAGAGAGTCAATTCATCACACTCGAAAGAGGAACACTTAATCAAATCTACATACCAATCCAACTTGAGCCTAAAATGAAAAATTGATCCAAGAATTTAAATGATCTTATCTTTATTAGGATTAAAAATTTGAAATGTATGGAACTACACTTGAACTATGGATGTGAAAAACATGGAAAAATTTTCTAAGTGTTGAATCAATTGATGAAATCATGTCTTTCTAGCAAGTCGATGAAAGTTTTAGACTAGACAAGCTATGATGAAAGGATGATATTTTCTTGATTTCTGAATGACTGTCTTAAAATCAAAGTTTCAAATCATATATTATTTGTCTAAAGACGTGATCATCAAAGAATCATCAAGGACTTGTATATATGATAAAACTAATATTTCTACTTGTTTACGCAAATGGATACCTTGGCTATTCTGATCTTCAATATCATAATACCAAAATCCACTTGCAACATAGAATCTAACAAAATCGGTAATTGCACTCTCATGATTGGCTTCAATCAGTGATAGTCGTACCAAAGAGACCGATGGGAAAGCAAACAAAGAGGTGAAAAGTATTCATATCATCATAGTTAAACTAGTGATGGTTGTACTAAAATGAGATTCCAAAAGCGCTCAATGATGATTATAAGCTCCAAATTTTGAATAATGATAGTTAGCTGCATTCATTTTAGATTAAGTGCATTGTGTATTTTATTTTTCCTTACTTAGCTTAATTTGCAAGAGGAGAAATTAAATAAAAAAGGGGGTGTATGCAAATCAAACAATCAAAAGATCATCAAAAACCAATTATATAGGATCGAGTGTGTTGGAAATAAAAAACAAAGTGTATTACATTGGGCTACTTGCATTAATTAAATCATTATCATTTAAGTCTTGCATTAATTTAGATGTGTCCAACATTTGAATTATTAGGATCATACATTATTAAGTTCACCATTATCATTAAAGTTCATGCATGAGAAAGGTCATTAGCAATATCAAACTACATCCATAACATTGCATTAAGGAAAAATCATTACATTCATTAAAATCATTAATTACAAACATCTCATTCATAATAGTATCATTCATACATATATCATTGAAAGACCATCATTGCATCACATCTACCTATCAAAAGCAATAGATTCATTATTCATCTAATATCCATCAATAACATAAAGTAAAGCCATTACATAGCATTTATCCATTCTATGTCATATATAAGACAACCATTTCATCATCATTAGAACATATGCATACATGAGAAAATTCCATTCTGCAAAAATAAAACAAAATCACATAGAATCATATAGCTGCATATCATATGAAACATTGGGAAAGAAATCCAACACATGATGATGTCATATATAGTCAAATCAATCAAAGTATCAAATTTCATGGTACCATCATCATAAATGAGAAAGAAATCAACATCTATAGCATGATCATCAAGAAAGCAATATCTAGAGATCAGTGTCCAAACACATATCAAAGTATCAATAAACAAATAAACATCAACTGATAAAAAATGATACAACATAAATCCAATGTCTCGATAATAACAAGGAAAGGAAAGCTCATAAGACCACTCAAGCAGGAGAATCATCACCATCATCGACATTTTGAGGACCAGGTGCACTATATGGTGAACGAATCAAACTAGCCTGTAACCCATGCTGACTCATAGATGCCATAAATGACTGCATCATAGAACTCATCTATGAAACTTGCTGCTGAATAGAAGATATCTGTGTCTGCAAGGAAGCAACATCTGATGTTGAGGCAGGGGAAAAACCTTGAGCTGTAGTAGACTATGGAAGTGGAGTATAAGAAGAGGGAGCAGATGAAGATGGATCACCCAACAAGGGAACAAACTAAGAAGAAGAAGGATGTGACGAAGACAAAGGCATCAAAGTAGTACCATGTGCTTGAATGGTAGGAACAATAGAAGGAATAACAGGAGGAACCAAAGGAGGAATGACCTGCTGAGCAGGAGGACCCTGTGCCTGATCAAGCAACACCTGTGCAATCTCTACATCAACAAATCTCTCTCATCTAACATGAGGCCTTTGTATAGAAACTCTAGCCACCTGATATAAAAGTCTATCAACCTGCCCACCTCCACCCTGATCACTAGCTCTAGGAGGAATAGGAGCAGTAGATAACACTAGTATCTGTATATGACTTGCTCTCGCTCCATGATGACCCCGTTGTCCATGTCGACCTCTGATCCTACCATGACCGCCACCTCCATCATCATCATCATCACCCCCATCCTCATCATCACCACCCCCATCCTCATCAGCTCCATCATCTCCAACAAATAACTCCTCAATGCTAGGAATCCTCTCAGCAGGATCATTAAATCTAGGAAAAGGATACCTATGTAGCCAGGCACCATACTCATCTATAATGCCAACATCCATCACCTATGACCTAGGGTTCCAGGGATGATACCCCAGATCCTGAATCTCTTGAAAAACTGTGCCATAATCAACACAAGGGCCCCATAATGATCTCTTAGCTTGAACATGAGCATACATCGCTACACCCTGAGGCATATCCTGAATGCACCCATACTGATGGAACACATGACAGAAGCAAAATCTCTCAATCACAAAAGTGGACCGACCAATCATCCAATGAGGACAAAACATATATGAAAGCTCACTATCATCCTCTGGCCAAGTCTCACATCCAAGATAGGGCCTCCAAATGACAGTATCCATGTCATCTATCTGACATCACTAGTAATCAAGCTTACCCATATGGGTCTATTTGATAATACCACTGTACATCCATGCAAATGGCCAACCAGCTAGATGATCTCAAGCTGTCATAGGACATGTCACCGAGAGGTGCTCCCAAGTCCATAGCTGTAATAAAATGGTTCTAGTAGTCAAAGTAGTGGAACATTTATACACGATAGTGTGCAACTCATGATATAATTATGCTAATAAATAGGAACCCCAATCGAAATGACGGGGATCTGCCATCAAATCCTCTAAAATTGGACCCCAACCAACAACAAATCCATGTCCATGATGGTCCGGAAGTAGGAAACCACCAATAAGAGTACCAAGGATAGTAGGTAACATAGGGAATGAGATAAACTAGGCCCACTGAACATGCTGATCACCAATGGAAGCATCACCAAATACTTAGCAATAGGCTAAACCATCATACACAGTATCATAGTACACAAGCTCTCCTCAGGTAGGCAACTAGAGAAGATGATACACATCCTCAGAGGTGATGGTCATCTCACCCATAGGAAGATGGACTATGTTATGGTCTAAGTGCCAACGCTTAGCCATAGCAGTAATAAGGCCCTGATTCACACATAATTGAGGAAGATATAGAAGGAATGACAGATCACACTGGACAATGTGTTGATGGTCGGCAACACTCAAAGTAGGAATCATGTCCAAGGAAAATGGATAAGATCTACAAATACGTAAAGAACCAAGCTCCAACTACAAAAAGCAAGTTTAAACACATCAAAAAGGAAATAAAAAATTATTAGGATTATTCTAAAGTCGATCAAAAATTCATCAACAATTATCAAAACCACAATCAAATTTCATGTTTCTACACAGATATAATAGAAATTTTATCTCCACCCATCATCTAAATCTAGATGGATGATGGATATCCTAACTATAACTAAATCCTAACTAACACCTTACAACTTGTTACAAAATCTCAAAAATTGGGAACATAAACCTGACAATCAATTAATGATGTCGACAAAATTGCAACTTGGTCAAAAATCCAAAAATCTAAAATTTTGTAGAGCAAAAGGGCACATCTATATTGCGAAAGAGGCAAAAATTTCAAAAGCACCCAAATGCACATCAAAAGTGCTCCTAAAAGAAGTAAAAGCATGAAAATTTAGCAGAAGCATAGGTTAAAGTTGCAGAAGCGCTAAACCTAGGTAAAAGTGCGCAAATAAATTGTAAAAGCACGGAAGGGCTTAAATTTAGCAAGCAAAAGTGCCATAGCGATTCGCGGAAGTGCAACAAAAAAGTGCAGAAGTGCACATTTAGAGGTGAAAGCACCCTTAAAAGTGGCAAAAGTGCCCATTCATGGAAAAAAGTGCAACAAAGGGTTCTTTATCTAGAAAAAATTGGAAAAATTTGTAAAAAAACTATAAACGAAAAAAATGGAAAGGTACAAGTACTCACCGGAGGTCTTGAGCCAGGCAGCCAATGATATCGCCGACATTTCTTGAACTGATGCTCATGGATAGGGACAAACATCGTGACAATTAGAAAAGGCAAATGAGAGTAAAAGTCAAAAGATCAATGGTAAATGAAAAGTAAAAAGGGATTTTGACACCTTTATATAGGTTTTTGACCTAAAAGGAGGTAAAATTTAACCTGTGCAAGTACATTGTTACCCCATTTGACCTAATAAAATGATGTGATCATCATAATAATTGACACCGGGGCATTTAAAATTAAACGAATTCAACATCGATATCAAAAATACAAATAAAATTCATCAAAAACTTGAACTTTATCAAAATCAAATAAACAACATCAATCCTGAATCTATCAACGGTCAAATCAAGTATGAATTTTATTTCATTTCTGAGAGGGCATACCATTAGATAATCAGATTTAAATTATTAGTAACATCATCGACAATCAAGAGACCGATCATCAAATCAAAGCGAAAGCTTTTATCAAATTTTTTTTTGTAATCAAATGAATGGGGCATCATATCAAGATCAATCATTGAATCAAACATCATATCAAGATTCATCATCAAAACAAACATCATATCAGAATGATCATCAAAGAACCACATCAATCAGGAGAGTTTCATATCAATCATATCTACAACAATCTCGTATCACAAATCAATGGATCGACCATCGAAAGACATCAAATGAACATCAATGAATCAGGACCTATTATTAGCAAGATCAGAGTATTCTTTGAATTAACATGCTTCGCACGTCAACTCAAAGAGGGGCATTTGTAATCACCTGAAAATGGACAAACATCAAATCAAAACAAATCAAGTTAAATCAAGGCAAATCAAGGACATAATTGAATCAATTGAATCACAATGCATAATTAGCCAATCAAAATGAAAATCAAGTCTTAATTCGAGATAAATCAAAATTGAGAGTGTTTTAATCAAATGCAATCAAATCAAAGTACAATTAAATCAAATAATTGTATACTCTTGGATTAAATCAAATTCAACCCATTCAAGGGGTGCATGGCTAAACAAATTCATTTAAATCAATTAATAAATCCTAATTACTCTCAACAACCACAAAAGGAGGAAAATCAATCAACCAATGAGAATAAAGGAAAGGCATTCACATGGATCAAGCTAAATTCAATCTCATTCACTCAAAGTGAAAAGGAATCTTGACCATTGATCTTGTCTACTTGTCCCAAGCTTTGAGGACACAAACTTTTCTTTGTCTTCAAAGGGTGGAACCAAAGACTCAAACACAGTTTAACCATGATCAAATACAACTACACCCCCTCCCATTGGAAAATCTATAAAAGGAAGGCCTAAATCCTTCATAATGATCATCCACACATCTAAGAATTGCATTGAACCTCTTGCAATTTGAGCTTAGAAAGGCATTTGAGAAGCATTTTAGCATTTACTTTGATCTAATTGTTAGCAATAGCATTGTTATCTCTATCATTCTCATTCTAGGACTGTCATTAATGGAAGCTTGTTGAGAGCTATTCATTAACAATCTTAGTTAGAGAGCCATGGGATGCTCAATTAGTCATTATTTTGCTAAATAGTTACTCTATTGCTTTGTGGTTGTATTTACTTACTATTTTCAATTATTGATTAACCTTAATTCTATGAAGACAATTTCCCTAGTGTACAACCTCAATCACATAAGTGAGAGGTATAAAAATAAAACCTAGGAAACTGCATTTAAGACCATCAACCTCACCAAAAATGGAAGAAATATGCATATATGGCATGTGAAGATGCCTCTCAAATCCGAATGTCAGATTCCTAGGTTTATAGGGGTAGTGGAAAAGTAGGATGCCTAAAAAAGGTGGTCAAAAGACAACCTTGTCCCCACAAGTCATGGTCTAAAAATAACATTCTAACAATGGTTCATAAAAACACCATTGTCAGAAATTACAATGATAAGAAATGATTTTACATTGAAAAAATTAATTACCCCCAACCTATGCCAATGTATGTGGATTTAATTATATTTTAAAATAGTTCTCAACCCAATTTAAAAAGGGGAAAATATATTTTAAAACATTTACATCTTTTAAAATAAAACCCACCTTCATGAATATACCTAAGCATAAAACCTCTAGGAAAATAAAAACATTTTAGATAGAATTTCAACCTAATCCTTAAAGGAAAAGAGAAGTCCTATTTTAGATAGAATTTCAACCTAATCCTTAAAGGAAAAGAGAAGTCCTATCGATTGGCATTTTGTCAAAGCTGATCAATGTGCAAGGAAGAGGATGTAGAAACACTGACACTCCACTGTCGATTATTGGGAAACTTGCCAAATTGAACTGGCCTTCACATCTGATCCTCGAGCTCTATTTTAGAAACATCTATTCATGGTCTTGATGGCATTATACTGTTGAGGTAGGCATTATCTTTCAGCATTTCAAAGGCATACTATTCACTTCCTCTACTTTTTTGAGGGAACTTTGTATATGGGTTTTATTGCTTTCTCTACATTTTGAAGGCATACTGGTTTATCTTGTTGCTTTCAACATTTGAAAGCTCATGGATAAACTAGGGCATCCATGTTTCATTATTTCATTGTTTCATTATGTTCATGGCCTGTGAGCTAGGGCACTATGTTTTGATACTTCTCTATGTTCATATTGGGGCTGAGAGCCATGACTTTGTATCACTGTTGAATGTTTCCTTGTTATTACTTCCTTTATATGCTTATGGCCTCTCCATTATTTCTAACCCTGTGACTATATTAAAATATTTGCATGAAGGCCTGGTGACCCGTGAACTAGGGCATTAGATGCTTGGTTGATCACTATTGCATACTGATTACTAGCATGTTACATCTACTTGTTATGAGGGAGCTCGATGATCTATGGTTAGGGAACTGCATTTTGAAATATACACTACTTCCTAACATGTGTAATAGCTAGGGCATTGAAATATTTTTGTTAAAAAGAAAACCGTGCCATTCTATTCTTTGGTGACTTGCGAGCTGGAGAGGCAAGGCATGCTGGATATTTCCTTCACATGCTCATGAGCTATGCTAGTTTATTGTTCATTTATGCTTGATGTATGAAAGCCCCATGCTCATTTGTGTTTGTGATGACACATGATTGTTGGTGCTTACCAATTTTAAGGAGCTTGAGAGCTTCTTTGGCATCGTTCTTCATGGCTTAGACACTCATGTGTTGTTTATGGCCCATGAAAAACTTATGATACATCTCCTATCTTGGTTATATGCCGTGTCATGTTGCTCACTATTTTTTTACCATGTATATCTCAGGATTGTTGTAGTTCACTGCATTATTGTTGGCATCATTGCTTTTGTAGATGCATTGTTTGTTCATATTTTCTAGACATGTTGTTTTCTAGACTATTTAATCACTACCATGACTGATCACATTGAATTCGTGAGCCTACTAGAGGAACATAGAATGATTCCTATGTGTTCATTTTTTTTCATGGGGCCTGTGAACTATAGAGAAGAATCTCATCAATTTGATGCATTGTGAGCTGTAGACTCCTAGTATCACTGATTTTCTTTTGATTCTTGGTATCTGCTATTATGTAATATGGCATCATCCATTTTTTATCTCAGCATGTTCACTGATTGTATTAAGATGTATTGTTGTTACAAAAAATTTGAAATGCTTGTGTTGTGATCAATCAATATGGCACTTGATTTGTTTTAATTACTGATCTTACATCCACTGCTATGCTAGATTCCTAATTCTTGCATAGGCCATGAGCATGAAGTATTGAGTTATTTCTTGACTATACTTTCTATTCAAACTTGGGGCCGAGCTTACTGGTTAGTGACTTTGATTGGCATTGTGTATTTAACTATTTAGCATGGTTGTTATATATTTTCATAAGACATCAATGCTATTTTTATGTTGATGCCACCTTTTATTGGCTTGATTCATGTGCCTTATTTTTTGGGAGTATTACCTTACCACTTTGATGCTAAATAATTCTCATGGTACCCCCATCTTCATGCCCATTTTTTGACTGCATAGTATTCACTAGTTTAATCAATGTACTAGGATATCTTCTTGGTATAATGGAACCATACTTGACTCATCATAACTATCTCATTGCTCCATACTTGAGGCCCATTTGATGACATACTATTTGGTGCTCATCTTTCCTGGCACATGCACTATCCATTTACTATTCCATGTGATGATATGCCATCCTTATAAGGCATTGTGTCACTAATTCACCAACTGTAGCCCCTTTGTATTTGGTTCATAATATAGATTTGAACATGCTTCATGCCATGATGTACCTATGTTGATGATGTATGCCCCTTTGAATCTTCCAGTGCTTGATCATGCTTCATTTGATTTGCCTTTATGATATTTGAATGTTCCATTGATACTGCTTCATCTAGTTGCCTCCTTGTTTGACCATGGGTGCTCTTGGCTTGTGATGTTGTCTTTGTCGAGGGAAATTGAGGTTTTCCCAATAAAGCCCACATCATAGGGCAGCATCATTCATCTGGATTCCAACACTCTACTATTGTTCTTGTACAAATGATCAAAGAACTGAGAGGATGGTCTTCCCAAAAGACCATCCTCAAAGTGCAGTGATCATCTGTACAAGAACAATAATAGAGTGCTAGAATCCAGATGAATGATGCTGCCCTATGATGTGGGCTTTATTGGGAAAACCTCAATTTCCCTCGATAAAGACAACATCACAAGCCAAGAGCACCCATGGTCAAACAAGGAGGCAACTAGATGAAGCAGTATCAATGGAACATTCAAATATCATAAAGGCAAATCAAATTAAGCAAGGTCAAGCACTGGAATATTCAAAGGGGCATACATCATCAACATAGGCACATCATGGCATGAATCATGTTCAAATCTATATTATGAACCAAATACAAAGGGGCTACAGTTGGTGAATCAGTGACACAATGCCTTATAAGGATGGCATATCATCACATGGAATAGTAAATGGATAGTGCATGTGCCAGGAAAGATGAGCACCAAATAGTATGTCATCAAATGGGCCTCAAGTATGGAACAATGAGATAGTTATGATGAGTCAAGTATGGTTCCATTATACCAAGAAGATATCCTAGTACATTGATTAAACTAGTGAATACTATGCAGTCAAAAAATGGGCATGAAGATGGGGGCACCATGACAATTATTTAGCATCAAAGTGGTAAGGTAATACTCCCAAAAAATAAGGCACATGAATCAAGCCAATAAAAGGTGGAATCAACATAAAAATAGCATTGATGTCTTATGAACATATATAACAACCATGGAAGACCATCCTCTCAGTTCTTTGATCATCTGAATGAGGCTAACAACAGTGAATCAACTTCTTCTGTATCTGCACATGGAACAAACAAGTTAGTAAAAACATGGTATCTCTTTTTATTCTTCCAGCATCTTTTCCTGAGTGTACATGCCCTATAGCATAGCCCTTCCCAGAGGTGTATGACTGAGTGCATATATGCATGCTTATAAATATTATGGTACCATACATTGTTTAGATCCATTGGATATAACCCCACCCCTTTCTCTCTTCTCTAGAGGTTGTGGATCATAGGAGCACATTGGGAACACCTTGGATCAAGACTTCATTGCCAGGCAATGTCTGGTACCCATATATTTATGTTCATCATTTCATGTATGTATGTACTCATTTATGCAATTCTACAAATGGCTATGCTCACAGCCTGTGTGAGCTTAGATAAATGGTCTTCTCAATTCTTTCCTTTGTACAACACATTTAAAATATTGGCACATATACATGTAATGCTTTAGATGTAAAACATTTATTTTCCTTTTCATGTATCTTACTATGAAATGAACACAAATTTAAGAAAGATCACCTAATAATCCAAACTAGGGTACCAGTCTCATGTAGTAATTAGGTCTCCAAAAGATGAGTAAAAATATGATAACATTCTGGCGACCTCAATTGAGCACTTGCCTGCTAAGCATCATTGATCAGTTGCCTTTTTATCCATTGGGCATAGAGTCCCTAGTCTCAAAACTAAACTTGGCTCCCAACCAAAACAACCTCCTCCCCAACAAAATTGAAATTGAATGCTAGAGACAGACTGCTCTAGCTTATTGCTAACCAAAACTAAACTCAAAACTGAAAGCTGAAAGTAAACTTGTGTTGAAGCACTTAGGGAACACAAAACTAAAAAACTCTTATCCTACCCTACTCTAACTAGTATCAGCAAACTGGTCAAACAAATCCATTGAATGGGCTATTGAAATAACTTCCCATTCTCCTCAGAGTATTATACCATACATAATTAATGCCAAAAAGGAGGATATGGAACATAAAAATAAACAGAACTACTTGGCATATCCACTTTTGAAATTGGTAGTCCAGATTACTAACCTTGATTAGATCATAGGTGATGTCTTCTTAGGGAGTTTGATAAGATTGAACAAGCTCTTGGTCACCAAGGAATGGACTTCTGACATCACCCTCCATTGAATCCTTGAGTATGGATGTTCCACTTGACCCCACTTAAGCTATATATCTGATAAGACACCCCCTTGAGAGTATGAAACTAGGCCTTTGTTGCTTAGTATGCATCTCATTAATAACCTCAGCATGTTGATCAAAATTTTTCCCTTCCATGATGGTCTACCATACCATTTCTTCTTCTATAGTTAGAGGATCATCCTCTTCTACAATTGGAATAGCCAATAGCTCATCAAAGCTATCAAACTATCTTAGGTCCTTAACAGACACTGGCCCCTCCTCATGGTCCAGGAAACATGATTCTTGAGATTCATCCACCACTTTATTGTAGATAGGTGTAGATTCTACAACTGAGACAACATTAACCCCTTGAAATACAAACTCTTCCTCAAGAACATGCATGCTATTATCTATTTCAAGAGGATGAGGAACATCAACAAGAGTTGAGAAGAAATCATCAATTGTGAAATCAAAATCATCCTGTTGTTCTAAGTTAGCAAAAATTATATCATCTTTCTTATCATAATTAGAGAGCTCAACTAGTAGATCTTCTATTACCTCTTCTTGCTCAATATAAGAAGGCATTTCTTCAAATAAATTAGTTAGGATCTCACCATCTTCACTTACTTCCTAAACTTTTCCTTACTGATCTAATTCATCAATACCTAACAAATCTACTTGTTCCTCATGATCATTATGAAAAGGTACACCTAAAAGACAAGAATCATCTTCTTCTTGGTTCCCTAAAATGCTATAAGATGTAAGGGGCTCTTTAGGAATTGGCTCATAGGGCTTTATTTGTTGGGAGATGGTCTCATTTTCACTTAGGAAGTCAAACCTTTTACGTGTCTCTTCTATAGGAATAGAATGGAGTGGCTGGAAAAATAAGATAGGGTCATGAATAAGCTCTAAAAAATCATGGAGGTTAGGCCCCTATTGACTAGGATTCTAAATTGAAGGAGAAATCCTAAAGCTTGGAAATTCAATAGAAGTGCTAGGGGACTTACTAGGCAAGAAACTTGGGATTTGAGCCTTGTGATTCTCTTGTACGATATGCAAAGCCTCTAGGTTCTCTTTAGCAGCATGAGGCATCTCCTCCTAGATCTCCTCCTTAAGAAGAGTTGGCATCTTGAAAATCGTATACATGGTCCATGAGGGTCTCCAAGACTGCATTAAGTTTTTATTGCCCTCTAGTGGATCTAGTGAGCTTTCTTGCATTGGGGAAGCAATGACTTCTTGATCTCCTTGCCTTGGTGCTTGTGCCAATAGATTCTTAATCAACTGATCATTTTCTATTAACTCTTTTCAGAGATCCTTCTCAATTTTTGTAGCTGTAAGATAGATGGCCCTTATTAATTCTTGATGATCTTCAAGATTCTTCTCATAAACCTTCTCTTGTGTCAAGATCAGTTGGTTCTTTTTTTCAAGGTTCTTCTCATGAATTTCCATCTAGCTCTCTAGTTTGCTTGAAATCTCTTTATGAGCCACCACTTCCATATACTGCCTTGAGAGCTCCTCTTTCTGAGACCTCATCTCTGCATAGTCTTTCATGAAAGAGCTCATTTCTTCTCAAAATTTTGCCAACCAATCATTGGAGTTTGTATCTAAAATGGGGTAGGACTAATTCTAAGGATTGTAATGGTGTCCCTCATAGGGTTGTTTAGAGGAATGCTACCAGGATGTTGGATGTTGGGTGGGAGGGTATGGTGGTGCATGCTAGAAATTTTCATTTGGTGGGCCATTTTGGCTATATGCTACTGCTTGGCCAGCTTGATATGGCATGATGACACATGGGTAGCTTTCTCATGATATGGGGGGTGATAGGGTGAATACACATTATGAATTGACATGCTTACTCATCAAATGAGCTGGTAAAAAGGGAATTTTATGAAACCTACTAGCACTTGGACTGCTTAAACCAGTAGATTTTTCTCAAAGTCACCATGGTTTTTGGAAAAAACTACCTCTAAACACCAATTGCACTAAGGATCACACCAAAATCTCAGTGAATGATGGGAAACATCACTCTCCCACCGGGCATGCCAAAAAATGTTGTCACCAAGGATTGCACCCATGAATGGCTAAGTGTAGAACCTAGTAATCCCATGAAACATGGGACTACTTTTAGGTTGTGGGTAACCTATCAGAAAGTAGACCTCCAAATTAGGGGTCGGCTTCCCCTTGAATCACCTAAAACTTAACTAAACTTTGAAGGAAAAGGGAGAGAGAGTGCATGAAATTGAAACTAAAACTAGGTGATTCACCAAACTAAGTAGATCCAAAAACTACAAAACACTCACAATGGAATTCAAACATAACCTAAGATCACAACTTCTCCCTAACCTTGATTTTTCCCTTAGAAATAACAAGGTGATGGCTATAAATGAGAAGGGAAAATGAATTCCACAACCCCAAATACCTTCAAATACACATAGATTGAGACCTTAGGAAATAAAAGTTTTTATGAGCATTTGAATGAACAAAATATCAAGTAAAGGACTAACTTTCATCACAATACATGATATAAAATATGCCAAAACAACTCACAAAACTACAGGAATAAGAAGGACAATTTCTATGAACTAAATTGAAAGGAGCCAAAATACAACTTGCTTTTCCAAGGCTACAAGCATTCACCTCCAAGAAAGAGAGAATGAAGAACTAACCTTAATCACATAAGTGAGAGGTATAAAAAGAAAACCTAGGAAACTACATTTAAGACCCTCAAACTCACCAAAAATGGAAGAAATCTGCATATAGGGCCTGTGAAGATGCCTCTCAAATTTGGATGTCAGATTCCTAGGTTTATAGGGGTGGTGGAAAAGTGGGATGCCAAAAAATGGCAATTAAAAGATAACCCTGTCCCCCCAAGTCATGCTCTAAAAATAACATTCTAACAATGGTTTATAAAAACACCATTGTCAGATATTACAATCATAAGCAATGATTTTACATTGAAAAAATTAATTACCCCCAACCTATGCCAAAGTATGTGGATTTAATTATATTTTAAAATAGTTCTCAACCCAATTTAAAAAAGGGGAAAACATATTTTAAAACATTTACATCTTTTAAAATAAAACCCACCTTCATGAATATACCTAAGCATAAAACCTCTAGGAAAATAAACAACATTTTAGATAGAATTTCAACCTAATCCTTAAAGGAAAAGGGAAGTCCTATCGATTGGCATTCTGTCAAAGCCAATCAATGTGCAAAGAAGGGGATGTTGAAACACTGACACTCCACTACTGACTATTGGGAAACTTACCAGATCGAACTGGCCTTCGCATCTGATCCTCGAGCTCTATTTTAGAAATATTTATTCATGGTCTTCGTGGCATCATATTGTTGAGGTAGGAATTATATTTCAACATTTCAAAGGCATATTGTTCACTTCCTCTACATTTCTGAGGGAACTGTGTATATGGGTTTTATTGCTTTCTCTGCATTTTGAAGGCATATTGGTTTATCTTGTTGCTTTTAACATTTGAAAGCCCATGGATAAACTAGGGCATCTATGTTTCATTGTTTCATTGTTTCATTATGTTCACATCCTGTGAGCTAGGGAACTATGTTTTGATACTTCTTTGTGTTCATATTGGGGTCGAGAGCCATGCCTTTGTATCACTATTAAATGTTTCCTTGTTATTACTTCCTTTATATGCTTACGGCCTCTCCATTATTTCTAACCCTATGACTATATTAAAATATTTGCATGAAGGCCCAGTGACCAATGAACTAGGGCATTGGATGCTTGGTTGATCACTGTTGCATATTGATTACTAGCATGTCAAATCTACTTGTTATGAGGAAGCTCGATGATCTACGGTTAGGGTACTACATTTTGAAATATAAACTGCTTGATGATATGTGTAATAGCTAGGGCATTGAAATCTTGCTGTTAAAAAGAAAACCATTCCATTCTATTCTCTGGCAGCTTGCAAGCTGGAGAGCCAAGGCATGCAGGATATTTCCTTCGCATGCCCATGAGCTATGCTAGTTCATTGTTCATTTATGCATGTTGTGTTGGAGCTCTAAATTTTGGGCAAAATTTGGAGTCCTATATATTGATAAAACCCTAAAATATGGCCTCTTAAACTCCATGCCCAATAATTATTGATGGAGTACATGAAATGGGTGAAAAAATTATATTAATTTTCAATTAAAAAGTTGAGAGATTAAGGAAGGAATCTTTGTGACAAGAACAATCAAAATTTTGTGATCAAAGGCTTCAGAAAATGTTGGAATTTCGACCTTCTGCAAAGATGATGCCGACAGAGGATGAAGATGGTCAAATTTTAAAAATCTAAAAAAGACCCAGTTCGTGAAATCAAATTTCCTATTTCCTTTAAAGATCTTAGCTTTCAATGAGGTGTTTTGGTTTTTCAACCAGACCCAAATCTGAAAGTTAGGTAGTTATTTTTTAGTTAGTTTATTATTTTTTCAAAATCATTTGTAATAAGGTTGTGTCTTTTCACCCTAAAGAGGTATGAAAGCCACTCAAAAAAATATATATACATAATGTAAAATTTAGAGAGAGAACAATACAAGATATATTTTCATAGAATAGAATTTCGTAAACAACTAAAACTACGAACTCTTATGTACCAGTTTTTCAACATCAATAAAGATAAGTGCTCTTCTTTTTATTTGTGGTTATAAGTTGTATGTTTTCAATTAGTCTTTTGGATATTCTATTAAATAGAGTGTTTCACTATGTTGAATTCCCTGAGTATCATAATTCAAAATTAATATATACAACTTGAATATCAATTGTATGGTCTATGAACCTACCATTGTTCTTATTGGTCTCTTAATTTGAGTTAAACTCAATAGGATTAGTTGTGTAAATTGATTTGAATTATGAATCAAGTGGAAGCCTCTGAAATGATGGTCTTGTCTTATTAAAGCAAGCTTTTAAAACCATCTCTGATCGTACGTAGGATTGAAAGTTTTTTGACTCTATAGCCCAAGTATTTACAAGGCATTGATCTAATCATTATTTGGAAATTGTCATTTGGTTCATACTTTGTAGTTTATAGATCATTAAATCATTATTTCAAGAGCATTACTTTTAATTCTTTAGTATAATCCATTTAGTCAAGTATTATAGAATAGAGATTTTCAGGAGATTAGTTTCTTTCCTCAAAGGTTCATTCACCACCTTTGGAGGAACTTTGTTTCATGTATGTAGTTGAGTAACATAGAGAATTTGATAGTTCAAAAGAGAATTTAGGCCTACTAGCCTTGGCTTGATTAAGCCAGAATTGCACAGGTATCATTATACCTATCAGTTGGCCAAAAGAAAATCCATCATTTTTGGGCACCAAAATGTTGTATGAAAGCCTCATGCTCATCTGTGTTTGTGATGACATGTGATTGCTAGTGCTTACCAATTTTAAGGAGCTTGTGAGCTTCTTTGGCATCATTCTTCATGGCTTAGATGCTCATGTGTTGTTTATGGCTCGCGAAAAACTTATGCTACATCTACTATCTTGGTTATGTGTCATGTCATGTTGCTCACTATTTTTTTACCATGTATAGCTTGAGACTGTTGTAGTTCACTGCATCAATGTTGGCATCATTTCTTTTGTAGATGCATTGTTTGTTCATATTTGTTGGATACACTATTTGCTAGACTATTTAATCACTAGCATGATTGATCACATTGAAGTCACGAGCCTACTGGAGGAACATAGCATGATGCTTGTGTGTTCATTTTTTTTCATGGGTCTCGTGAACTATAGATAAGGATCTCATCAGTTTGATGCACTGTGAGTTGTAGACTCCTGGTATCACTGATTTGTATTTGATTCTTGGCATGTGTTGTTATGTAATATGGCATCATCCATTGTTGATCTCGGCCTGCTCACTGTTTGTATTAAGATTTATTTTTGTTACATCATTGTTGAAATGCTTGTGCTCTGATCAATCAATATGGTACTTGATTTGTTTGAATTACTGATCTTACATCCACTGCTATGTTGGATGCCTAATTCTTGCATAGGTCATGAGCATGAAGTATTGAATTATTTCTTGACTATACTTGCTATTCAAACTTGGGGTCGAGCTTGTTGGTTCATGACTTTTATTGGCACTATGTATTTACCTATTTAGCATGGTTGTTATATATGTTCATGAGACATCAATGCTATTTTTATGTTGATGCCAACTTTTATTGGCTTGATTCCTATACCTTGTTTTTTGGGAGTATTACCTTCCCACTTTCTTGCTACATAATTCTCATGGTGCCCCCATCTTCGTGCCCATTTGTTGACTACATAGTATTCACTAGTTTAATCATTGTACTAGGATGTCTTCTTGGTATAATTGTTAGGAATGGGAACACTGAGAAGGGGGGTGAATCAATGTTCTATACTTTATCACTTTTTCTGATACTTTGAAACTTAACTTAATTGGTTAGTTACTGAAATGAACACCAATGCAAGTAAGATAAACATTCATAACACATGACACCAAATATGATTATAGGGAAACCCAAATAGGTAAAAACCCTGGAGGAAATTGACACCCACTAAGAACTGCACTAGTGTATTATGATCCCTGTTAGAAGATCTTGCAACCCTGTTAGGAGTTGTTCTTTACAATGCTTTAGTACAGTGACCTGGTCAAGGGTTAGACCATATTAGGAGTCTTTTACAATTAACCATGTTAGGGGTGGGGACACACTATCCTAGAGCTCACTGCTCAAGTGGTGAAGGCTACAACCTTCTGGATATCAGATACACACTATATTTGCAAGGTGAACTATTGTTGTGACACATCTTGTCTATTCAATTCCTTTTGTGCATTGATGCTTTAGCCTCTTGTAAATATCTACGACATTCTATCTTCTCTTTGCATACTTTTTCTCTACTTATCTGATCTCTATCTCTCATACCATACCAAATTACAAGGGTGCATGTCTTATTTATATGCACATACAAAACTCTTCATCAAGTCGACCTATAACTAATTACATACAACGCTTCCAAATGAATTGTCTCAAGAGTGTTTACATACAATCATATTAACATGTCTATGACCTAAATAAAATATGTGCATAGCCTTTAAAAAACAATATTACAAATGCTAACCAAAATACAAACAGTCGGCTTCATGCTTTGTTATGTTCTGCCGCTCACTATCTGTGCCACTTCATCAGATTGTAACTTCCTCATACTGACTCATATCATCATGTGCTCTTAGAATTAGCATGAATACACACTTAGAAGCTTATCTACAAGGATACATGTCATCACTCTATCATATGCATGTGCGTTGATGCTCTATTCTCCTAGTGCTCTGCTAACTATCTAGTCTTCCATACTTAGCCATATTTTTGATCTTCTTCATTGTGCATTGAATCCAAAAATTCATATGAATTTGTTTCCATAATGAAAACACTAGATATAGTCATATACTTGAATATATTCAACTTTCCAACAATCTCCCCCTTTGTCATTAATGGAAACAAAGGAATATGGAAAAGTTACTAACTGTATCCTTATACAAAATTTTCTAATGCATACTCTAAATTTCATCTCCCCTATCACTATGTACTATACTCCCACTTACATCATGTAAAAAACTCCATATTCTTCATATACTATACTCTCCCTTTGACATTAATGACAAAGGTGCTAAAAAATGTATCTACAAGTACTTACATAGCAAGGACATCCGGATATGCTATCTTTAGATTAGCAATCTCATTCTGCCAAAATTTCTTCAGTGTGTCTATTGTCTGGAGATGGGTGCACAAAGCATATGTTAACTTCTCCATCTTCTCCAAATCTGTACATGGACCTTGATCATATGTCACCATAGTGGAATCAATCTCCTTGATGTTCTAGCTCAAGACATCTAATGAGGGTGCAAGAGCATTTCTTAGCTATGTTTGCCCTGCCCTTATCTTGGTCATTTCTTTCTCTGCCTTCTCTATTTTTTCCACTTGACCCAGGTATACATTGTTGCAAATGTTCACATCTATAGAAGGGTCTTCTACTAATTTCCTTAGTTTTTCTATCATAGCTTCTGCCTCCTAAATTTTCTTATATAGGTCTGCAGTTAGCTTGTCTTGGTTCATGCAGTCTACTATGATTTTCCTTCCTTGAGTTGCAATCTCCTTTAGTGAAGCTTGACCAACCTTGAGAGAGCTAAGGTCAAGTGTGAAGTTACTGATTGGTCACTTCCTATAAAGGCTCAGAAACTAGGTGTAATTCCAAACTCAGGGATTGGACATCCAACCGAGCAGCTTATCCTCCTTATGGAAATTCATTTAGTAAGTCAAACCAGGGACGTATCACTTGAAATGGGCTAGCAAAGTATATGCGTGAAGTATCATTTAGTCATGCATTATCATTGCTGCAAGAAGTAAATGCTAAAGGAAACCTATGCTATAATTGCAGGAAATGAATACTAAAGTAATGCTTAAGTTGAAGTTTGTGGAAAATTAAGTGCTGGAATAAAGCTATAAGAATACAACTATTAACAAGATATGCAAATTCTTACAAACTATGCCATAACACTTCTACTATTCTACGACTTTGGCTGCAGGAGGCATTCGCCGGTCTGTAGCTTTGGCTGCAGGAGTAGTTCAGTGTTGAGTACTTAATCAACAGAAATGTAGTAAATGCTTCTAACTACTATGATTCTATTTTACTGTGGATTTCTCACCAAGTGGGCCTCCTTGGGTGAGTATCATAAATCACAATTGTACTCAACTGAATATCAATGCTTCATTTTATTGATCAAATATCAAAGTACAAAATTCTCATAACACTCTGAAACTAGCTGAAAACTATTTCTATATATTCAACAATGCCCTTACATGCCTGTTGTTGTGCTCATGTAGGAGCAGGGCTTTATTTAAAGGAAAAGCTTCTAACTAACTTCTAACCGCACCATAGAAACAGGTGGATATTTATTACAATATTAACAACTAGAAAGAAGGGAAGCTTTAAAGACTAAATAGATTGATCCCAAAGCGGAGGAGAGAATTGTTGTGACATCAAATCCAACTTCCATCCATGCCTAGATCTTCTCGAAGAAATTAGCACACTGCCTAACTCATTGCAGAGACTGCCACCTTGCTCCTTCAATAGTCGCTACATTGAATGTTCTTCCATTGAAGGCTACAGGAAGATCAGGTGGAACTCTTTTATGGTTGAATGCTCTAGACCCAGTCAAAACAACATTCTCTATTCCAATGTACTATGCCTTGAAGGGTTAGGATAAGATATTTATGATAGTAATTACCAGAATACACATAATCAATCACATTCAAACATCTACCCTTACTTATTCAAAACACAACATTAACTTTTAGATCAAGAAATATAGCATTTTATCTGAGCATAGTATATTAAGTATGTTTAAACCATATTAAATGTCTGTTGGCAACATGCCAAATAGTAGTAGAAAATCTTAAGATTTCTTTGGTAAATGTTTCAAAATGCAGCAAAAAGGTATAGCAAATACTATCCTAAGGCATTCTATAATATGACATTAATATGCCTTATCATTTCTGCCCCCTACGAAGACTAGTGCATGTCCTCAGGCATTGAAGAGTTTTTAATCCTCACTAGCACTTTGAAGTCACCTTCCTATACTTGTCTGGTCATCTGGCTTTTCACTCTCCAGTAGAATCCATTCATCCTTTCTACTCTGACTCATTGACTCAGCTCTAAATCTTCATCCAGTTCTTCCTCTATACAACTATAAAGTAGCCACAGGAGCATAGGCAGTTGGAATGTGAGTGGCATCCAGTGTTCCGATCTTGGTTGTCGGCCCAATTCTATGTACCAATGGACTCTCTGCATGGCATCCCTAAAATTCATGATGTTGTGGGGCTTTGCCTTTTTTAGTGACATAGTCAACTTGGCCCACCTCTGTTGTATCCCATCTACTACCCTATTCCCATAATCTAGAGATAATCTCTCAATCTCTGCATGTACCTATTCCTGTTTTGCCAGAATTCTTCTTCTATGAGTGGAATCATTAAAACCGTAGACTATGTGTAGCCAATCACAATAAAGGCATCTAGGGTTTTTACTTTTAGGGTGTAATGGAAGTGAGATGTTATGCTCAAATGCCCTATATCTAATTAATTTCTCCCCATAGTAAATTTCATTGTTAACCCAAGAGAGTAGTGCAGACAAATGTATATCACCTAGAAACAACAAGGGATTCCATTCTGTGTTAGAGGGAATGACATAGTGATGTAGGTATAACTCACAGATAAGGTTTTTAATAAAATTAGGTGACTCCTCATATGTAGCCATAAAAGACTTAGGGGTGTCTATGTCAGGATTAAAATCTTTAACAATTCTCATAAACTGAAATAGTAAAAACTGCTCTCTTAAGCACAAAGCATACACCCGCAGGGTGGTCGACACTCTATGACCTTTGGAACCAATTTGACAACTAAATCTAGTTTCTCCTGTAGGAATGTAATTTCCTATTTCTATTGATCTATTTC
Source organism: Chamaecyparis obtusa (assembly GCA_027943335.1). Taxonomy (NCBI): domain Eukaryota; kingdom Viridiplantae; phylum Streptophyta; class Pinopsida; order Cupressales; family Cupressaceae; genus Chamaecyparis; species Chamaecyparis obtusa. The sequence continues at coordinate 827,763 of BSBK01005629.1, forward strand.
CTTTTTCAAGTTGTCCCTTTCTATAGCCCACATTGCCCTCTCATATTGAATTTGCTAAAAATAATCCAAGGACAAGGACTGTATGGTTACCTGATTTTGACCTTTCTATGGACTTGTGTCTCCTAGTTTTATTGCTTGTCCCCTTTAGTGAATTGATGCAGAAGCTATAGGGATATCACTTGTTTTTTCTTTCCCTGGATGAGTGGAGGAAACTTTAGAATCATCCTTTTTCCCTTTTTCCAGTGGTACTGCAGCTGCAGGGTCCTTCATCATAACATCTTCTTCCATGGCTAGATTTTCTTGCTGAGGCTTCAAATTCATGGGTTCCTCACTTGGAACTTCCTTATTTGAACCAGCCATTTTAGGTGAGTTATTTTTCTTTTTCTTTGAATTTAATTAGACACTACACTGTACTGGGGGCTCTTCTGATGTTGCGGAACACTTATGCGGGGTAGATTTCACCGAGGCGGACGTAGCTGCAAGATGAACAGTGCTACCACCTGCCTCATAGCCAGGCATTTTCTCTTTCCCCTTTTCATTTTTCCCAACTCCCTGTGTACTATGGATTTCTTTAGAACCCCCAATGTTTTCTTCCCTGAAATTCAGGTTTGGAGCATCTTCTGCTATATCTTCTTGATGTGAAGGAGGGTTTTCTTGAACTCTTTTAGGACTATCCTTAGTAGTAAGATTTTCTTGTGCTTCATGAGGCTTAGGATGTGGTCCTATAGGTGCTGGATGTGCCCTATTAAGTTGAACATGAGGAGTAGTGAGAAATTCATCCCAACTCATGGGAGAATTGTCGCGGAGGGCCTTTTCTACCAGTAATTTGATCAACCCATGATGGGTAACAACATTCTACCTGCCCTTCCTTACTTCCTCAGAACTCAAATTTAGCAGGGAATATAACACATTGGGTAGATTGACTAAATGCCCATGTCACAAATGACTCAATAATTTAAAATGTACGGCATGCAGAAATGAAAACCTTCCTTCGCAAGTGATATATCTAATAATATGAATAGCAAATTTCAGAAAATCTCCTAGAAGAGGAAGCCTTTTGGTACCTTGTTTACTACTTTCAAGTGCATTGTCTGTTGGTAGGGAGAACTCAACTCTGGTCACTCAAGCATCATGACCATGCAAAAAATGCTCTCTGGTAGCAGGAAGTCCAGAGACTTCTGCTATTTGTGCTTCAAAAGCTTCAATTCTCAACCCCTTTACATATGCAACACCATTTCTAAATGTCCACAGGAATTCAACTACCACAGCCTCGTCATAACCATTTAACCTGATGAAGTAACTGAGCCATCCCACATGATTAATCTCACGAACACTAACTTGATCCTGCAATAGTGATGTGTGATTTGTTGGCTCCAACCAGATAGGTTGTCCACCCATGTTTGTTAAAAATCTCTACAACCCTCTATTCTTAACTTCAATCCGTTCACAATTCCCAGCTCCCAAAAATCCTTACTCAAGACACAATTTGGAAATGTTTTCTATTTGTGGTAAGGGTGAAAAATGAAAGAAATAGAAATTATGAATATTGAGGTGAGCTTTAGTTTCTAGGGTTTTATAAAAGAGACCGAAATCCAAGGTTGGTGGATTAATGATCAAGCTTACGGCTTACAAGCTATTAATGACAATTAATTCAAAATTATGGGCAAAAATTTTAATCACATGCTAATGTACTACCCCCTATGAAAATGATGCAAGTGTCCTCACTGGCATGGTTTAAAAGTACAACCATGCTTAGATATCAATGCTAGATTAAATGAAACATAAAAGATAATGACAGCTAAATAAGTACAGAGTATTTGAAAGAATAGATAATCGCGCGTACCTGATGTGAATGTATCATAAATACCAAAATCAAAAAATATCGGCTAACATGTATCATACAATGAGAAGTACGGGGTGGAAAAGACATGATATGATAGATGAATGTGAAGAAATGAGAAAGGTAATGAGATGGATCTTTTATTATGGAAAAGAATATTTTCATAAGGAACAAAAACTTTATTATGACTGCACGAATGCAGATTTAAAGTGATGATTTGATGGTTCATGTGGCAGTAGGAGAATTTCTCTCAGGAGGAGGTCCATCTACCTTTTGTATGTCTTTAGCTAGAGGAGGTTCAAAATGTGTGGTGGGGCCAACAGTCAAATGATCATGATTTGCTGCAAGAAGTGCAGTACCAGCAGGAGAAATCTCAACCTACCGCAGGAACTAAGCTTTTGTTTGTGGTTTATGATACAAACAGAGTCTATGCCCATTAACCAACAACTTGAAATGTACTGGGTCAATTTTTGATAGTTGAACTACACCATTAGCATAAATAGTGTCTATTTCATAGGGACCTAGCCAGCGGGTAGTGAGCTTACCTTGGTTGTCCTGATAGTGAGAATCATACAAGAGAGCCCAGTTGCTAGGAGAGAATCATTTGTTGGGAATGTGGGAATCATACCACCATTTTCATTGTAGCTAGATCATCTTAGTGTGTTGTAAAGTGGCTCTCCTCATTTCATCTAGTTGATTGAGCTGTAGGATCTTGTCACGTTGGGTGGCTGGAAGATCAATGTTTAACTATAATGTTGTTCATAATGTTTTATGCTCAAACTCTATGGGCATGACAACATGTTTCTCATAAACCAACTCAAATGGGGTGAAACCAATTTTTGTTTTCCATGTTGTCCTATAGGCCCACACAGCTTCCTACAATCGTGTGCTCCAATCTTTCTTATGTAGCTGCACCGTTTTGGTCAAGATAGCCTCTAGTTCCTGGTTGGTAACTTCAACTTGCCCATTCTCCTGTGGATGATATGGACTGGATGTCTTGTGGTGAATTTTATACTCATTCATGAATGCTATAATTAGTGTGGAAGTGAATTGAGAACCCTAATTGATAACTAGCTCCCTTGGAACACCATAGCATGTGAAGATCTCTTCATATAGGAACTTAGCCACTTTGTTATCTTGAGCATGTTTCATGGCTCAGACTTCAACCCATTTATTCACATAGTCAGTACACACAAGGATGTAAGAATTTTCATTGGAAGATGGAGTAATAGGGCCTACAAAATCTAATCCCCATTTTTCAAATGGAGTGGCTACCACCTGTGCAAAGAGGGGCATCTCATCAAATTTTGTTGGGCATCCCATCCTTTGACATCGGTTGCATTTCCTTGTATAATTGATTGCATCTCTATGGAGTGTTGGCCAATAATATCTTGTATTGAGTATCTTAATTTTTTTTCACTTAGCTACAAAATGTCCTCCACAAGGCTCATTATGACATGCATGAAGGATGTCATAAGTTTCATCCTCCCAGACACATTGTCTCAATATTTGGTCAGGTCCGTTATAGAATAGACAATCAACAATCCATGAAAAATTGAAAGTCTTTTCTATTAGAAGCCTCTTTTCTTTTGGTGAGAAATAGGGAGGTACCTTTTGAGAGACCAAGTAATTGGCAATATCTACATACCAGGGTGTTTTAGCTAAAATAGAGAACAAATGATCATCAGGGAAGTTGTCATCAATAGGTTGAGGTTGATCCTTGTTCTGCAGTCATAAAAGGAAATCTGCAACTATGTTGGATTTTCCTAGCTTGTCCACTATGGTGATATCAAACTCCTACAATAAGAGAAGCCATCTAGCCGAGCGACCTATGATAGTAGGTTCATTAGTGAGATACTTAATGGCTGCATGATCTATATGCATAAAAATATGATACCCCATTATATAGTGGTAGAATTTATTGAGTGCAAATATGACTACCAAGAGCTCCTTTTCACTGACCATGTAATTCAATTCAGCACCTTGAAGATTCTTGCTAATGAAGTATATAGCATGTTCAATGGAATCCTCCTTTTGGCCCAGCATAGCTCTAATGGCATGATTTGAGGTGTCGGTGTGTATATGGAATGAAAGTTCCCAATTGGGTCCGCACAAGACTGGGGTTGTGGTAAGGATTGTCTTAAGCTCTAGGAAGGCGGTGTCATAGTTTGGGGTCTAGTGGAATTCAGAATCTTTAGTGAGCAGAGTGTGAAGAGGACTAACTATTTTATTGAAATCCTTTATAAACCTTTGGTAGTAGCCTGCATGTCCAAGAAAGCTTCGGACATCTTTTTGCTTGGTTGGTGTGGGAAGGTTTTGAATGATCTCAATCTTGGCTAGATCCACTTGTATTCCTATGACAGATATAGAGTGGCCAAGCACTATCCCTTCTTGCATCATCATGAAGCATTTTTCACTATTAAGAGAAAGATTATGCTCTTCACATCTTTTCAGAACCTTGTCAAGATTGCTTAAAGCTTCTTCATAGGTTTCACCATAGGTGGTGAAATCATCCAAATAGATCTACATATAGTCATGAGAGATATTAGCAAATATGTTGATGACTGCTCTCTAAAAGGTTGGTGGAGCATTACAAAGACCAAATGGAAGAACAGAATAGGCAAAAGTTCCCCAAGGGCAAGTGAAGGTTATTTTCTCCTGATCTTTTGGAAAGATCTAGATTTGATTATACCCACTACATCCATCTAGGAAAGAAAAGTACTTTTTTCCTACTAGAGAATCTAGGACTTGGTCAATGAATGGAAGAGGAAAATTATCCTTCTTGGTTGCATTATTGAGCTCCCTATAGTCGACACACACCCACCATTTAACTCCTTTTTTGGGCACTATAACTAATGGAGAAACCCATTGACTGTCAGATATTGGATAAATGAATCCAGCATTGAGAAGTTTTTGCAATTCTATTTTAAAAATTTCTCTTGGGGCTGGATTCACTCACCTTTGGAACTGCCTTACTGGAGGTTTATCTTCTTTGAGATAGATCTGATGGGTACATAGTTTTGGATCCAAACCTTTCATATCAGAATACTCCCAAGAAAATGCTCTGGTATGGGCCTTCATTGTCTTAGTTAAAGATGTTTGCTGCTGTGTAGTTAACTTTCCATTGATGTTCAGGTAATGTTTAGGGGAAACCTCTATTTTCTTAGTTAGCACTATCATAGATACATCAGTAAATGAGGTCATCTGTATCTCATAGGGAAGTAGTTGGTGATAGAGATCTTTAGCTGCAGGACATGACCATTGGCCATCTGGGTTTAAAACTTGCAGAGAGTAGTCTTTTGAAGAACAACCCTGAGAATCCAAACTGGATCCATACTGATTCTACAGGATATTGGTGATGACCTTGTCTTCATCTTGAAGCTATAGGAAAGGGTCTCTTTGTATCATTATTAGTTTTGACACTGAATTTATAACCTCAGCTTCTTCTCCTATGTCAGGCCATATTGGTGAGGCTAATTCCATTTGGGGTTGAGCAGGGGGATATAGGAAAAGAGTCTAAGTATGGTGGCCATCAGAAATGGTCATATCCCCTAAGCAACAACCAATATGAGCATCAGCAGTTGCTAGCCATGGCCTACCTAGTATAATTGGATATCCTCCTAACATGGCCTTTAGTGACATGATCATGAAATCAACTGGGTATGACCAGGTTGTAAGGTCAACAATTATATCCTCAATCATTCCATTAGGCTTTACAATTGAACTGTCTGCGAGCTGCAAAATAGTCAAAGTGGTTTGGAGGTTATATACCAAGTTGTTGCATTATATCTCTGGTCATAACATTTATAGCTGCTCCAAGATCTACCAATACATTGTTAATGGTATTCCTATTAATAATGACTTCTACAATAGGACTGCCTGGGTCAGAATATTTTGGGATGGTAAGCTTTCCTAACATTATGTCAGTGAGCTTTCCTAACACATGCACCGTCTGAGGATATTTTCTTTTCCAACCAGGCTTTTTAAAGAAGGCTTCTTTTATGGCTTTGTTATAAGTGGGAACATCTTTGATGGCTTGGAATAAAGGTATTTGGACATTAACATGCTTTAATTGGTCAAGGATGTTAAATTATGTTGTTGAAGCAGGCTTAGGATTGGTAGGTTGTAACTTTTGTGGAAAAGGTGGCCCAATAGGGGGGCTTTGATTAACAATAGGTTGTGTTTTAGGAAGAGGGATTGCATTTCTATTAGGATAGGCTCCTCTTCGAGTACTTCAGTTATTGTTGGCTATTCAGGAGCAGGAAGAGTAGTCCCTAACTGTAGGTGTATATCATCAAGAGTGATTGCATAGGTAGGGTATTGCATGAGATACTACATTTGATCAGTATTATAAACATTTTGTGGGAGGCCTATTATTCAGGTTTGGCTACGACTGTGTAGGCAATTGGGTTGGTTTTGGAAGTTGGTTATTAGCAACTGGTGGTGGTAAGAATGCTTGTTGTTGTGGTGCCTAAAGAGGCAGATTCATGTATCCCTAGGATTGAGGTGGCCATTATTAGTTTCCTCACCACTAAGGATTCTACTGCCAATTACCCTGTGGTGGTTGCCAGGCCCCTTGGGGTTGTTGCCAACTCCCTTGAGGATTCTGCCATTATAGACTAGGGTAATTTTTCCATTGATTCTGATAGTTGTTCTAGGGTGGATTTTGATAATTCATGGAAGGTTTCCATTGATTGGTATAAAATGGACTGCTAAATGTAAGTGGGTCCTGAGGCATACCTTGTCATTGTACCCATGGTCACCTTTGAACAACAAAGAATAGTTGTTCATCGATTGGTTCAACTGGCTTGTAGTCGGTTGGCATGTGGGTGGCCTCCATATTTGCAATCAATTTACACCGGCACTCTCTCTTCTTTTGTCGACAGTGTGGGTAGAATTCTACTAACATAGCCTCTACTTCCTCATGCTTCTTCTTGGCCTGTAGAGTATCTAGCTATGTGGTCATATTGTTGATAATATCTTGCTTAAAGTTAGATAAGAGATGAGTTATCTTTAATCTGGAAGCACCTAAACCATTTGTCCTTCCTATTGCTAGTTTGTAACATCTTCCTCTTTTCCCAGTAGCGCGTGAATACTTGAGGCATATTTTCTTTATGTTGTCCCAACTGGATTGAGTTATATCTCCTCCTACCATCAAATCTAAAGCTTCAATGTAGCCATCTTGTATTCCTCTGAGAAATAGCAGCTTCTGAGATTCTTCATTAATCTCATGCTTTGTGTTCCTTTTTAGACTATACATGAACCGCAAAATGTAGTCTTCAAGTGACTCATCCTCTTTTTGAGTCATTTTAAAAAGGTCTTCTCCTTTCATATCAGTGCCCTGACAATATTCCTTATACTTAGTTAGGAATGCTTCTTTCATTCCAACCCAATCCTGGATAAAATCCCATCCTAGGCCCATAAACCAATGCAAAGCAGACTCCTTAAGAGTCGTAGGAAATAGTTTGATCTTGTGAGCATCAGTGGTATAGTCATAACTTCTACACAGGATATCAAACTCAAAAAGAAAATTATCTGGGTCTTCTATTACTAAACCATAGAATTTTGGCAAGGTAGAAGATGGTATGTTCTTAAGGTTGTTGGTGTCTCGCTGGTCAGAAATAGGGAATGGAAAAGTAGGGGGATTAGCCATCTTGGAAAGATTTATAGGTCATGGAGGTGGCTGATAAGGAGGTTGGTATATGACTAGTTGTAATGATTTTTCTTGATTGACTTGGTTTTCAGGAAAATGAGCTCTCAGGTGAGCAAAGATGTTTGCAAATTTGTTGATTTCAATATGCTCTTCAAGAGAATCAACCTACACTTCTTCAGAGGATGAGGAGGATGATGTGGTTGTAGGGAGTTCAATGGTGCCATCAACAAATGAACTTTCTTCCTCCAATGGGTGATTGAATTGATTTGGCAAGTACCATCCTCTGGTGTCTCTTCTTCGGTTATGCATACAGATAGTAGGGAGTGAGGTGGTTTACAAAATTTCTCCTAAAAGTAATGTAATCTAACAAACTGGAAATGAAACAAAATCTAAGAATGGCTTAGTGGAAGACTTGGTTCAACATCATCCTTGACAACGGTGCCAAAAATGGTCACTTCCTATAAAGGCTTAGAAACTAGGTGTAATTCTGAACTCAGGGATTGGACATCCAACCAAGCAGCTTATACTCCTTATGGAAATTAATTTAGTACGTCAAACCAAGGACATATCACTTGAAATGGGCCAGAAAAGTATATGCGCCAAGTATCATTTAGCCATGCATTATCATTGTTGCAGGAAGTAAATGCTAAAGGAAACCTATGCTACAATTGCAGGAAATGAATACTAAAGTAATGCTTAAGCTAAAGTTTGTGGAAAAGTAAGTGCTGGAATAAAAGATATAAGAATACAACTATTAACAATATATGAAAATTCTTACAAACTATGCCATAACACTTCTGTTGTTCTACGACTTTGGCTGCAGGAGGCATTGGCTAGTCTGTAGCTTTGGCTGCAGGAGCAGTTCAGTGTTGATTACTTAATCAATAGAAATGCAGTAAATGCTTCTAACTACTATGATTCTATTTTACTATGGATTTCTCACCAAGTGGGCCTCCTTGGATGAGTATCCTAAATCACAATTGTACTCAACTGAATATCAATGCTTCATTTTATTGATCAAATATCAAAGTACAAAATTCTCATAACACTCTGAAACTAGCTAAAAACTATTTCTATATATTCACCAATGCCCTTCCATGCCTGTTGTTGTGCTCGTATAGGAGCAGGGCTTTATTTAAAGGAAAAGCTTCTAACTAACTTCTAACCACACCGTAGAAACAAGAAGATATTTATTACAATATTAACAACTAGAAAGAAGGGAAGCTTTAAAGACTAAACATATTGATCCTGAAGCAGAGGAGAAAATTGCCATGACAGTGAATCCAACTTCCATCCATGCCTAGATCTTCTCAGAGAAATTAGCAAAGCAAACCACCTAACTCATCGTAGAGACTGCCACCTTGCTCCTTCAATAGGTGCTACATTGAATGTTCATCCATTGAAGGCTGTAGGAAGATCAAGCAGAACTCTTTTATGGTTGAATGCTCCAGACCTGGTCAAAAAAACATTCACTATTCCAATGTACTATGCCTTAAAGGGTTAGGATAAGATATTTATGACAGTAATTACCAAAATACGCATAATCAATCACATTCAAATATCTACCCTTACTTATTCAAAACACAACATTAACTTTCAGATCAAGAAATATAGCTTTTTATTCAAGCATAGTATATTATCTTTAAACCATATTAAATGTCTGTTGGAAGCATGCAAAATAGTAGCAGAAAATCATAAGAATTCTTTGGTAAATGTATCAAAATGTAGCAAAAAGGTATAGCAAATACTATCCTAAGGCATTCTATAGTATGACATTAATATGCCTTATCACTTATTAGCTCATTCAACCTCTTCTTTAGATACTTTTCTTCTGCTACCTTAGTTGCTAATTCTTCTAGGCAAGAGAAGTTTTCCTTGAAGCTTGTCAGGATGTTGCTGACATCCTCCACTGAGTGTACTTTTGTTACCTTCTTCTTTGCTGGAAGTAGATTGTTCAAGATGTTTACTAACTCAAAAAATAGAGGATTTCTCATCACTTGTTTCTCCTTGGCCTTCTCCGTATCAAGGACACTGATCTTGATCAGGTCTTCTTCTCCCCAATAGTCTAGGCTTGTGGTGTCAGGAGTCAAACTTGACAACAATATTGTTTATGGCATGGGAGTGATAGGAGTTATGTCTATCACTTATGTCTTTGTTACAGAAGGAATTTCAATAGAGGTTTCATCTGTTGGTTCTTTTTCTTCCTCCTCTTCTCCTCCTTTCTCTTTTTCTTTTTCTTTCTCCTCTTCTTCTTCTTGTCTAGTTATATCCTCAATCAACACATCTTCTTGCTGCATAGATGAATTGTCACCGCATAGTGTTTCTACCTCTTGTGTACTCACAAAGGCTTCCTCAAATTTGTCTAAGTCTTTTTCAGTGTCTGACATTGATATCTCCACATTATCAATCATTATTGTGTTATCTTCTTGAGTTGTGTGCATGGGCACAAACTTTATTTCAACTGCAGACACTATCACTGAGGGTGTTGAGTCTTTTGGACCTATCATAGGTGCATTTGTGACCTCAATAGCTTTTACTTTCTCAACAGGTGCTTGAGTGATGGGCACAGATGTAGGTTGCATGCACTATTCAAGGAACACCTTCTCAAAGGCTTTCTCTATCTCCTTAGCTATTAGGTCGTAATCCTTGTTCATTGTATGTAATGTTCTCATTTTTTTCCTTAGGTGTGGCTTCACCAAATCCATTAATAATGCTTTTTCTTCTATTGAACACACTGGCAGATTTTCATCCAATGTTTTTTCTCTTATTCTAATGTCTTCTTCAGCTTCTTGTCTTTTCAAGGTGTCTAGAATAGCCCATACTTTATCTAGGATGACTGTTTTTAATTCTAGAACTGTCTTCTTGAACTTGATCATATGTTTGATCTACATCTCATGGATCTCAAACTTGTCAATTTCATGATATCTATCATAGAGCTTAGATATCTGATCAAGTCTACCTTCATCAACCACTCTTGATCTCAACACTTGTAAACTTGGTAAGAATCCTACCTCAGGAGGTGGTTGCACATTTTTGCCTCTACTTCTTGTGGCTCTAGCTGATGGATGATTTGTGACTGGCTGCTTTCTCTTTCTTGACATTTTACTAGGCTTTGGTGGTGTAGTGGAATCACTAGGAATGGGCGCAAGAGTGATGTCATATGTCTTCTTCTCTTTTTCCTTTGTATCATCAGATTTTTCAATTTTTACCTTTTTCAACTTAGGATCATCAGGCTTCTCTATCTTGGCTTCTTTGGTGGATGCGCTCTCAATTTGCATAGCAATTTGTGCTTCCCTAGCTTTATCCAGGTCTTCTTGGGTCACACCATGGATCTTCAAAATCTTAGAGGTGATTTTGGTGGCTTTCCTCTTGGTTATTGTACTGTTTAGGACTACATCTACTTCCCTGGTCTTTTCTTCATATGTTTCCCATCTAGGCTCATTAGGATCCTTGGGCACCAATATTAAGACTTGTGCATAAGCTTCCAAAAGTTGCTCCTCCACTTCATAGCCAAGTGGATGAATCCACTTAGTTCTAGGCTCAACAGCCTCCATACAAGTAATGTCAATTTCTACCATAAAAAAGATACTGTCCTTTTATTTTTCAACAATGCTTTCAGGTATTGTATACCTCATCTACATCTTTATCCTAAAGGTTTTCAACTCTAACTCCATATAGTCTTTTATTGTTCTCTCAACTGATTCCTTAAGAGATATTTGAGGCATTGTAGGTAAAATTTTATCTAGGTAGAGGTCCGATATCTTCCCAACTATATGAAAGTACATATAGATTATCAAAGACCCAAACTTGAATATTTTGGTCTTATCATGCTTGATTGTCCTGATGTTGTCCATCAAATGTGCACGCAAGATCTCACACAAATTGAATTCTCCATTTTCTCTCACCAATCTAATGGCTACAAGAATAGTGGTTGTGGACACACTATTGACCCTATTAGCATGCTGAAATCTATAACCAAGAATCATAGACATCAATTTGATTTCCTCCTTAATTGGCTCAATTGTGTTCCTGCACTTATCACTCTAGGATTTGTAGGCTTGCTCAACCAATTTTCTAACATCCTTACCAACTGGAAGAATGACACCTATCTTTGATAGACTTGTCATCTCATGAATGAGATCTATTGTGATTCTAACTGGTACTCCACCTATCCAAAATAGGTCATCATGGATCTTGCTCAACAAGATCTTAATCTAGTTGGATTCATAAAACTCATGTGTTGTAGCATACTCAATGATTGGGTGATTCTCTAGGTGCATGAACTCTTCAGTGAATGATTTGTTTAGATTCATCATGGTTTCTAGGTGTGACCTAATTCTATCCAAGCCAACTGGTTCCTTCTTACAATACACATATGCGCATATGTCTGCTACATGCATTACACCCATTGGGGTTCTAGAAAAAGCTCCTTCTAGGTCATCTAAGGTGGACTTGAATGAATGCTTCTTAAACACATATATTTTCCTTTCCGTGATATCAAAAAAAACTAGTGTAGCCATGACTTACTTGATTTATCACTTCATAGAGGTTTCGTCATGTCTAAACTAGGGCTTCCAATAATCAATCTTCCTTCTTTGCTGATGAACTCAACTGCTTGATCTTTTGTTCTCTCCAATCGCTCAACTTAGAATGAAATATGTGAATAAAGAATTTTTGATGGCTATAAAGCAACTTTTCTACTAGTAATGCTTGTCACGTAAACATAGAATGCAACTATGAATTTTGTTCTTTGTCTTTGCTAACTATCAAGCAGTGTGCTCTTGCATACTGCATCAAATAGACTCCAAATGATTGTAGTCCAAGGAACATACTCTGAGAGTGAGTATCCCAGCCGCGCAGGGGTCTAGAGCTAATCTAGCTCCCCCTATGACATGAAGGTCATTTAACCATAAATAGGAGGTGCATCCATTGCGAATGCATCCTCAACTATTTCATCAACATTATCCTTCTTTTCTTCCTTCCATATCAAGCTCGCATCTTCTGAAGCTTGTACAAACTTGACTTCTCCTACTTCTACTAATATTGAATTTTTTGACTTTTTAGGGCTTTCCTATCTTTGCACTCTTGTTTTGTAGAACCTATAGATGTTTCCAGCCTTGTTGCACAAGTGACAAATGACTAGAGGCTTGATATTTCTTGGTGCATTCATGTGGGTTACCATACTTCACAGTCTGGCTATGTTACCAACATAGTTACATATCTGACATGTAATGTTCTGAGAATTTCTTACATTTTGCTGAGGATGATTTCTCTAAATTTGTTGATTCTGATTTCTTTGACTTGATCTACAATTCATAGCTTTCTGACCAAACTTAATGCATGAATAACAGCGGCCATTAAAAGGTCTTATCTCTTTACAATCTCTTGCTATGTGACCATGCTTGTTACAAGCATAACAAGTTTTGTTTACTGGCTTGTGCTCATCCTTAGATGGTTCAGATTCAACTACTATATGATTTCCTTTCTTCTTGGCTTCTATAGATTCTTCTGATGCTTTCTTTCTTGCTCGCATATCATTAATCTAATTTTGTGCTTCATTGAATCCAATACCACTGGTGTCTCCTTTAATCTTCTGTGCATACAATTGTGGCTCTATAAGATCCTTTCTTGTGTGCAATTTTTCAATATGGTTCTTTGCCTCAGTCAATTCAGATTTCATCTATTTCTTGATGTTCTCTAGCTCCAAGATCTTCATGTTTTCTTGTCTTAGTTCTTCATCTAACTGCTTGTTTTCTTTGACCTATTCTTCATAGGCTTCTTGATTTTTAAATAGCTTTTCATCCAATTCTTCAATCTAATATTTCAGAGATGTATTTTCCTCATTTAGCTTTTTGACCATTTTTCCTAAATCACTTGTGGAACAATCTTTCAAGTATTTTCTCAGTTTTTTGATGACTACTTGAGAATCATTGACCTTTTCTTTCAATTCTTCAATTTTATTTTCAGATCTGTCAAGGTCTTCAAGGGTTGCTTCAAGATTCTTTTTCAGATGTTTCATTTATCCCTTATCCATGATCTCCTCAAGTGGTTAAAATTATCTTGAAAGGACCAGAGCTCTGATACCAATTTTTAGGAATGGGCAGACTGAGAGGGGGGGTGAATCAGTGTTCTATACTTTATTACTTTTTCTAATACTTTGAAACTTAACTTAATTGCTTAGTTACCGAAATGAACATCAATGCAAGTAAGATATACATTCATAACACATGACACCAAATATGATTACGGGAAAACCCAAATAGGTAAAAACCTCAGTGGGAATTGACACCCACTAAGAACTGTACTAGTGTATTATGATCCCTGTTAGAAGATCTTGCAACCCTGTTAGGAGTTGTTCTTTACAATGCTTTAGTACAGTGACCTAGTCAAGCATCAAACCCTGTTAGGATTCTTTTAAAATTAACCATATTAATGGTGGGGACACATTTTCCTAGAGCTCACTGCTCAAGTGGTGAAGGCTACAACCTTCTGGATATCAAATACACACTATATCTACAAGGTGAACTATTGTTGTGACACTGCTTGTCTGATCAGACGTTCCTTTTGTGCATTGATGCTTTAGCCTCTTGTAAATCTCTACCACATTCTATCTTATCTTCACATACTTTTGCTCTACTTGTCTGGTCTCTATCTCTCATACCATGTCGAATTACAAGGGCGCATGTCTTATTTATATGCACATACAAAACTCTTCATCAAGTCAGCCTATAACTAATTACATACAATGCTTCCAAATGAATTGGCTCAAGCATGTTTACATACAATCATATTTACATGTCTATGACCTAAATACAATAGGTGCATAGCCTTTACAAAACAATATTACAAGTGCTAACCAAAATACAAACAGTCGGCTCCATGCTCTATTTTGTTCTGCCGCTCACTGTCTGTGCCACTTCATCAGACTATAACTTCCTCATACTGACTCATATCATCATGCACTCTTAGACTTAGCATGAATACATACTTAGAAGCTTATCTTCAATGGCACATGTCATAACTCTATTATACACATGTGCGTTGATGCTTTGTTCACCTGGTGCTCTGCTAATTGTCCATTCTTCAATACCTAGCCATATTTTTTATCTTCTTCATTGTGCACTGACTCCAAAAATTCATATGACTTTGTTTCCATAATGACAACACTAAATATAGTCATATAATTTAGTATAGTCAACTTGCCAACAATAATGGTACAATTCTTGACTCATCATAACTATCTTATTGTTCCATGCTTGAGGCCCATTTGACAGCATACTGTTTGGTGCTCATCTTTCCTGGCACATGCACTATACATTCACTATTCCATATGATGATATTCCATCCTTATAAGGCACGGTGTCACTAATTCACCAACTATAGCCCCTTTTTATTTGGTTCATAATGCATATTTGAACATGCTTCATGCCATGATGCACCTATGTTGATGATGTATGCCCCTTTGAATCTTCCAGTGCTTGACCATGTTTCATTTGATTTGCCTTTATGATCTTTGAATGTTCCACTAATACTACTTCATCTAGTTGCCTCCTTGTTTGACCATGGGTTTTCTTGGCCTATGATGTGGTCTTTGTCGAGGGAAATTGAGGTTTTCTTGATAGAGCCCATATCATAGGGCAGCATCATTCATTTGGATTCCAGCCCTACTATTGTTCTTGTACAGATGATCACTGCACTTTGAGGATGGTCTTTTGGGAAGACCATCCTCTCAGTGCTTTGATCATCTGAATGAGGCAAAGAATAGTGAATCAACTTCTTCTGTATCTACACATGGAACAAACAAGTTATTGAAAACATGGTATCTCTTTTTATTCTTGTAGCATCTTTTCATGAGTGTACATGCCCTATAGCATAGCCCTTCCCAGAGGTGTATGAATGAGTGCATATATGCATGCTTGTAAATATTATGGTACCATACATTGTTTAGATCCATTGGATCTAACCCCACCCCTTTCTCTCTTCTCTACAGTTTCTGGATCACAAGAGCACATTGGGAACACCTTGGATCAAGACATTTAAAATATTAGCACATATTGGCAAATATCTGAGCCTGTGTGAGCTCAGATAAATGGTCTTCTCAGTTCTTTCCTTTGTACAACACATTTAAAATATTGGCACATATACATGTAATGCTTTAGATGTAAAAAAATTCTTTTCCTTTTCATGTATCTTATTATGAAATGAACACAAATTTAAGAAAGATCACCTTATAATCCAAACTAGGGTACCAGTCTCATTTAGTAATTAGGTCTCCAAAAGATGAGTAAAAATATGATAACAATTATCTTCAAATCTTCTAGGGACCCCTAGTATGCTCTTAGGCCATTTGGTGCTCTTGCACCGAAATGGTTCATAAATTGTGCTTTCATTGCGAAGGCTTTAGCCTAGACTTTGGAGAAGTGTGGAGCATTATTGATCATTAATTGAACTGGTTAATGTTACTCATATCTGACATTTTAAGATATCAAAACTTAAGGTGTGATGATTGTCAGATCATAAACAAAATAACAGTTGGAAAAAGCTTTAAGCATTTAATGTTTAAAGCATTCTATTCTTTGTGGTATGGATTGGAAAGATTAAAAGGTGGAGATCTATATTATGGCTGACTAACACTTTTTAAGGAAATTTCAAAGCAAGGTTGTCTTTTTTATAGAGATTGTGTTATAAATATACTACATCTATAGGTTAGACAAGTAAAAATATTTTAACATGTTAGTATGCTACTGTTAATTTTAAATAAATAATCATTTTATGTTTAGTTAGTATTTAATAATGCTGCTAGTATTATATTGTTGGGTGTAGTAGTTGTGTGAAGGGATTTTTTGTGGGGTAGTTGTTGTTTACTGCCTAGTTTACAAATAGTATGATAAAGCAGAAACCAATTATAACTTATAAGAACAATTTGTTAAGAATTTGTCAATTCATTTCATTCACCAATTGTAATGGCCCCTTTTTTATATTACTTGTAGAATATAGAGTTATTGTACGTTATATATATTTTTGGACTGCTGTTGTGATTTAGACAGATTCAGTTTAATACCGCTTCCTTCTTGGGATGCTCATCATTGCTATTTTGGATAAGTACTTCACTCAAAACATGGCATTCTAGATTGATTGGGAGTACTTGCCACCATGGAGAGGCCTCTAGTTACAAATAAACCCAAAACACAACAAATTAAAATTGGAAGTGGAGAGACTTCAGAGAGAAGATTGGGAAGAAAAAGATGGGGAATCCCATTGGACTATGAAGAAACTCTTCACCTACATAGCAGGAAGGCCAAGAGTTTGAATACATGGGTGTTTTAGGGGTTTTCTAGCTTTCGTATTGTCTCTAGTTTGTTCTGATTGATTGGATTGGTTTAATTTTCATTCAGATTGGCTAAAGGTTATTACAAATTTCTAAAATATATTTAGTTGCAAGGATTTCAAGGTTTCTTCTGGAGTATTTGTGGTTCTCTAGTGTTTAGTTATCCTTCTCATTCATCCTGGTGTTTATATTCACTTATTATATTTTTTTGTTTGTAATAACAATATGTTTTAGCCTCCAAGTGTGAGCCCCAACAAAATGTTGTTTTGGAATGCTTGAATTTCTTGCTAATTGCTTTCTAAATTTCATGCCAAAACTAAAAATTTGAACTCTAACTTAAGAACCTATTACTAATAAACATCGTTTAAGATGCATTTTTACCATGAATATATCAAAAAGAATAATCTAGTCAAGAATGATCCAATGAAGAAATAGTGGAACATTTCAATTGATCTAGACATTATTATTTTTGGAGCAAAAAAAAATCCCTACTGACCATTGACATGGTTGTCTATGTAGAGCATTCACATTTGATGCTAGCAATGAAATCTCATCCAAGTGTAACCCCAAAAAATGTGCACTCGAAGAAGCCTCTATTGCATTGTCCACATAGTCTCTCAACATTTTCAAGTCTTATTGATGAACTGCCTACATAAATAAATCATCTAAAATTATTTTCAATAAAATATAGAGTACAAGAAAGACATTAAAATGTTAAAAAGTTAAAGATGCAACAAAAGATGACTCCAATTACCTGTTAGTAAATTCAAATTAATTTTTTATGATCCTTCAGGATAAATTGTTTAAAACATTCGGTTTAGCTCTGGAAAGAGCACACTGATTGCATAAATTGAAAGATATTATGATCCAATTGATAGTTAAGTTATCATAGACCTCCTTTGTTAATCAAATAGAACTATGCTGGAATTTAGTTATGTCATGTAACTACAAAATTGACTCAAATTCCATTTAACATAGGCCAAACACAAAAATCCTATAATAAGTAAAAATGATTATGAACCATGTACAGAGGTAGCATCTATTAGAGCCAGCATTACATATACGTTGAGTGATACCCAAAAGTAGATTTTATAATTTATTAGGTTTCAGCTTTCTTTTCTAATAAAGTCTATTTCTTTTTATTGATGTGAATTTCTTCGGAGATTGAGCTATTGGTAGTTACATCTTAATGGTTGTGACAAATATGATATTTTTCTAATTTTCTTTTTGGCTTTTGTTAAATATATATCAAACTGTTAGTGTAAAAACTAAAATAAATCTTAGAACACGTAAAGCTTAAATTTTGGAAATTCTTTCGAGGTATTCTACATATAGAATATGGTTTTAGTTCTTGAACATAGAACATGTATGTTTCTTCCATCACTTTTTCTAGGAAAATTCTATGTTTTTCTCTAGAATTCAGGGCATTCATTTTAACTAGTAGCTACGCTAACAATTACTTATATGAATTTAAATAAGGTGATGGTTCTTTTTTTATGTAATTCAAATGGTGAAAGTCAAATTAATGATTAAATCACAACCCATGTAAATCGTGATTTTTAATTTTTTTTGGAAATTTTCATTTACACTTTTTTTGGATTTGCAATGAAACATATAAATGTTATTTTCATATGCTTTTTAAAATTAACAATTACAAATTACTTACAAATTGATAATTTATGGAAAACAAAGTAAAGCCACTTGTTCATGGGGAATGTTACATTAAATGTTTCACAAGAATTTAGAGAAAGAAGGAAAAGTGTGGATATGCAACTTATCAATTTCTTGTTTTTAGAGATTTACTAAAATGCTAACGCCAATCTATAAATTATCATTATTACTCGTTATCATGTAATAGAGAATTCATAAATTATCATGGCAACGCCAATGACAGTAACACATCATAGAAGACTTGGACCGTCAAATGCTTCCATGTCTACAGGAGTTCAAAGTATATAAAGTTATGAAAGACTTACATATACATCATTATTCTAAATAAATGATCCTCTGTTCAACATGAGCTAGATGAAAGGGAACTTTTTGTAAATAACCGATTAGTACCGTATAGTATTCCATTTAGGGTTTAGGGCTTTAGTCAAAGTTGTATGTGCAATTTCTTTGGCTAATTCATTTGCAAAACATAGAAAGAAACCCAAGGAAATAGAGTAACAAGTTGAGGTCTATGCATAGATGAAAATTGTTATTAAGTTGGGGTTTATGTAGGTCAAATAAGCTTTGTGCCCAAATAATGGTAAAAAGGGGGACTCTATTATAACAAATAAAACTTTCTCCTATTTTGATAATGGGTGCATCAATCAGCCCCTTGTGTACTATATTTATATTGAAATTAAACTAGGAAACAATCTATCCAACATTTTTTATAGAAGATATGACATGGACAGTGATCTACAATCAGGAATAGACCGCATTTGTTACTATTTTGTAAAATGGGAAAAGAACCCTGTAATAGCAAGTTGTGTATTTACTCATAAATTAAAGACTTAAAAAAATAGGGCATGAATCACACAAACACCCTTTCAAAGAATATTTATAGAATGCTCAATAAGTTGGAAGATGTATACATGTAATTTTTTTATGAAGACCATACAGACATCACAAACAAGACTTAGAGCTTACTTAGGACAGCTGGAATTATTTGAGGCTTGAAATTATACAGAAACAATAACTTACAATGTCTGTAATAAGTCATCGAGGGTGTGCGTAAATTGCATTCGATGAATCAATTTTTTTTTGCTACAAAGTTGAAGCGCACAAATTATTGGCCACTGAAATTGTTGCTCCCCAAGTTTTTTACTAAGCTAGGAAGAGGGCCACTGAAATTGTTGGCCACTAGATTTAGGGTCACCAAACCGGTGAAATTAAAGACAACAATTTGAAAAGCCCCCCAAAAATTATTGTATGAAAAATCCAAATAAGTGATTTGAAAAAATCCAGAAAACTGTGGTGGAATGGGGCCTATCAGATTGTTGTGAGACAATATGAGGGTACGAAGCATTCCAAGACTAGAAATCTATGGCACGATTAGACCCCCAAACACTATTGGTTCAGGAATCACATGGTTTCCATTGATGCTACTTAGACCCATGAGTTTAATCCTTGTAACATGATTGTCCCAAAATGTTATGCCTTGTCATTTGCAAGCTTTGATATCAGAGCTTTGATATCAACCTAGCTATCGAGCTAGAAGTGCAATCAAAGGTTTTGAAAGTTGCAACATCTAGTTGGGACTCTGCATTGCATATGGTTATGATGCTTCACAAACCATTTCTGGAGAAACATTTCCAGCTCCCTACCAACAAAGAACTTAAAGTGCCAAAAACAAGGGGGAAATAATAGAATGACATGTTAAGTCACATAGGGAGGTAACAGAATCAAAGAGCAAAAGCATAACAAAATGGTATGATATACTCAATTTTGTATATGTATATATTTTAAGGGGAGTATTATTTTAGTACTAAGTACTCTTGTAAATGTATTGTAAATGTCATGACAAAGTGTTTTTTTCACTAATGTCAAAGGGGGAGATTATAGATCCCTACAATTTTTTTGTCTATTAGTGTCTTACACTTAGTCATTATCTAGGAAATGTTGGTCGGTCATCACCATGACCGAGTCATCATGTATAGGCCGATTCATGTAATGTACATTTACCGAGCAGTAGTCACTGCCGAGTAAACCAATATTCATTGAGTACTTTTGTATTAGCCGAGTCAACTTTTGTTGAGTTATGTAAAGAAGATAATGTCAAGCACTGGAATATAAAGAACAGTGAATGCCGAGTGCCAGAGATATCAAATGTCGAGCAAGCCAAAATTAACATATGTGTTTGTTATGGCACAAACACTTAGGTAAAATGTTTTGGCTAACATTCATATTTTTTTTACTATTTATTGAGGATATTACAGAAGTGATTATGCTTCTATTTTTTAATCATTGATCCCTATGCAACACATGGAGCCAATCAGAATTAGGGAAAGGTTAAGCGGAAAAATGAGTTAATCTGGATCATAGATCTCAAATCTCAGAGGAATTTAGTTGTCTATATAAGATGAGATCTGAACCCTAATAGAAGTGTGTGGATGTGAAAGGGTTGAGAGGAATGAAAAGAAAAGAGAGAATATCTTCAAATCAGTGAAGTATTCTGATAGAGTTCAGTGACCAAGTGAAACAGAGTAAAGCAGTGAAGGATAGAATAGAGATATATTTGATAGATAAGATCAAATCAATATTGGAAGGAGAAGATCTGTAATCAGCATACAGTGCAGACTGAAGGATCAGGTACTGAAACATTCTAACAAGTGTATTAGGGTAAATCTCTTAACCAAGTGGTTTTAACAAACCTTATTTAATCTCTTAACCAAGTTCTTACTTAGTTGTAAGTATTAAATCCTTTTGCAAGGTAGATTGTATAAGTCTTTAAGCTCTTAACAGGGCAGACCCCTCACAGGGTAGATCATATTTTATGATCAAATTTGTAGCCCTAACAGGAAAACTTTATACTGCAATAGTGAAGATTTGTGGGTGTCATCCCCACCCCAGTTTTACCTCTCAAGGGTTTCTGGGTAACCAAAATTACTGTGTTATGAGTACTTTCATGAATGATGTTTAGTTTATTACTTTCATTACATTGATAAAGTTTGTGATAATGCTATGCAAGTTTTCAGTAATGTTCAAATGGATCAATAGGTGATATCTGATTCACCCCCCCCCCCTCTTAGCATCACATTTCCCAATAGATTTCCAACAATTAGGCCATTCTAATTTATGTATCCCAAAGCCATGCATAAATTTTTCAGAGCTTCAATTTCCTCTTTGAACTCAATTTTGGCTTTTTAGAGTCAAGAGTATTGAAAATTTGACTTCCCTCCCTTCCTCCATTTCCCTCGAGATGTGAATTTGAGAAATAAAAGAATAAGATGTCAAAAAAATAAGAGTTATTTTTATCCCTTTATTTTATTTGGATATTGTCTTTTACATGAAATAATTATAGATTAGCAATCATACTTTAGTGTGTAATGGGTACATCAAGGATACTCTTTGAATACACAGTTTGAAATAAAGAAAAGGTTATTCAATGAAGCTTTCAAAGAAAATAGTATTCGATATAGAATTCATTGGTTCATTGAGCCATATGCATTGAGTTGTTTGCATCAATATATTACACTTTGAAAGAGCACGTCAAAGATACCAAACCATAAATTTATTAATTTAATAATAATAGCCTAATAAGATTGTAAAAAATTAACACTAGAATAAGTCATCACATACTATTTTTTAAATTACATCAATAGTAAATCTAAAATTTAATATCTTATCTTATTTGTTATTTTTAGTAAACATTCATGAATATATTTTTGGATCATAATCAATCTCCACTTATTAAGATAACAAGTGATTATTATGCTTATACTTTTATGTCATTATCAATCTCTACTTTTAAAATTATATGGATATTTTTTGTTCCCAAAACTCGAATGATGGAGAGTTATGGACGCCCTATGATTTTAGGTTTGCAATTATCCTATTTGGAAATAAATGGTATCTTTTGGGTGTTCTGGAGATGTTGTCGAGTGTTATGGACCATGTTTAAGTACTCCTTATTTTTTTCTCATCCAACTTCCAAATTATTATTGTTAAATTAAAGAAAACAAAAATTGATAACTAAAAGTCTATTAATAAACTTTACATGTATCAATAGTCATTCACACATATAGTATTAATTGGATTTCTGAAAATTTAATTGAAAGAGTTGTGCACCTTGATTGGTACTCATAGTTCACACTACTAGGACATTTGTGCATAAGTATTAGAAAATTTTGAGGTGGTTTTAACGCATTGTTATTGTGGTGCCTCTAAGTAGGTTTCAAACAACACTTTAAAATGACCACTTATTTACCCTTGTATGCATAACAGATCGCGCAATGCATGTCGCTACTACCCAAGAGCCAAAATAATAGATATACATAGTAAAATCACATATGAAGACAACCAAAAAAAGATCACCAAAATCCTATGAACTGTTTAGGATGTGTGGTGCTCAAAGTTATCTATTGTAATACCCCAAAAATGGGCTTTAGTACCATTAACCTCCTACATCGACAAATCGATCGAAATCGACCTAAAGTCCTAACCTAAGGCACATCTACACATCAAATCATTGAAACCCTAATCGATCCTATTTCAAATTTGCATTGGGGACTATTCCTAAATATTCCTAATTTATCCTAATTATTTCTAATTAAATATTATTTGACGATAAATGATATTATTTTATTTATCCTAAAGTCAAACTTAATTGAATATGTTGAATATTTAATTAATTAAACTTAATTCTGCCACTTAATTAATTTAATTAGATTTAATTGATATTTATTCCTAATTAATATTGTTTATTTGACAATAAATCACAATTTCTAAAAATAATCAATTGAATATTCATTTAATTGATTAAAATCAAATTGTCAAATTTAATAATATAATTTTGAATAAATTTTGATAAAATAATTGATTAACCCATAAATTAGTTATTTAATTGTTCAAATCAGTTAAGTTGAGAATAAAACACATGGAAAATTAAGTAATTCATAATTATCAATGCACAAATCAGAAAATCAGTTAAACTCAAAATCAACTATTAAATTCAATTTGTTAACTTTTCAAACTCAACATGTGATTGTGAGTTGAAAAGCATATGGAAGTGATCTCAACTTCTAATTCGAGTTAAAAAATTGATTTTGCATGATTTTGGTTCAAGATAATTATTTCTAATTTCCTAATAACTCAACAATCAATCTAAGTTGATCAGGGAGAGATTTT
This sequence comes from Chamaecyparis obtusa, assembly GCA_027943335.1. Classification (NCBI taxonomy): domain Eukaryota; kingdom Viridiplantae; phylum Streptophyta; class Pinopsida; order Cupressales; family Cupressaceae; genus Chamaecyparis; species Chamaecyparis obtusa. The sequence continues at coordinate 851,421 of BSBK01005629.1, forward strand.
TGGCTTTCCATGAGTTCTCAAAACCCTGGATTTCTATATAAACAGGCTTCAATCCTTTACAAACGACCGTGAATTTGGAGAATATTTGCTCGTGCAATCTGGAGAATTCAGAGATAGTGCAATTTTTTAGATTATTTGCTAACCATTATTTTCTTGATTTCATAGCATTCATAGCATTCATAGCTTAGATTCAATTCATCTTTCATTGTTTAGATAACTTTTCATCTAGTTTTCATCATTATTGTATAGAAAATATCAAAAACATAGATTAAATCTACATCCATTTTCATAGCTTTCATCATTTAAATCCTTTGTTTAGATCTTGCATTATCGTTGATCTCAGTCAATTTTGGAGAATACCATACTCGCATCTAATAGAAGGTAGTAAATCACTTGGTTAATGATATACTCATTCATTGCTTATTTTTTGATTATTAACCAATAATATTTTACTGATGTGTTGTGTCTCTTAAATAGGTACAATTTTCACACACATAAATCTGGCGCCCACCATGGGGCCCGACAATGGGTTTCCATTCTTATTTTCATCATTTTTTGACATTTTGGATTCAAGATTTGATTTTTATTTTTTTTCCGTAAAATCTTGTATGACATTTGCAGATTGTCGTACTAGAAGCCTTTGTCTTTTGTATAGCAGATGACATTTCTACATTGTCGTATCGGTTGATATGTATTGTCATATTGATTTTGAATTGTCATGTGGGCAGGTACCTAGAATCGTATCATGCCTAAAGTATCGTATGGTAGCAGGTGTATTGTCGTATGAGTTTTGATGCCAAATCTCAGTTGTTGTATGGGTTTTTGATTAGTTTTTAGAGATTTTGACTGACAGCTAACCCTAACGATTTCTATTTTCTGGTGTGAGACTATTTGAGATAGTCTAACACATTTTTGTAGGATGAGAGACAAAGACTTGAGCAGAAAAACCCATTCTTTAGCCTCTTCTTGTCTTGACTTCCATGCCATTCTTTTGTAGGAAACCCTTTTCAGAAAATCACTTGTCAAAGACACTCATTCAACAAGATTTCTGACAAGTGGTTTTGTAGGTTGCCGAATCTTCTGCGAGAAAATATTTTGTTTGCTTAGTATTTCATTTTTCATAGGCACCTAGTTAATAGGTATGTGTGTTTATTTCCATTGAGGTAGATATTGAGGGGATTATTCTCTTGTCCTTCTTAGGATAATTAGAAACCCAAAAGGTATCTTCCCTAGTGCTAGTTTGCGTACTATCTCTGGATTAATTTTTCTTGGCGTGTCTTGGATAGGGAAAAGGACAAGGCTAAGGGACTATGCTCTTCTCTTTCAGAGAATCAGAAACCCAAATCCTGTGGTCCCCAACCTCACATTTCAATTAATTCTTTAGAGGGTAAGTTGCCAAGTTAAAAATCTCCCGGGAATGACCCAGGTGGGGAAAATTCTTAAGCCGACTCTTCCACCCCACTATAAAATTTGATGCTTCCTTGAGGTTAAAGCCTCAAAAAACATAGTTGTGCTTGTTCCTTGGATTCACTCCATCAACATGTTTTGATTTGTGTAGAGTGGACCCGCTTAAATCTTGCTTGTGAGACTACACTGATCAAAGTACTCATAGGGCTATATTCCTCAATCCTTCTTACGGGACTATGGGAGATAGTTGTGAATGGATTCCCTAATTAAAATCCTAAGCTAGTTTTCTACTAATCCACCACCGAAGTATTTGTAGTGCTTGTGCGAGGTGAATAGTAATCACCCCAAGAAACTCATCATATCGAGCCCTCCTTGACATTTGAACTTGGCTAATATGAGCTCCAACATCCATTGCGTGTTGTTGGGCTACCATATTCTGAGGAGTCATTGAGTGTGTTCCTAAGTCAATGAGCAAGTAATACATCTCTTCTCCTAGCTAGGGTAATATAGGTGTGATTGATTCATTGAGTCAGTTCCCTCATGTTTTCTATGATTGTGAGTCTATTGCTATGATAAATAACCTTTGACAAATCCAATACATAGATTTTAAAAAATTGGACAGGGAAAATTGCAAAACATTTGAGACCAAAAACACCCAAAAGCTTTAAAAACTTGAAAAACTGAAGAAAAATCCTTTTCTGGTGTAAATTGTCATCTTGAGCCTACACTTGTTGTACGACAATTGCTTCAATCCTCCAACTATCATATCAGAACCCTCCAAGTGTTGTACGGGAAGCCATACTATATTGTACGAGAGTTGTCCAAAATATGTAGCAAAAGTGAACCTTGGCATCAATTGTCGTAAAAAACTCTACAAGTGTCGTGCCAGACCCCATTCTGTATTGTACAACCTTGGATACTATCGTATGACAATTTACCCAAAATTGCAAAAAACCCAAATTTTGTTAGAAATTCAATCAACCTACAGCTATTATCCAGATTCTGTCAAAATACCCACTATGTCAGGAATAGAGCAGAGCAACAGCAAATCTATCTTATTTTTCCAAAGTGACCTATTGAGCTCAATTTTTCATCTGATTGATCAGTCTAAATCCCATCTCATCTTGTGTCAAAATATTGTCTAAACAATTCCAATTCAATATCTCAAAACAACTAAGTGTTGTGAATTCGTGTCCACCATCTTTTGGGCGTCTACCCATACATCTTAGGCATAATATTCTTAATTTACATCCAATATATCAGTCAAACCCAATCTTGACAAGGTTGTGTCACTTAATCTTTCCTAAATTAGATTATATCTCAGTTGTCTTATCTTTCTCTAAAGGTTCACCCAAGGTTAATGGTGGAAACCAAAGCTTTCTCACATAGAAAACCAAGAGAAGAACCAAAGATATCACCTTCATCTTCTCTTCTTGCTTAGACATTTTATCAACCCTATGACACCAATCTCTATGAAGAAGATGCCCTTGGGAATTTGTGCTTAAAAGGAGGTCACACAACCCCTCCTGCATCAACATCAAATCCCAATCAAAGTGCTACTATGTCTCAAGGTGGAGAGAACCAAGGCTCATAGGGTCACCAATCTGAACATGGTGACCAAGAACCCACACCCTCTGGAATAGCCCAATATCATAATTATGATCTCTTTAATAAAATGATGAAACACTTCTTACGAGAAGACAAAGAGACATATTTCCTTGAAATGGCCCAACAAGGGGCCAAACTTCCTCCAAGCTTCAACATCGAGAATATCATCACGCATGAGGAAGAAATCCCTATTACTTCTATGATGAAGAAAATGCATGCAATGCAAGTTAAACTAAACTAGCTAGAAAAAGAGAAAGAACCCAAGGAATTCTCTATGGATGCCCTATGTCCATTTCCATTTGATCGAAGCTTGTATATGCCACCATTCCCTAAAGGGCTAGAACTGCCAAAGTATGAAAAATATGATGGAAACTCAAATCCTCAAGATCATATCAGAGAGTTCTACACTCTATCCATGGATTTCATGCATGAACCAACATTCTTAATGCATCTCTTCCCATGATCTTTGGGAGGAGCATCCATGAACTAGTTCTCTAAGATACCTCCAACCATCAAGACTTTTGAGGAGTTAATCAAATTTTTTCATCAGCAATACTCCTACAATATCCAACATCCAGTCACCATGATTGATATATGCAATCTAAAATAGAAATCAAGAGAACCCTTCTTGACTTTCCTCAAGCATTGGAGAAAGAAGTTCTCACTCTATGCTAGACAGATTCTAGAAAAAGAGAAACTAGAAATCTTCATCAATAATCTAGTCCCAAAAATTAACTATCATCTCCAGATCCAAAATCATAACTCATTTGAAAAAATGGTAGATAGCGCCATAAGAATTGAGGATGTGCTTGTTCATAAAGGAGACATATCACTTCATAAAGAGAACAAGTACAAGTTAGGTTCTAATTCTAACAGGAAAGACAAAGTCAAATTTTGGAACAAAAATAAAAATGTTGTCACAGATGGTGTTGTTGATCACATTAGTGCTCCTTCTAAGGCACCAGCATTTAATCTCACCATTGGCACCCAGGCCATAAAAGCTTCAAAAATGAAGGCAACAGAACCTACTACAAATTCAAATGACTATAAACTATGGGTTACAAAACCAAAGCACGAGTTCACTTCTTTGGGTGAGTCCTTGGAATCTACCATGAGAACCTTATTGGTGAATAATATCATCATGTTACATGAGATCAAACCATATGACCCCAAAGTCAAACCTAGATGGTAGAAGGAGACCAATTTTTGTGATTTCCATCAAAATAAGGGTCATAAAACCAACAACTTCATGCATCCAAAACATCTCATTCAAAAAAAAATTGACGTTGGAGAAATTGTGATTGAAAACCATAAAACCAACAATGATCATACAACATTCACAGAACCTTTTCCAAAGTATAATCAGGGAGAATCATCATCTTCCAAATCAAATATGGGTGCCAAAGTCAATTAAACTTACTCTAGTAACAATGATGTCATCAACATGGTAGAACCATGTGTACCTCAGTATTGCAATGTCATCACCATTGTTAAAAATGACAAAGATACCAGATCAACTAATGCAATAAATCGATCTCAAGCTCAGGTAACACTCCAAGGATAAAACTCAGGTTCATCAAATGCCCCTAAGGTACCATTCAATCTTTCTTCTGCATCTAAACAAAGGACTGCTTCCAAATCTTCCAATCCTAAAGACTCCGAAGCAATATCATACAACATCATCTAGCAACTACAACTCACTAATGCCAAAATCTCTATATTTGAGTTGCTTCAAATCTCTCCTACTCATCAAGCTTTCCTAGACAAAGCTTTGTTCAATTCCAATGTTCTGGATAATCTTGATCTTGATCAATTCCAAACTATGGTGGGTCATCTAACCTCACCTTAATACATTTCCTTTTCAGAGGAATATGATAACTCACTGAGTCATCCGCATAACCAGCCCTTGCATATTGAGGTCCTAATTGAAAACCATCATGTAAAGTGTGTTTTGATAGATGGGGGAGCTAGTTTAAACATTTATTCTTATAAACTAGTCACACAACTAGGATTGTCAGAAGATTCTATCGATCCTAAAAATAAAAACACCATAAAAGCATATGACAAACAAGAAAGGTCCTCCAAAGGAGTCATTGTGTTACCTATCAGAATAGGACTTGTTATCAAAGATATCACTTGTCAAGTATTGGACCTCCCATTGGCCTATAACATTCTCTTGGGAAGGCCCTAGATTCATGAGATGCAAGATATTTCATCCATGTATCACCAATGTGTCAAATTTCCCTATGATGGAGTAGAGGTCACTATACCAAAAGACATGTCAGCATCTTGCAATACTCTAAAGGAAAGCGTAGATAAACTTGTCTCGTACAATAGAGAGTCTTTCACCAAACAAGCTGACATAGCATCTACGTCAAAAATGGAAGGCCTATCAAAAGAAGTCAAGATTAAAGACACAAGCATGGGAGAGTACACTATGGAACTGATCCTATCTCTCACATCGCTCCCGCTTTTACCAAAGTCGTATGGAAAACCTTCTAAGAAAGAAAGACCTTCAACTAAGGAACCCTAGGTTATTTTAAATAAGAATCTAATAAAGAGGAAGTTTTTCTTTCCTGGTTATACAAAGACAAGTCCCAATCACAAATAGTTCAAAAGTGTGACTCTAAATCACCTAAAATTCCTTCAAAATCATATGGATCAAGACACAAACTAATGTCTAAAATGGGATACACTAGAAAAGGATCTCTAGGAACATGAGGAAAAGGTATCATCACACCCATTGAACACTGTGGCTAGACAAACAAGGATACATCAGGCATAGGTTATCAAAATAAACCTTTCCATCTCAATGGAAACTATTCTCATGTCATAGAATAGATAGAACCAAGAATGGATAACCATGAAGAGGAGGAAACACACTAAGAAGAAAGTGATGACTCTGATGGTATAGATGTTTTCCCCTATGAATGTATTCCTCAAAACATCTTAGACCTTCTTAAAGAGGAAAAGAAACCTAAAGAACAAGTCAACGTAGTAGACACAAAAGAACCTACTACTTCAAAATAAGACACAGATCTAGAAGAAACAGAGACACTCCTCACTATAGTTAAACATCTAGGATGCTCTAGTGATTCTGACACAAATTCCCATGAGTATGAGTTCTGTTCAAAATCTGAAGGTAACCCTTCTTGGGGAATTCATCCTGATTTTACACATGTTCTAGATTTTTGTAGAGATCTAGATGAAGAGTCAAATGACTGTGAATGGGGAATTATTCCAAAAGAAGATGAGCTTATCATAGAAAAATACATAGATGTCATTCATCAATACGGACCTATGCCTGACATGAGTCTAGAATGAAATGATGGACCTCGTGAGTCTGATTCTCTTATTACTAATGCTACATCCAACAATGACATTGAGACACCTAATGAATTGAATATCTTGAGTCATAATATCACCTTTGAATTTGAGAGTCAGATCATGACTAATGATGATAATAGAATATGTGTGAACACTATCAACCAATCATTTCCTACACTTACTATCCAACATCCCAAACTCATAGACCAAATATCCAATGATCCTAGCCAAGACATCCATACTTTCCTAATAGACTACGCTCTCACATGTTATCTGAATGCAGTAGAACCCATGGTAACTTCCATTAGTGAACCTAGTGTTAGCATGATAGATTCAAATCAAATATCTTAGTCAAAAGAATAACAACAAAAAGAAAAAGAGTTCTAAGGGTGAAAACCACTGTGGCAGTCTCAGAACCAAAAATAGTAAAAACAAAAGACGTTTCTGAAGGTGAAAATCTCTTTGAGGAACCTAAGGATGAGATGTTTGATGTCCTTCCAAGTCATTTACTATACAGATCTCTGGTGTTAATAGAACCAACTCAACCTATCAATTTGGGTACAATAGAGGAACCTCAGTTAATACATGTAGCACAATCTCTGTCAGGAGAAGAAAAACAAGCATTTACCAAATTCTTAACAAAGAAGAAGATCAACTTTGCATGGAAATATTTAGATATTCCAGGATTAGATCCTGATCTCATCATGCATCATCTTTCTATAGCTCTAGGAGTTAAACTTATTAAGAAAAAGTTATGTAAAATGCATCCTCGTGTTGCACTCCTCATCAAAGATGATCTAGAGAAGCTACTAAAAGTCGAATTTATCCAAGTCATAGATTATGCAAAGTGGATCTCAAACATAGTTCCAGTTTCAAAATTAGACAAATCTATCAGAGTATGCACAAATTTTAGAGATGTAAACAAAGCATTCCCTAAGGCTTATTTTCCACTACCAAACATTGATATGATAGTGGACATGACTGTGGGCTTTGAAATATACTCTTTAATGGATGGTTTTTCTAGATACAACCAAATCAAGATAGCTCTAGAAGATTGAGAGAAGACAACTTTCACTTGTGCATGGGCTACCTTCTACTAGAACATTATGCCACTTGGTCTTAAGAATGTTGGTACTACATATCAAAGAGAAATGCCATCTATCTTTCACAACATGATACATAAAAACATGGAGGACTACATTGATGACACCTTGGCTAAATCAATGACATGACCTGAACATCTAGCTGACTTGAGTACAATCCTGGATAGAATGGAAAAGTTTAGTCTCCAACTAAGTCCTAAGAGATGTGCCTTTGGTATCACTTCAGGGAAACTTTTAGGATACATTGTTTCAAAGAAAGGCATCGAAGTAGATCTAGCAAAATTCAAGGAAATCATGAAGATGAAACCTCCTAAAAACATCAGTCAAATGCACACTCTACAAGGAAGGATACAATCTATCAGGCACTTCATCTCTTAGTTAGTTGACATATCACAACCTTTCACTAGAACATTGCATAAAAGGTGTGACTTACAACTGGAATGAAGAATGTGAGAAGAACTTCAATCACATCAAATAATATCTAGAAAATCCATTGATTCACATGCCTCCTATTCAAGGGAAGCCATTAATATTGTATATCTCCACAATGGATACATCACTGGGGGCATTGTTGTCATAACATGATGAGATTAAGAAGGAAAGAGCTATCTACTATATCAACAAAACATTGGTAGCTTATGAGAAGAACTATTCCATGATAGAGAAGGTGTGTCTAGCTATGATCTTTACATCACACAAACTAAGACACTACATGTTAGTTCATACCACACAATTAGTAACAAATATTGATCCATTGAAATATTTATTAAGAAAAGATGCCCTCATAGGTAGACTAGAAAAATGGGTGATGCTACTAAGTGAATTTGATATTAAGTATTGTGAACAAAAAGCTATCAAAGGATAGGTCATCATAGATCAACTAGAAGAAGCTCCAATGTTTGATGACCAACCAATGCAAATGGAATTTCTCGATTCCTCTATCATGCAACTATCTTCTAGAACATGGCACTTATTCTTTGACGGATCTTACACACAAAATGGATCCGGAGCTAGTATATTGTTCATAACACCTCAAGGTTACTCCATTCCTAAAGGATTCATAATCAAATTCCCTTGCACCAATAACATAGCTAAATATGAAGCTTTGTTAAATGCAATGAAAATAACAATCGAATGGAGAGTTTAAAAGAACTACACATTCATGGAGACTCACAACTGGTCATACACCAAGTCAATGATGTATATCAAATGAAAGATGAAAAGCTCATTCCATACAAGAGAATGGTAGATGATCTAAAGAAGTACTTCATTTCAGTCACATTTGAATAGATACCTAGAATGGAGAACAAGGTTTCTGATGCCATGGAAATGCTATCATCTCTTCTATAGCAGACTGAACATGAGCTACGCTATGAGTTCTTGGTGGAAGCACTGTCATTCCCTACCTATGATTGCCTAGAAACCTACATGATCTGCACCATTGTTGGTCATGATTCATCCCACTACAAAAACATATACTCCTCCCTACAGGACCAAATCATTCTTGATTCATTTAACCAACATGAAAAATATTACCTAATCTGAAATGCATCGCGGTATGTCATCATTGGTAATGATCTATACAAACAAATTCTAGATGGTACACTTCTTAGATGTTTAGAACATGAAGAGTCTCAACACACATTAGAGGAAGTCCATGAAGGTAATTTTGGATCACATTCCAATTGTCTAACATTAGCTCAAAAAATCATTAAGGCAGGGTGCGATTGGCCAAATATAGAAAAACAGGTCGTGAAATATGCTAAGAATTGTCAGAAATGCCAGGTCCATGGTAAATTGATTCACGCACTTGGGAGAGATTTAATTACCTTTACAAAATAATGGCCTTTCCAACAATGGTCATTTTCTCTCATAGGGGCTATCTATCCACATTCGTCAAATGGTCATACCCATATAATCATAGTAACAAATTACTTCACAAAATGGGTTGAAGTAGTTCCTCTAACACAAGCAACTGGCAAATAGATCTCAATGTTTATCTTGAACTATATAATTTTTTAGTATGGTATCCCACACTCCATCATCACAGACAATGGAGGCCAATTCAAGAACAAGGACCTAGATTCCTTATGCTCTAAATTCAAGATCACTCAACATTGGTCATCTATTTACTATCCTCAAGGGAATGGACAAGATGAAGCATCCAATAAAAACTTATTGAAAATCTTGCATCCTACAGTTAGCAAAATAGGAAGAGACTAGCACTTGATGACAAATCCAACTCTTTGGGCTTACAGAACAAGTATCAGAATGCCCACTGGGGCTACTCCTTTTACTTTAGTATATGGGACTGAAGCAGTCCTTCCTATAGAGGTTGAAATCCCATCACTCAAAATCAGAATGCATGGTCTGGTAACCAATGATGATTATAGAGTGTCTAGGTTACAAGAAATTGAACTACTAGATGAGCACACGCAAGTTGCATATGATCATCTTAGATTATATCTGAAAAGAATGTCTAGAGGCTACAACAAGAAGGTTAGACACGAAGAATTTTAGGTTGGTGATCTAGTCTTGAGAGAGAACACTAAGAATCAATCCCATCATGAGTGCAAGGGGAAGTTTTAACCCAACTAGTTGGGTCCCTTTTTTATCACTACTACTTTTAGCTCTAGAGCCTATCAAATCTCAATGACTGAAGGAGAACAGCTATGAGAACTAATGAATGTTCTCCATTCTGATGAAATTTCATGCCTAAGAAATTTAGTATGTGATAAATGTCATGAAAAAAAGCATAAAAATTAGAAAAAGTCCTAAAAAAGGGGTCATCTTGGTGAAAACCTAGCAATACGCGCCTTGGTGATTCAACAAAAAAATCAAAAAGAAAAAAGATACAAAAAAATTTAAAAAAATAAAAAATATACAAAAGAAGAAGAAAAAGAAAAAGTGCCTTGGTGAAAATTTGGTAAACGGACACCTTGGTAGCAAAAATAGAATCTATGCCAAGATGGTGAAAACCCAGCAAGTGGGTTCCACTTGTATTACAATGTCCTATCTATCAAAGAAATCTTGGTCTTTTCCAGCTTTCTATTTTGCTTTAGTTTGTACATATCTTGCAATTCAATAAAGTCAGTTTGTACACCAACCAGCAAAAGCATTTGCATCCTATCAAAGTTTCAACTTGGGGGCAACCAATGTCATATCCTATGGTCCTCAGTATCTTAGATGATTCATATCCAGTAAAAGTCCTTCAAAGCTATATCTGAGTTAGTTTGTCTATCTCACTACTAGAAAAGGATTTTGCACCTACCGACAACACAAACAAACTACAACGACAAACAAAAACAAATCTTTGCAATGTTCTTTAATCTTCTTGTATGCTAACTGATTCACATTGAGATTTTTGCATATTATTTCCCTTCAAGCTCATCGATGATGTCCTTTACAGGATTTAGAGAGTGATGACCAGGGGCATAATATTTTATTTGTCTTCTATTTGTAAGTGAAAATCTAATGACTTTGGAAATTTTGGATTGAATTGGTGTCCACTATAAGTGCCTACATCATGATTGGATGGCCACGTGTACCTTGACCATTGATACCTAGATGCTTCAAGGAAGTTGGATCTAACTTTATCTTTTTTATTGAATTCTTACTCCTACTGTGAAACATGATACTACCCAAAGATGTGAACAATGTGGGTAATTCACATTAGAACAAGGATGATCTCCTAAACTGTTTGGTGTGTTTGTACACAAGGTGTATTTAGGTCATCACAATGTTTATGCTCCGATGCATATACAAATTGCTAAATCAAAATGGACATGATATTTAGGTCATCCTGGCTTTTGTGCCTTGGTGTTTATATCTAATCCAAAAAATCTGAATAAAAGTCATATTCATATGTCCATGGTTGTCTAACCAGTAAACATTGTATCAACATCCTGTGTTACCTAAAAATATTCACTGATGATAAAGACCGACAATGATCAGTGACTAAGTCCTAGGTCTGCATTTCATCTGCATTTTGCATTCTGCATGGTTGCATCTTTCTCATGATTTGGGTTTAGCATGGTGTTTGATATTCTCCAAATTGCACTAAATATATTGAACAGTCTCACAATAGGTAATGATAATCATTCCATTGTCTCTATTAGGAATAATATATTCATACTAAGGATTACTTTTCCCATCATGAAATGCATTTAGATTGTCAACCCAAGGACATAGAATTGAAATGGGACAGCACAGTTTGTGCACTAAGTTCCTCAAAGAGTCATACTACCTATGCTGCAGGAAGATAAAATACATGAAAGAAACCTATGTTATTGCTACAGGAAAGTAAGCACACTTAAATACTTAATGAAATTATTGCAGAAAGCTTTTAAACTTATCCTAAGCCTATTTAACAACTCAAAGCATTCACTATGTCTATCTTTGCAAGTGCTGCAGGAATATTCATAGTAGCAATATTGCAGGAGTAAAATAGTAACTTCTACTTGAAAGCACGAAAAGTACAGAAAGAAACTCTACTCTATCCTAATCTAATCCACCTTCCAAGTGGGCCCCCTTGGTTGGCTTCTACTAACTACTAACACAAAAGATACTCCAAAATCACTCTTTCATTATATTCTCAGAAATTGATTACATAGTAATGGAATAGTACATGAAGAACATAAAAGAGTAACTCTATTATACTAAACACAACACTTGAATATATTTTCTCATTACCTAACTAAACCAATCAAATCCCTTTATATAGAGGGTTGATGCTTATTGAAAGCATGACAAAAAAGTCTTGACAAAATCTCTCCATAGAAGGAGGAAATATAACAACCATGACATATTACAATAAAGTGTGAATAACTGAATAACAAAACTGGGGAAATATACTAGAGTTGTTTCCTATATTCTCTGGAATGATGGCTCCTTTTCTGCAGTGGCATGATCCTTAGAATTGTGATGGATTTCTCTATCATGGATGGAACTCCAATGCTCCTTTAATGTGGTCGATCCACTCTTGAGCTACTCCTTGTTTTCCTAGTAGGTTAGTAACATTTGGTATGTATACAAGTTAACATTTTAATTCCTACCCAAATATTAGAAAATAGATTAAAGTAGCTATATGAAGTACTATAATTTATATATAATATTCAACAAAACATGTCATTCTAACTACCCATAATCTTTTTGGATCTAGTTGTACTTATCACAAGTTCACATAGGTATAGGTTCATAAAATGTATTGGAAATGTTTCATCAAAGCATAAAGAGTTTCAACAAAGTATAAAGATTATAACAAAATAGAGATAATAAATTGTCTCATCATCTGCCCCCTACTAACATAATTCTTGTCCTCAAGCATTGCATTTTCTAGTTGTCATCCTGACATCACTAATAATTGTCTTCCCTTTTTTCCCACTCTTAAAAGTGTAGTAAAATCCTCTTGTTCTTGCCAAGTAATTTGCACGATGATCCTACTGTAGATGATCCAATCTAGTGGCTTTGATATCATTTAGCATCCATAGGAGTGTAGGTGGTTGGAAATACAAGGGAATCCATAATTCTCTTCTAGGCTAACACCCCAACTCCATATACTTAGTTGCTTTGTTTGCAGCTACTTCAAAGTTGATTGGGATGTGTGGCTCTGCTTCCTTGAAGGCCTCTGGTAACCTATTCCACTAGCTCCTTACTCCTACAAGAGCTCTCTGAAATGAAAAGTAGGGCAATCTCTGATATTCTCTATAAACCTTGTCTCTAAGTGCAAAGACCTTTTCCCTAATTTATGGCTTCGGCCTTCCATAGGTTAGGTTGAGCCAATCTCACAAGAGGACATCAGGTTTTCTTGATTTAGACCTTAAGGGTAAGGGTCTAGACTTCTCTAGGTCTCTATAATTATTTAGTTGCCTATCATAATTTCCCTCATTGTGCATCCATGACATTAGATCTATCAAATGGATATCACCTATGTAGAGAAAAGGGTTCCATTCTATTTCATGTGGAATGACAAAGTTGTGTAGATAGAGCTCACATAGTAAATTGTGTTGCCATGGGGGAAGAGTCTGGTATAATCCATAGAATTCATGGGCTGACTTAAATTCACAATCTATACCCTTCATAGTCATCATGAGCTGAAACAAGAGGAATTGTTCTTTCAAGCAAATGGCATACACTCTGGGAGGTGGCCTACAGGCTATAACCTGATCAACTAATTTAAGAGCTTTGTCCATTTGTTGTTTCTGTTTCTTTATCTATTCCTTAAGATCTTCAATTTCCTCTTGCTTGTCATCTATCTCTTTTTCATTTTGTTTCTTTCTTGTTTCCACCAAGTTTTCTGGAAGACAAACTAATTATATAAATTAAAGAGAATAGATTGTATGGTTGGCGGGCCAAATTCTTGTTGCTGGTTTTTCTATCTTTTCTTTTCCTTGGAAACTTGCTAAAAATACATAGTAAACCATGTTGATTTGTAGGGCACAATAAACATATTGGAATAAACAAGGTACTATGGAGGAGTCACTTGGACATCCTTAGCAATACTTTCTTGTGCCACAGTAGGGCTTTGCTCAGATACACCCAGATCATCATGTGGTATGTTACCACAAGGCTCTTGCAAATTTTGGGATTCTTGTAGATTTTGGGGTTTTTGTAGATTTTTGGGAGATGAAGACACTTTTGTCTACTTGGGAGAATCATCAAGAATGTACTCAACAGAAGGTTCTATGGTAGGTTTTGGTGTTGGAACATTTGGGTTTCCAGGGGAAATTGGAGACACTTGTCCTCTCATATAAGGACTTCTTCACACTGTTGTTTCCACAACCTCTGTAGTTTTCTTTTGGCGGGTTCTTTTTGGCCTCTCTAGTATAGGAGCAGATGTTGCAAGAACAAATGTTGTAGGATTTGACCTTTTCCTTTTATTTCTTTGTACTGCAGGGTTTTGAATTTCTTTTTCAAGGTTAGGGGTTTCTTCTCCAACTTTTCATTCTCCTTCCCTTGTGGAAGAAGTAGTAGAATTTCTTTGGGGAACAAGTGCAGGTATATTTTCTTGTAATTCTAGCTCTTTTTCTTTTGTAGTTGTTTCTACAATAGGCTTAGAAGATTCTACTTCATTTCCTAGGGGTTGCTCAGCAAGGTTAACCTGGGGTTGCTATGTTTTATATTGAACAAATTTTGACCATGTCAAGGGAGAGACATCCCTAAGAGACTTCTCGACTAGCAGTTTTATTAGGGAATGGTGGATAATAGAATTTGCATTCCCCTTCTGAGTCTCCTCAGCACTAATGCTTAGCATATTGTATAGGAAATTAGGGACATTAACTTGGAGTTTATGCCTTATGCAACTAAGTAGTTTAAAATGATGGGCACAAAAATTTGAAAATCTCCCTTCGCAAGTTAAGTACCTAATAATATGTGTCACCAATTCATTGAACGGTTGAGAAAGAGACAGTCTTTTGCATCCATGCTTGGTTATTTCCAAAGGAGGCTCAGTTGGACAGGAGAACTAAGCTCGAGATGACCTAGCGTCATGCTCATTGGGGTAATGCTCCCTAATGACTGACAACCCAGTGACCTCTACTATTCTTTCTTCAGTGGTGACAACCGTTAAACCCCATATAGTTGACTACCCCTCCTCAAAGGTACTCATGAATTTAGCTACTACTTCCTCATTAAAATTTGGTAATTGAAGAAAATACCCCAACCAACCACATGCATTAAATCTCCACACTGCTTCAACATCTGCAAGTAAAATTACATAGTGCACTAGCTCTTGCCTCTACAGTTTTCCACCCATTTCTTTTCAATATCCAGCCTCCAATTTCTGCTCACCAATTTCTCTATTAATTTTTCTAGTGTCTTGTGCTCTGCAAATACCCTCTTTCCTTCTTGAAATTCAAATGCACTTCTTGAAAACACTGAATTTCCTTTTTAATTCCTCTATTATTTTAGCATGAAAAATAATAATGACGTTTACAGAGGACATTATAATCTTAAGTGCAAGTTACCATGCAATTTAATTACAATCTTTTTCAGTCATATCAACTCTCATAAAATCAGAATTTGAAGTACGACAAGTGTGTGGGAATAAAGGAAATTAATAAAACAAGGCCCAAGTACAACTTGAAGTGACAAGGATGTCTTAGTAATGACATTTGGAACTTATTACACTTCCCCTACCCACTACGAAACATTTACAAGTGTCCTCACTTGGCACATTTAGCACGGGATGGGGAACTGGTGTAATGCCTAAATTATATATTAATTGCAGTACTATATATAATTACCGAGATCTATGTGCTAAAAGTGAGTAAAGATTGAAGAAGTTGTACCTACGCATTGATTACTGTACATGCAAAGAAAATCCAGTGAGAGTGAAGCAATTTTGGTGGCCTCATGTGTTCACTGGCATGGCATTTACTGAAAATATTGAAAATAGAAAAGGTGGATGACGTGGATTGTGAGTGGATGGAAGAGAGAGAAATGAGATGGGTTTGAAAGAAGAATAAAGAAAAATGAATGAGGAAATGGACTTCATATAAAATGAAGTTTTATTATGGTCGAACTTGAAGGCATGTTATTTTGAAGCTGAAGGAAGAAGGTTTTCACCTTCTATTATAGGAAGTGTTACATGTGGTGTTGCTGAAGTGTTTGTGCTGAAGTGTTGTAGAAATTCCTCCTTTGTTTGGGGTTTGTGATATAGGCGCAACCGGTGTCCATTGACGAGGAGTTAGAATTGTATTGGATCTAGTGTGGTCAACTAGACTGCTCTATTGTCAAAGATGTATTTAATTTTATAAGGCCCCAGCCATCTGGTCTATAACTTTCCTGGAATCTCCTTAAATCGTAAATCATACAATAATGCCTAATCACCCTATTGGTGCCCAAAAATGATGGATTTTCTTTTGGCCAACTAACAGGTATAATGATACCTCTACAATTCTAGCTTAATCAAGCCAAGGTTGGTAGGCCTAAATTCTCTTTTGAACTATCAAATTCTCTATGTTGCTCAACTGCATACATGAAACAAAGTTCCTCCAAAGGTGGTGAATGATCCTTTGAGGAAATCACAAATATCCTAATAATCTCTATTCTATAAAACTTGACTAAAATGGATTATACTAAGGACTGAAAAGTAATGCTTTTGAAATAATAATTTAAATATCTACAAACTATAAATGAACTAATATAACAATTTCCAATTAATGATTAGATCAGTGCCTTCTAAATATTTGGGCTACAGAGTCATAAAACTTTCAATCCTACGTACAATCAGAGATGGTTTTAAAAACTTTCTTTAATAAGACAAGACCATCACTTCATAGGCTTCCACTTGAATTATAATTCAAATCAATTTACACAACTAATCCTATCGAATTTAACTCAAATTAAGAGACTGATAAGAACAATGACAGGTTCACAGACCATACAATTGGTACTTGAGTTGTATATATTAACTTTGAATTATGATACTCAGGGAATTCAACATAGTGAAACACTCTATTTAATAGAATATATGAAAGACTAATTGAAAACATATAACTTAGAACCACAAATAAAAAGAAATGGCACTTATCTTTATTGATGTTGAAAAATTGGTACATAAGAGTTCATAGTTGCAACTATTTATCAAATTATATTCTATCAAAATATATCTTGTATCATCTTATTCTCATTACATTTTACATTATGTATATATATGTCTTTGAGTGGCTTTCACACCTCTTTAGGGTGAAAAGACACAACCTTATTACAAATTATTTTGAAAAAATAATAAACTAACTGAAAAATAACTACCTAACTTTCGGATTTGGGTCTGGTCGAAAAACCAAAACACCTTGTAGAAAGCTAAGATTTTCATTGGAGATAGGAAATTTGATTTCCCAAACTGGGTCATTTTTAGATTTTTAAAATTTGACCATTTTCATCCTTTGTTAGCATCATCTTTGCAGCAGATCAAAATTCCAGCATTTTCTGAAGGCTTTGATCACAGAATTTTGATTGTTCCTATCAAAGAGCTTCCTTCCTTAATCTCTCAACTTTTTAATTGAAAATTAATATAAATTTTTCATCCTATTTCAAGTACTCCATCATTAATTATTTTCATGGAGTTTAAGAGGTGATTTTTTAGGGTTTTATCACTATATAGGACTCTAAATTTTGCCCAAAATTTAGAGCTCCAACAGGCTCTTTCTGGGGATGTATGCTCCATGTGAGCATAGCGAGATTCCAGCTATCTCTGGAAGAAGCAAATCAAGTATCCATACTAATCTGATGTGAAGTAAAATTGGGTGGCCCCAGGCCCCCCCCCAAAAAAATGAAACTCACTTCCTTCCTCTATCGAACACCCAATTCTAATCACATAACACTTTTAACCTTGTTGCATTCAACATGTCCTCATAGAAAATTCTCATTGCTTCATCAATACAATCTTTGGCATCCAATCTATGTTCAACCCTTGAGAAATCATCAGGTCCATTGTAATCCTTGTTGAATAGAAGATTTTGGTTAATCATACAAACCTCTAGGTTAGTCTTCTTTTTTTGGATACCTTCTTGTTCATAATTTGTCTCATCTCTATATTTCAGATAGTTTTTCTCCTCACCAAAAGGCTTTCAGAATATCTTATCTTTAAGAAGTACAAACTCTCTCTCACCAAGAGTTTGATCAGCTAGGACATTTCTAAAATTTTTAGAACTATGCTTCAACACATTCTCTTCATCATGTATGGCCGATTCCATCTCATCTTCATATGTTTGACATATTCCATTCTCATAGGATGAACTGACATATATCTCACCTTCTAAATGTATATTATGATTTTTATCAACTTCAAAATTAGGACTGCTATCTTCATCATAATCCTAATGGATTTGATTGCACAGAAGTTCTTCTTCAAATAATGGATTCAAGAACATAGAGAACTCAAACATATATTATTCTTTTTCCTCTTCAAACAATGGATTTAGGAACATAGAGAATTTAGACACATCTTATTCTTCCTCTCTACTAAATTCATCCTTTTTAGAATCATATACTTCATCAACAAGATAGGTGTCTCTCTCATTAGATTTATCTTCTGGTGTTTCATCAATTTTTTTATCCTTGTGAATTGGAAAATATTTTGAGTCATTTTTGTGTCTATGAATTTGATATTCCTTATCCAACAAATTTGAAATTTGTTCTGCATTGAGAAAGGATTCTTCCTCATTATCTTTATTTTCTACATCTACTTCATGTACCCCATTGCCAGAAGATTCAGCTACATATAAATCAATTACGGGTTCACTACATTTCATATTTTCTTCTTTGATGAATGTGCCACAAAGTAAATGCTTGATTCTTAGAGGTAGGTAGCCTTGGTCAAAATTATCACCTTCTTCATATCTTTTGAAAGAAAAATATGAACCAGGCTCTAAATCCATATTGCAACTTTGATTTTCTTCCCGCTCATAGCACACATTATTTTCTTCTTCACTTTCATATTTCATGCAATTCTCATCATGGTCAGATTCCTCTTCAAAAACATTATCGGATTTTTGTTCCACCTCTATATGTTTTCCTTTGCCTTCATTATATTCTTTTACTTTCTAAAAAAGAAGCTTCAAATCAGGTTCATCTAAAGAGACTCTTAAATCATCAAGTTTTCTTCAAAATTCCCTGCTTGAAGGTGTGATATCTGATGGTATCTCCAAATAGAAACCCATCATTCTTATGAAAAAATGGGATGAAGACTCACCCTTTTGTCTTTATATATTGAAAAATGCATCTAAGGGAGACATGTAAGATTTTATTTCCATAGTGCAATTCTGATCTTCATTATGCTCATAATACATGTTATCTTCTTCATCATTGGTATAAAGAAACATATTAAGAAACTAATGCTCAAATTGCCTCCATGATGAAATGGACTGAGTGGGTAATGATTCATATTGCTCTCTTGCATTATCTTCTAATGTCCTAACAAATAGTTTCATTTCCTGATCTTCTGCACAAATCTCATAGTTCTCTATAAAGGCATAAAATGCATCCAAATGTTCAACTGCTAATTCATCCCATTCTCCATGGAACTTTGGTACAAGCTACGAAAACTTAGGGAGCAACTTAAAAGGAATACAATGGAATCCCCTGAGATCCAATAGCCTGATACCATCTGGAATAAATGGTTTTCTCTTAAATGGTTGTTTTTTCTAATACATTCTGAATATCTAAATTGGTAGTAATTTGTTTCTTTATACATTAGGTTCTTGACAATAGAGTCACCACCTCTTTCAAAGAGGAAACTTTACTTATCTCCTTATGGGTCTTCTTCCTCAGTAGAGTCATTGATTGAAATGCTTAATTGAATAGAGTCACCACCTCATTTGAGGAATTTCTTACTTCTAGGTTCTTTCTTCATGTAGAGTGTACTTCCAAATAAACTAATATAACTACTTTTTGATTCTGATCTATGAAATCTGAAATTCTAGATAACTTCACAATATATATTGTGAGCAACTCTCCACAGTAGAGTCACCAATTTGTTGGTGCCCAAAAATGATGGATTTTCTTTTGGCCAACTGATAGGTATAATGATACCTCTCCAATTCTGGCTTAATCAAGCCAAGGCTGCTATGCCTAAATTCTCTTTTGAACTATCAAATTCTCTGTGTTGCTCAACTGCATACACGAAACAAAGTTCCTCCAAAGGTGGTGAATGATCCTTTGAGGAAATCACAAATCTCCTAATAATCTCTATTCTATAAAACTTGACTAAAATGGATTATACTAAGGACTGAAAAGTAATGCTTTTGAAATAATGATTTAAAGATATACAAACTATATATGAACTAATATAATAGTTTTCAATTAATGATTAGATCAGTGCCTTCTAAATATTTGGGCTGTAGAGTCATAAAACTTTCAATCCTACTTACGATCAGAGATGGTTTTAAAAACTTGCTTTAATAAGACAAGACCATCACTTCACAGGCTTCCACTTGACTTATAATTCAAATCAATTTACACAACTAATCCTATCGAATTTAACTTAAATTAAGAGACTAATAAGAACAATGGCAGGTTCACAAACCATACAATTGATACTTGAGTTGTATATATTAACTTTGAATTATGATACTCAGGGAATTCAACACAGTGAAATACTCTATTTAATAGAATATCTGAAAGACTAATTGAAAACATATAACTAATAACCACAAATAAAAAGAAATGGCACTTATCTTTATTGATGTTGAAAAATTGGTACATAAGAGTTCATAGTTGCAATTGTTTATCAAATTATATTCTATCAAAATATATCTTGTATTATCTTGTCTACTATCTTTACATTTTACATTATGTATATATACATGTTTGAGTGGCTTTCACACCTCTTTAGGGTGAAAAGGCACACCCTTATTACAAATTATTTTTAAAAATAATAAACTAACTAAAAAATAACTACCTAACTTTCGAATTTGGGCTTGGTCAAAAAACCAAAAAATCTCATGGAAAGCTAAGATTTTTACTAGAAATAGGAAATTTGATTTCCCGAAGTGGGTATTTTTTAGATTTTTGAAATTCAACCACCTTCAGCCTCTGTTGGCATCATCTTTATAGTAGGTCGAAATTCGAGCATTTTCTGAAGGCTTTGATCACAGAATTTTGATTGTTCTTGTCACAGAGCTTCCTTCCTTATTCTCTCAACTTTTTAATTGAAAATTAATATAATTTTTTCATCCCATTTCATGTACTCCATCATTAATTATTGGGCATGGAGTTTAAGAGGCCATCTTTTAGGGTTTTATCACTATATAGGACTCCAAATTTTGCCCAAAATTTAGAGATCCAACACAGCCACTTGAAACTTGCTTGCTCTTGATATGGGAATTGTGCCACCTCTTCTATTGGTTCTAGATCAGCTTCGTGCACTCCAATGCAGATTTATGCATTTCATCTAAGGAATTGAGGAGGAGAAGGTGTTCTGTTTGTGTTGTAGGAAGATTGATATTTAGTTCCAGAGCTGTACGCAATGTCTTGTGTTCAAATTCTATTGGTAACATTTCCACCTTCCCATATACTAATTTGAATGGGGTGAATCCTGTGGTTGTCTTCCAAGTTGTGCGGTAGGCCCATACTACTTTAGTAAGTCGGCTGCTCCAATCTCATCGGTGTAACTGAACTATTTTTGTTAAGATGGCCTCAATTTATCTGTTTGTGACCTATGCCTATCTATTTTCCTGTGGATGGTAAGGGCTGGACTTCCTATCCCTGATATTGTATCCTTTCATTATCTCATTGATTAGATTTCAAGTGAAATGTGCTCCCTGATTGGTTACAAGTTCTCGAGGCACTCCATAATGGGTGAAAATATCCTCATACAAGAATTTTTCTACCCTTTGATCTTTGGCATGTTGCATGGCTTTCACTTCCACCCATTTGGTTAGATAATTCATGCATACCAGGATGTAAGATTTCCCATTGGAAGGTGGATCTATTGGACCTATGAAGTCCATGCCCCATTTGTCAAATGGCATTATCACCACTTGTGGATTGAGGGGAATTTCATCTGATTTGGTTGGGTGACCCATCCTCTGGCATTTATCATATTTTCTTGTATAGCTGGATGCATCTTTGTGAAGTGTTGGCCAGTAGTAACCCGTTGTTAAGATTTTTGAAGTTGTTCTCTTTGCTGCAAAATGGCCTCCACATGGCTCATCATGACAAGTGTGGAGTATATCATATGTTTCATCCTCTCTCACACATCTTCTCATGATTTGGTATGGACCAGTATAAAATAAGTTGTTATCAATCCATGAGAATTGGAAACTTTTCTCTACAAGCATTCTTATGTCCTTTGGAGAGAAATGTGGGGGCATTTTACTAGTTGTAAGATAATTGGCTATGTCATCATACCATGGATTTTTTACTGCAATATGAAACAAGTGTTCATGAGGGAATGTGTCTTCAACCAAAGTAGTTGTCTGGATCAGCATTTTGAAGTTTGGACAAATAGTTAGCCACTACGTTTGCCTTCACTGGCTTGTCAATACTTTGTTATATCAAATTCCTACAATAGAAGAAGCCATCTTGCTAACTTGCCTATGATAGAAGGTTTGTTCATTAGATATTTAATTGTTGAGTGATCGGTGTGAACAAAGATTGGATAACCTATTACATAATGGTGGAATTTGTTCAATGCATAAACTACAGCCAGTAATTCTTTTTCAGTTACTGTGTAGTTTTATTTTGGTCCATGGAGGCTCTTATTGATATAGTAAATTGCATTCTCAAGGTTACAAGGATTTTTTCCTAACACAACACCTATTGCATAATCTAATGCATCTATATGTATGTGAAATGGGATAGACCAATTAGGCCCTTTGAGGACTGGTGTAGTTGTTAGAAGTGACTTGAGCTATAGGAAGGACTCATCACAAGCTGATGTCCAGATAAACTCAGCCTCTTTGGTAAGCAGTGTGTATAGAGGACTAGCTATTTGACTGAAATTTTGAATAAAGCACCTATAGTAGCCAGCATGTCCTAAGAAAGATCTTACATCCTTTTGCTTAGTAGGTGTGGGCAATGTGAGAATTACCTCAATCTTGGCTGGGTCTACTTGGATTCCTTCTACTAAAATGAAATGTCCAAGTACAATGCCTTCCTACATCAGCATAAAGCATTTCTCACTATTGAGTGACAAATTGTGTTCCTTGCATTTGATCAACACTTTTTCAAGATTTTGTAGAGCTTCTTCAAAGGTCACCCCAAATGCTATAAAATCATCCATGTATATCTCCATGCAATCATGTGAAATGTCAGCAAAAATACTAATTACAGCTCTTTGAAATGTTGTTGGAGCATTACACAACCCAAATGGTAGGGAAAAATATGCATAATTCCCCCATGGACATGTGAATGTAGTCTTTTCCTGGTCCTCTAGAGCAATACTAATTTGATTGTATCCACTATATCCATCAAGAAAGGAAAAATACTTTTTACCGGCTAAAGTATCAAGCAATGGGAAATGATCTTTCTTAGTGGATTTGTTTAATTCCCTATAATCTACACAAATTCTCCATTTACCCCCCTTTTTGGGCAATATGACTAGAGGTGATACCCATTTACTATTAGATATAGGATATATAAAGCCAACATCTAGCAACTTTTGTAACTCAGTTTTGAGTAGCTCACTTAATGCTAGGTTAATCCTCCTCTGAGGCTGACAAAGTGG
This sequence comes from Chamaecyparis obtusa, assembly GCA_027943335.1. Lineage (NCBI taxonomy): Eukaryota > Viridiplantae > Streptophyta > Pinopsida > Cupressales > Cupressaceae > Chamaecyparis > Chamaecyparis obtusa. Next base: position 875,037 of record BSBK01005629.1, read on the forward strand.
TAGAATTCCTTCATTGATATAAATACTATGAGTATAGAGTGTGGGGCTTAGTCCCTTCATATCCCCATAGTCCCATGCAAAGGATTTTTCATCCATTCGTAGGAGCTTAGTTAATTTTTCAACCTGCTGTGAAGGTAGCTTATTATTTACCGGAGGTTGTGACCTTTGGAAAGCTCAATAGTAGTTGTAAGGTAAAGCATGGATACTTCAAGGATAGGACTTGTATCTACTTCATAGGTTAGTAACTAATGGATAATATTGGGTTTTGAAGGCAAAACATAGTCTTCAATATGGTCCTCATATGTAGTTAACTCCAACACAGAGATCTCAAATATGTCTTTGATCACAACATAGTCATTATTAAGAATGCTCTAAATTACTACATCTTCCTCTTGAAAATTTAGAAAGGATTTCCTATGTAATATCATGAGCTGAACCACAGAGTTCAACTCTTCTTCCCCATCTCCTAAATCTGGCCATATAGGGGTGCTTAAATCTGGTTGGGGTTGAGCTAGAGGATATAATGCTAGTTTCTTAGTTACTTGCCCATCTAAAATTATCATGTGCCCTGATCTACAACTAATGTTTACATCAGTTTTTGCTAACCATGGATGTCCTAAAATAATAGGGTAACCAGCAATATTGACCTTTGGTGATAGAATCATGAAAGGAGCAGGGTATTCCTAGGAATCTAGGGAAACTATTATGTCTTCTATCATCCCATCAGGGGTGATAGTAGAACTATCTGCTAGTTGTAATATTGTTGGAGTAAGTTGTAATCCTTCTATGCTCAATTTATTAATAGTATCCTTATTCATTACATTAATGGCAGCACCTAAGTCTATGAGAGCATTTTTGAGAGACTGACCATTAATGATGATATTAACAACTGGACTCCCTGGATCAGAATATTTTGGGATTACAAGTTTTCCCAACATGATATCAACTAGTTGTCCTATAACATGAATAGTTTTGGGATCCATTTTCTTTCATCCAAGGTTTTTCAAACAAGCTTCCTTGATTGCTTTTCCATAAATAGGAACATCTTTAATGGATTGAAATAGAGGAATCTAGACATGCATGTTCTTTAGTTGGTCAAGGATATCAAATGGTTGATCCTCTTTTGGTATAGGTTTTTCCAGGCTTAGCCTTTAAGGAAAAGGAGGTTTAACTGATGCCTGATCATTAGTTGAATTGGATACATTAGCTAGGGCAATTGTATTCGACAAAGAATTCTCTAGAAGTGGTACTGATGCTACAGGAAGGTCTAGCACTTTGGTAATAAGAGGTGGTTTAGGTGCAGGCAAGGTAGTACCTGATATTCAGTGTATATCAGCTATGTTGAGTGCATAGGCAAGGTACTGCTAAGCATTAGCAGCATACATTTGTTGGTGTTGTTGTTGACTATTGGGATTCAGTTGTGGTTGAGCAGGTAACTGTGTCTACTTTTGAGGACCTGAGTTTGCAAGTGGTGGCATAATTGTAGGTGTATTCATTGGAGGTGGAAAAGATGGATATCTAGGATTTAGATTAGGCCATTGTTGAAGTCCTCTCCACTAGTTAGTGGGCTACCAATTTCCTTGTTGTGATTTCCATTGGTTTGGAGGTTGTGGCCACTCAAGTTGTTGTGGATTAAACCATTGGTTCTGTTGATTATTGGACCAAGCATTATTCTAGGTAGTGGGTCTTGAGGCATACCTTGTCTCATGGCCCATGGTCGACATTGAGAAACAAAGTACACTTGCTTGTCCTCTCCTTCTATCTTTAAGTACTCAGTTGGAAGGTGTTGATTCTCCAGGTTCGCAACCAGCTTGCAATGGCAATCCTTCTTTTGCTTGTGGCAATGGGGACAATATTCAGCGAGTTGTGCCTCTGCATTTGCATGCTTCTTCTTGGTAGTCATCATTTCCAGGTGTGTAGTGACATCATTAATGATGTCTTGCTTGAATTCTGATAGCAAGTTTGATATTTCTATCTTGGAAATACCAGAGCCACTTCCTTTTACAAGTGTTGGATGGAATCCTCTTCCTTTCTTTACTACTACTCTGGAATAATTCAAACTCGAACAAAAAGGTGTTAGGGTCCTCTATAATAAGGCCATAGAACTTTGGAATGGTTGAAGCAGGTATTTTCTTGAGATTAGGATTGTTGAGAAGACTTGGGATAGGAAATGGAAAGGTAGGAGCTACCATTACTGGAGGTGTTGGATAATGAAACTGTGGCTGGGCAGTATTATTAACTAAAAGGTTCTAGTCAATAGGTGGCCCTAGATTGGAATTATTGAGGAAAGTGGCTAATATCTCTGCAAAAGGGAGAAGTTCAAATGGATCAAGAGGATCTCCTTCTATTGAATATGATGTAGCAAACTCAAGACTTGCATCAAGAAATGGTAACTCAAGTTCTTCAAATTCTCCTTTCAGTTTAACAGGTTCTTTTGGGAGAAATATGCCATGAACATCTTGCCTTATTCAATGCATGCAAGTGATTTGATGAACTTGTGAAGCAATCTTACAACTACTCTCTATTGACTAAGAACAAGAAACTAATCTTAAAAATAAATGACTCATTAAGGTTCTCAGTTTGACACCATCCCCGGTAACGGCACCAAAAATGAACAGTCTCACAATAGGTAATGATAATCATGCCATTGTATCTCTTAAGAATAATATATTCATACTAAGGATTACTTTTCCCATCATGAAATTCATTTATATTGTCAACCTAGGGACGTAGACTTGAAATGGGATAGCACGGTTTGTGCACTAAGTTCCTCAAAGAGTCATACTACCTATGTTGTAGGAAGATAAAATGCATGAAAGAAACCTATGCTATAGCTACAAGAAAGTAAGTACACTTAACTACTTAATGAAATTACTGTAGAAAGATTGTAAACTTATCCTAAGCCTATTTAACAACTCATAGCGTTCACTATGTCTATCTCTACAAGTGTTGCAGGAATATTCATAGTAGTAATGCTGCAGGAGTAAAATAGTAACTTCTACTTGAAAGAATGAAAAGTACAGAAAGAAACTATACTCTATCCTAATCTAATCCACCTTCCAAGTGGGCCCCCTTGGTTGGCTTCTGCTAACTACTAACACAAAAGATACTCCAAAATCACTCTTTCATTATATTTTTAGAAATCGATTACATAGTAATGGAACAATACATGAAGAACAGAAAAGAGTAACTCTGTTATACTAAACACAACACTTTAATATATTTTCTCATTACCTAACTAAACCAATCAAATCCCTTTATATAGAGGGTTGACACTTATTAAAAACATGACAGAAAATTCTTCACTAAATCTCGCCATAGAAGGAGGAAATATAACAACCATGACATATTACAATAAAGTGCAGATAACTGAATAACAATACTGAGGAAATATAGTAGAGTTGTTTCCTATATTCTTTGGAATGATGGCTCCTTTTCAACAATGACATGATCCTCAAAATCATGTTGGCTTTCTCCATCGTGTCTAGAACTCCAACACTCCTTCTTTAATGTGGTCAATCCACTCTTGAGCTGCTCCTTGTTTTCCTAGTAGGTTAGTAGCATTTGGTATGTATACAAGTCAACATTTCAATTCCTACCCAAATATTAGAACACAGATTAAAGTAGCTATATGAAGTACTACAATTTATATATAATATTCAGAAAAACATATCATTCTAACTACCCATAATCTTTGTGGATCTAGCTGTACTTATTACAAGTTCACATAGGTATAGGTTCATAAAATGTATTGGAAATATTTCATCAAAGCATAAAGAGTTTCAACAAAGTATAAAGATTATAAAAAAATAGAGATTAGAAATTGTCTCATCACATATCACAAGGACTGAGTATCACATGAAGGTCCCTACAACTAATCAGCAAGTAGTAGTCATTTTGGATTAAACATCCTTTTTGACAATGACTGAGCACTTGAACTCTTCATGTACCTACAAAAATATCATGTGAATCACTGCATAACATCTCATTTTCATAAACATTTCATATATTCATTGCATACATACATGTGCATCCATCCAACATAAATAAAGGCATACATTTGCATTATTCATCTACCATTTCTCATTGCATTTCATATTGCATATTCATACATTCAAGAGTGAAAAAGAAACACTTCATACAATTGCATCACATGATACACATCATAAATTGATCTAACACGTGCTATGAAGTCAAAACCACTAAGAATTGATCTCATATATGATGAACTATAATTGATTGAATATTTGATGAACTAAAGAAACAATGATTAGAGATCACTGAGATATTAAAATGATATGTAAGATGATTAAATCAGACAATATGTTGTCATTGATGTCAACTAGTTTTGACATTACTTATCATGATACTTAAAAAAATCTAAACATCTGTTGAAGGAAGAAAAGATGAAAGAACTGAGATATCTACATGAGTAAAAGATGGATATGACAGAGAAGGATAAGGTAAACATTGGGTAACTTATTGATGAGTCTATGGCTTTATATTATTGACTTGATCATATTACATTAATCTATTATGAAGAAGAGATTTGAATTTGAACAAGTCAATGTGGTCGGTAATTGAAGATTTATGTATACACCGAGCTAGTGCAGTGTATACTGAGTGAGAGTATAACTGAGGTAGTTATCACTGATGCATTTCTATATTAACTGGGTATGGATATAAATATTAAATGCTAAGAACAGCCGACTGAATTTGATGAGCTGGAAATTGTTATGATTTTGAGGTTAAGGATGAAGTTAGTTATGAGATTCACAACTGACAAAACTGAGAGATGATGTAAAGGATGAGATTGAAACGTGTTATGGACACATCTACCGAGGAAGGTTTAAGCGGCAAAATGAACAAAGGTGATTAAGAGGCAAAATCTAATGGCTGATATGAAAAAGTTTTACTTGTCTATATAAGAGATATGAGTTTCATTATTGAAATATGACTAACAAAAGGAGACTACATAGATTTCATGTGAAGATTGTATTCATGCACACCTAATCGAACTGGTTATTGAAAGAACCAAGTTGCAGACATTACCGAGTGTCAGAGAACTATTTACCAAGTAAAGTAAGGTGAAGAATTATTAAGGAAGTGAATTGATTAATGATCAAAGGATTTTATGAGCTTAGCGTAGATCTGAATATTTGCAATTGAGTTGCATTTGAATCAGATCAAAACTATATTAGTTTAACCATTGATTCATAAAATCTCTTAATTGAGTGGACTTAACAGTCTTATTATACTACCTTATGACATTTGTTGAATGTAAAGTGTTATCTTGTTGACGTCGTAGTGAATGTTGGCCAAAAGTTAACTGTTAGTGATAAATCCTCTAACCAAGTCACACCTAACAGTGTGTATTGTAACCTTTAATAGGGTTGGCTCTTCACCGAGCTCACTTCAGAAGAGTGAATTATTTTTGGTTACCGGTCCCAGGTGGTTTTTCCCTTAGCAAGGTTTCCACATTAAATTATCGTGTTATGTGTTATTTGTTATGATTGATTTTGCTATCATACTTTACATACTGCATAGTTGATTTAGTCGGTAATCACAGTTTGGATAATTACTGGTAATCAGTAAAATGAACAGATAGATTGATATCTTATGTTACTGAGATGCATAATTTGTTGGAATTGTTTTGTAAGGTACATCTTGTAATACCCCAAAAATGGGCTATAGGTTCATTAACCTCATATATCGACACATTGAATGAAATCGACATCAGAGTCCTAACCTAAGGCACATCTGAACATCATCGAATCCTAATTGTCTATCATAAATTTTGCATCGGAGAATATTCCTAGCAATATTCCTATTTATCTTAATTATCTTTAATTTAATGATTATTTGGCGATAAATCTTATTTATCCTAAAGTTTGATTAATTTAATATTCTCAATATTTAATTAATTAGATTTAATTATGCCACTTAATTGTTTAATTGAAGTTAATTCTATTTATTCCTAAATTGTATTATTTAATTTTGACAATAAATCCAAAATCCTATGAATAATTGATTAAATTCTTATTTAATTAATTAAAGCAAGTTGTCAATTTGTTATAATATTGTTTTTGAATAAAAGTTTGAAAAATAATTGATTAACCCATAAATCAATTGTTTTATTTTTCAAAATCAGTTAAGTTGGAAATAAATCACTTTATTATTAAATTAATTCATAAATAAAAACATGCACAATCAGAAAAGCAGACAACTATCAATTATCAATTAAAGCTAAACTCTATTTTGAGTTAGACTTTACTTTTGCATGTTTTTGTGAGTTAATTATCCTTTATTTAAAAATAACTCAAAAATCAACCTGAGTTATTTGAGTGATTTATGGCTTTTTTTCATGCACCTCCAAAGCCCTAGATTTCTATAAATTAAGGCTTCAGCTCTTCATAATCAATCCATCCACGAATTGCACACTCACGCTATCAAATTAGAGACTGGAGAATTGATCTTGAGAATTCGAGTTGTTGTGAGATTTTCATTATTTTTGCATAGTATCCATATCATTTAGAATATCATTGTTAGATCATTTTAGCATATCAATAGATTCATATCAAGTTTTCATTATCATATTATTGCATAGAAAAACCAAAAAAATAGATTAATTACATTCATTCCATATCTAGATTTTGCATTCAAATCCTTCATTTAGGTGTCGTCAAGGTCACTGATCTCGATATAATCTGAGAATACATACTCGCATCTACTAGAAGGCAGTAAATCACCTGGTTAGTTAAGTTTTCATTTATTGCATGATTTCAATTTCAACTAACCTCTAATGTTTTAATGAAGTGTTGTGTCTACAGATCAAGTACAAAATTCACACACACATTTCTGGCACCCAACATGGGGCCCTGAAATGGGTTTCCCTTCAAATTTTACCAATTTCTATCATTTTCTTATCTTTTTCTATTCCCAACTATGATTTTTATTCTCTGTCCGTCCAATTTTTGTATGAGTTTTGTCAAAAACTCATACCAGGAGATACCCACTATCGTACGATAGTTGATTTGATTGAGGATCACACAAGTAGAAACCCACTGTCATCTGGAAGCTTGATTATCGTGTGATCTGATACCCATTATCGTATGAGTGTTTGGACTGTCGTCTGGAAGGTAACCCACTATCGTACAATTTTTAGTGCCAGGGTTAAATTGTCATTTCACTTTTTTAGGCAGTTTGTCAGATTTGGTTTTCAAATTCTGACTAACAACTAACCCTAACAATTGAAATTCTCTATTTTTTATTGATTTTCATTGGTTTTTGATTGGAAAAAGTGCAAGAATTGCTAAAAATAGGTAAAAATATACTAAGCATGTTGTGAGGAATTAAGGTAACCTTGTCAACTGATAACATTTTGATTTGGATTAAAACGAACATCTTGCATGTCTAGCTTGAGTGCCTTTCTTTTCCATATCACACATTTCATTTGGGCTCTCAAAATGAACATAGATTTTCTTTCAGCATCTTTGTTACACATAGTAAATAGGCCCCATGAACACTATTTGTGACTCTTGAGAGAGTAAATTTCTAGCGAAATTCTTCTCAATGAAGGAACCCTTGTAGGTAGGGAGGATACTGAGGGCATCTCACGTTCTACTAGATTTGTGTGTCTTCAACTTTTGATCGAGGCATTCTCTCTTCGAAGAGGTTGATAGCTCATAAGGGGTTGATGTCATAGATCTTTGTGAGATAATCTTAGTCTTAGCGCATCAGATTTATCTGTCTACTTTGTTTTGGTGAAGTGAAGAGGCTAGGGGATAATTCTCTACTTCCTTTTTGGATAGTACCAAAAACCCAAATCCTTGAATCTAATCTAGTCCCCATGTGGTATATCTTGTGAGTCACCTTTAGTGAGGGTTAACCGTAGTGGACACTCCCTTAATTGGGTCAACCATGTTGATGGAACCTCAAGTGGTAATAGCCATTTTCACCGTGGTAGTGACAACCGCTATATAAATGTCCTATTGGAAGAAATCTCCACAGGTGTGGTCTCTTGTTGGGCTGTCAGATCTCCCTAGCAGATCCTAAAGATTAAGTTCTCAGACTGTGTCAAAACCCCGGTGCGCCTGGATTGGAGTTCACCCTCTTAGATCATAAAAGTTGTAGAGTCAAACCATTACTAAAAACCCTCATGAGGCACTTGATTGTTCATGCGCAAGGTTGCTTTTTCCCTTATTCATTGTTTTCAGACATGCTTGAAATCACTTGCTTGTTGTTTTGCATGCTTGCTTATCTATCTAGTTACTAAAAATGAACAAATCTGTTACAATCCTCAGATCTGGACATTGAAATTTGCAAATAATATGAAACTGAAAACCCAAAATTTGCAAAAATTGAAGTAAAACACCTTTTTGGAGTCAACAGTCATTTTGTAAAGTTAGAAAGTCGTACAAATTTTGGCTATTGTCATTTCAGAATCCCCAGATTGTCGTATGGTATCAGGTATATCATCGTACGATTTTTGCTGCCAGTCATTTTCAAAAGTCAATTTCCCTATTGTCAAATGTTGTACAAGCTTGTCAATTATCATTTCATGCTATACCCACTATCGTACGAGCCTATAGATAGTCATTTGAGAAGTTTTGAAAAATTGCCAGAGAGTTGTCAGAATTGCTAGATATCCAGCTTTTCCAGCCTATTTCCAGAATCTATCAAACAAATCACTGTGTCAGGAACAGAGTAGAAAATATTGAGAATCCAATCATTTTCATAAAGTGGCCTTTCGAATCTAATTTAGCCTTCTATTTAATTGATTTGAGTCTTTTTCATCTTGTGTCAAAACCTTGTCATAACTATCAATCTTCAATCAATCATCAAAATGACTTAAGTGTTTTGAACTCATGTCTGCTATCTTTTGGGAGTCTACCCATACATCCAGGGCATAGTATCCCTCATCTATGTCTAATCTATGCTTCAATCAATCAAACCTTGACAAGGTTGCATCATTTGATCTTCTTGAATCAAATCCTTCTTCAATTGTCTTCATCATATTCTTTTGATTCACCCAAGGTTAATGGTGGAAACTAGAGCTTCCTCTCACAAGAAATCCAGAGAAGCACTTAACACCAGAGCTTTGTCTACTCACGTAGGTCCAACTCTTGAACAACTCTACAATTTTGGTCTTTACGAAGATGATGGTCTTGGCAACTTTCGATTAAAAACCAGTTACATTCCTCCTTCATCAACTCACGAAGGTAATCAACAAACTCCTCATCAATCTATCCCAGGTAGAACTCCCACCATGTCTCAAGAAGGGAAAAATTTTGGCTCTCAAAGAGCTCAATCTCAACATGGTGTAGATCAGGAACCCACACCTGAAGAAATTACTCAATATCAAAATGATGATAACTTCAAAAGAATGATGAAGCATTTCTTGAAAGAAGATAGAGAGGCATATTTTTTACAATTAGCTCATCAAGGAGCTAAACTTCCTCCCAACTTTAATGTTGAAGATATCATTACACATGAGGAAGAAACTCCACTCATAGCTATGATGAAACAAATGCATGCCATGCAAGTCAAACTTAATAACCTTGAGAAAGAAAAGGAACCCAAGGAGTTCTCCATGGAGGCCCTATGTCCTTTTCCATTTGACAAAGACTTGTACATGCCACCATTCCCAAAAAGAGTAGAGATGCCTAAGTATGATAAGTATGGTGGACACTTAGATCCCCAAGATCATGTCAGAGAATTTTGTACACAATCTATGGAGTTCATGCATGAACCAACCTATTTGATGCGTCTCTTCCCTCGATCTCTAGGGGGAGCAACCATTCATTGGTTCTCTAGATTGCCTTCTACTATCAAAACTTTTGAGGAGTTGATCAAATTGTTCTATCAACAATACTCCTACAACATTCAACATCTAGTCACCATGATCGATATCTACAATCTCAAACAATATCAAGGCGAACCATTCTTGACATTTCTCAAGAGATGGAGAAAGAAATTCTCTCTATATGCTAGGCCTATTCCAAAAGCTAAAAAATTGGAAATCTTCATCAATAATCTTGTCCCAGAGATCAACTATCCTTTACAAATGTAAGATCATACATCTTTTGATAAGATGGTAGACAATGCTATCAAAATTGAAAAAGTACTTGTGAAAAAAGGAGAAATCACACTTCAAAAAGACAAGTACGAATCAGGATCCAATTCTAAAGACAAGAACAAAAATTGGAATAAGAACAAAGGCATTGTCATAGATGGTGTTGTTGATACTATCTATGCCCCATCAAAGGAACCAACTTTCAATCTAACTATTGGTACTCAAGCCATAAAAGCTTCAGAACAAAAGGTGCCTGAATCATCTCAAAAGAAGCTAGAGTATAAAAAGTGGTCTGCTAAAACATTCACTCCTCTTGGAGAATCTTTAGAATTAGCTATGAGAACTCTACTAGCCAATAACATCATCTCTTTGCCTGAGATCTGACAATTTGATTCTGAACCTAAACCAAAATGGTGGAGTGAGAATAAATTTTGTAATTTCCATTGGGATAAATGTCACAAAACTAATAATTGCTTACACTTGAAACATACTATTCAAGATCTAATTGATAAGGGAGATATCACCATTGACAATCATAAGAGACATAATGATCATACAGCATTCACAGAACCATTTTTGAAACATGGTCAAGAAGTTTCATCTTCTCAACCTAATATGGGGGCAAAGGTCAATTATGCTTACCTTGGAAATAATGTTGTTATCAATATGGTTGAACCTTGTCTCTTTGAACATTGCAATGTCATCACAATTGTATGAAGAGATAGAGATCATTCTTCAGCTAACGCAATTACTCAATCACAAGCTCAAGTACATCTGAACAGACAAATCCCAGATTCATCAAATGTCCCTAAGATGCCCTTCAATCTTTCTTTCGCTTCCAAATAGAAGGCTATTTCTAAATCTTCCAATCCTAAAGATACAAGGCCAACATCTTATAGCATTGTTCAACAACTCCAACACACTAATGCAAAAATCTCCATGTTTGAGTTGCTTCAAATATCCCCAGCTCATAGAGCCATTCTAGACAAAGCTTTGCTCAGATCCAATGTTCCTAATGACCTTGATTTAGATAGGTTCCAGACTATGGTTGGACATCTTAAGTCTTCACAGTATATCTCCTTTTTAGAGGAATATGACAACTCCTTGAGTCACCCACATAACTAGCCCTTGCATATAGAAGTCTTGATCTAGAACCATAGAGTCAAACGTGTGTTGATAGATGGAGGTGCTGGCCTAAACATTTGTTCTTACAGCTTGATCACACAATTGGGATTTTCAGAATTGGCTATTGATCCTAGAAAGAAAATAACTATAAAAGCCTATGATGAACAAGAAATATCTTCTAAAGGCACCATTGTATTACCTATCAGAGAAAGTCTAGTTATCAGAGATACTATATGTCAAGTTCTTGATCTACCTTTGGCTTACAACATTCTTCTAGGGAGACCATGGATACATGAGATGAAGGCTATTCCTTCTACATTTCACCAATGCTTGAAATTTCCTTATGAAGGAGTAGAGGTCACTATTCTAGTAGACATATCCACCACTTGCAATACATTGAAGGAAAGTGTAGATAAACTGTTAGAGTAATAGATATATTTGACTTTATAATTAAATCATTTCGATTTAATTACTTAAGTCCTCTATTATTCTTTTTCACTTAAGCTATCTCTTTTAGGTGCATAATAATTAATATTTCTATTAATTATTATTGCACAACCTAGTTTTTTGTGGCTTTAGGGTTTCTGTTCTTATAAGCCACTTTTGTAATTATTTCCTTCATTCTCTCTTAATACATTTTGAGCTCTAACATTTTTGAGCACAAGAGGGTTTTTCTTTTTCAAGTTTTTAGCTTCATTCTTTGTAACAGGTTTATTGCATGCAGCTGGATCTTGGAGTTGAATCTGATATTTCATCAGTTTCTACATGGTATCAGAGCCTTGGGTCACAGGTTTGAGTCTCCCTTCAGTGGGAGCTGAAGGCTTAGTCGGTGTTGAGGGGGAGATTGTTGACTTGGTGGTCAGCACCTCCTTGGAGATTCGTGACATGGCTTAATCGCCTCCCGTGGATCGGGTTAAATCTGGCATTTGTATTGGGCATTGATAGTTTGAGCTTTTGGTGCAACGGCAAATGATTCCAACAATTGGTATTGTTGCTACAGGGATAGTTGTTCATTCCACCCATCTCTACTCCTTTTCACACTTTGGTCCACCTTTGCCAGAGCACGACTCTCCTCCTTTGAGAGAACATATTGTGGTACAGTCAGGTCACTTGAACCTCTGTGTGGTTCCTGAGACTACTGTTGTGACTGCCATGCCACCTCCTGTTGAGCTCTCTTCTGTTCAGTAGGTTTCTTCTTCAGCACTGCCTGATCCTCCAGCTCCATTCATCGAGCCACCAGGTGCAGTTGTTGAGGATTCTACAGAGGACATTCATCTCCTCTTTGATGATAGTGTCTACACGCCTGTCATACCACTTACATTGGGGATTCCCTTTCAGGATCCTCGTGTCTTCTCCTTTGAGCATCAGCTCAGCCTTCCAGTGACACCTTAGCTTTCAAGGTTACCTCTTCAGTGTCCACTGACTTTCACTCCTCTGCATTGGAGTCACAGTGGCTTGTTCATTGATCCAGGGGTTCTTTCCTTCCAGGGGGTCTTTGGAGCCTCGACCTTCTCTCACGAGGGGGTTGGTAGCACGCATTGTACTTATGGCTTTGAGAGAGTCTCTTGAAGTCATCCTTTTTGTCTTTGCTTGCTTTTACATCTCTTTTTGGAGAGGAGTTTTTCCCACTGGGTTTTCTCCTTTACTCCGGTTTATAGAGATTTCCTTGTTCTGGGTACCTGATCAGGCCTTGTTGCCGGGACCTTTTTTTCTTGCTTTCTTAGCTGTGCTAGGTTAGCTTCCTCTTGAGCTACGCTTAAGGGGGGGTGTTAGAGTAATAGATATATTTGACTTTATAATTAAATCATTTCGATTTAATTACTTAAGTCCTCTATTATTATTTTTCACTTAAGCTATCTCTTTTAGGTGCATAATAATTAATATTTATATTAATTATTATTGCACAACCTAGTTTTTTGTGGCTTTAGGGTTTCTATTCTTATAAGCCACTTTTGTAATTATTTCCTTCATTCTCTTTTAATACATTTTGAGCTCTAACATTTTTGAGCACAAGAGGGTTTTGCTTTTTCAAGTTTTTAGCTTCATTCTTTGTAACAGTTTTATTGCATGCAGCTGGATCTTGGAGTTGAATCTGATATTTCATCAGTTTCTACATAAACTTGTGCCTAATAATAGAGAATCTTCCTTTGAGCCAACAAAAGAAGCATCCACATCTAAAATGGAAGATCTTGCAAAAGAGGTCAATATCAAAGAAACTAGTATGGGAGAATATACTATGGAGCCAGTCTTATCTTTGACACCTCTCCCTATCTCACCTAAGTCTTATGGAAAATCTTTGAAACAATCCAAACCAGACTTGAAAGAACCTCTTGAGGCATATAAAAAGAATTTTGTAGCAGAACAAGTCTCCAAGCAAGAATTTGAAGAGGATGAAGTTGTGCTTGCATGGCTATACAAAGATGAATCTGAATCCCATGATATTCAAACTAGTAACTCAGTAGTACCAAAAGATCCTTTTAAGTCATATGGCTCAGGCAATAAATTGATAGCTAAGATGGGATATCCAGGTAAAGGACCTCTAGGAGTTAGAGGAGAAGGTCTTATAACACCTATCCCACATACTGGTAGAGAAAATAAAGACAAAGTTGGCTTAGGATTTAAAAAGAAACCCTTTCACCTCAAAGGTAATTGTTCTCATGTCATAGAGAAAATCGCACCAGGAGAACCTCTTCTTAAGAAAGAAGAAATAGAACCATCAGATAGTGATTCAGATAGCTCAGAACTCATCCCCTATGAAAAATTTTCTAAAGAGATCAAAGACCTTCTTGATGATAAAGATGATCCAATCAAATGAATTAATGTAGTAGAAACACAAGAACCTACTATCAATCAAGAGATGGTTGCAACACAAGAACCAGCTAATCTTGATAAATATTAAGAAGAAGAAGGTGGTAGTTATTCTGAGATAGATTCTCATGAGTATGAATTCAAATCAAAATCTGAGGGTAACCCTTCTTGGGGTATTCATCCTGACTTTACTCATGTTCTTAGATTTCCTAGAGGCATAGATGAAGAATCTAATGACTATGAATGGGGAGCCATTCCAGAAGAAGATGAGTTTATTATAGAAAAACATGTTGATGTTATTCACCAATATGCACCTACACCCAACGTAAGTCTGGAGTGAAGTAATGAACTTATCGAGTCGGATCCACCTATGGCTGAATTGGACTCCCATAATGACATTGAGCCTATTCATGAATTGAATGTCTTAAGTTGTAATATAACCTTTGAACTCAAGTGTCGAGTTAGGACCAATGATGATAGATCTATATCTGTAAACACTATATCCCAATCTTTCCCCACTTTGACTATCCAATATCCAGACCTTACTGATCAAACCTCCACAAATCCAAGCCATGGTATTTATACCTTCCCAAATGACTATGCCCTTGCTTGCTACCTCAATGTAGTTGAGCCTATGAAGACTTCCATCAGTGAACTGAGCATTATCATGACGGAGTCAGACATCAAGTATCTTAGTCAGAAAAATAAGAATAAGAATAAAAAGAAAAGGAGTTCTGAGGGTGAAAACCACTTTGTGGCAGTCTCAGAACCTACAAAAGTAAAAATAAAAGATGTATCCAAAGGTGAAAACCTCTCTGAGGTGCCTAAGGATGAGATATTTGATGTCCTTTTGAGTCATTTACAAGAAAGATCTCTAGTTCTAATTGAGCCCACTCAACCCATCAATTTGGGAATAGTAGAAGAGCCATAGTTGATTCATGTGGCACAATCTTTATCAAAAGAAGAGAAGCAAAAATTTACAACATTCCTAATAGAGAAGAAGATCAAATTTGCATGGAAATATTCAGATATGCCGGGGTTGGATCCTAATCTTATAATGCATCATTTATCTATAGCTCCAAATGTCAAACTTGTCAAGCAAAAATTAAGAAAGATCCATCCTCATGTTGCACTCTTGGTAAAAACTGAATTAGAGAAGCTCCTAAAAGCCAAATTCATCTGAGTTCTCAACTATGCAGAGTGGATCTCTAATATTGTACCTATTTCAAAACTAGATAAATCAATCAGAGTGTGCATGGATTTTAGAGATGTAAATAGAGCATGCCCTAAGGATGATTTTCCATTACCTAACATTGATATGATAGTGGAGATGACTGCGGGCTTTGAGATGTATTCTTTAATGGATGGTTTTTCTGGATATAATCAAATAAAAATTGCTCCAGAGGATCAAGAGAAAACTACTTTCACATGTGCATGGGGTACCTTCTGTTGGAATGTCATGCCATTTGGGCTTAAAAATGCTGGTGCTACATATCAAAGAGCCATGACATCTATTTTTCATGACATGATGCATAGGACTATGGAGGATTATGTTGATGATACTTTAGAAAAATCTATGATTAGGGCTGCACATCTAGATGACTTGAGAAAGATACTAGATAGAATGGAGAAATTTAGTCTCAGACTAAATCCTAAGAAGTGTGCTTTTGGTGTCACTTCTGGAAAGCTCTTAGGGTACATAGTTTCAAAAAAGGGCATTGAAGTTGATCCAGCAAAAGTAAAGGCTATCATGGAAATGCAACCTCCAAAGAATATTAGTCAAATGAGGACATTGCAAGGAAGAGTTCAATCTATCAGAAGATTTATATCACAGCTAGCAAACATATCACAACCTTTTACAAAAATATTACATAAAGGTGTGACCTTTGCATGGAATGAAGAATGTGAGAACAACTTTAATCATATCAAGAAGTATCTATCAAATCCTCCTATTTTGATGCCTCCTATTCATGGGAAGCCATTAATCTTATATGTCTCCACTACAGATACATCACTGGGGGCATTACTAGCACAACATGATGAGAACAAAAAGGAAAGAGCTATATATTATATCAGTAGGAAATTGGTGGCATATGAGAAGAACTATTCAATGATTGACAAAGCTTGTCTAGCTGTGATCTTTGCATCATAGAAACTGAGACACTACATGTTAGCTCATACCACACATTTGGTAGCTAAGATTGATCCACTCAAGTACCTACTAAGAAAAGTTTCCCTTATAGGTATATTAGCTAAATGGGTCATGCTCTTAAGTGAATTTGACATTGAATATGTGGAAAGAAAGGCTATCAAAGGACAGGTTATTGCTGATCAATTAGCAGATGCATCTATGATTGATGATACACCAATGCAAATGGAATTTCCAGATTCCTCTATCATAACTCTTTCTTCTAGAGAATGGTAGTTATTCTTTTATGGCTCCAATACACAAAATGGATTGGGAGCAGGCATATTGTTCATAACTCCTCAAGGATACTCAATCCCAAAGCCATTCAGATTAAAGTTACCTTGCACAAACAATATTGCTGAATATAAAGCCCTTTTGAATGGTATGAAAATAGAAATCGAGTGGTGAGTAACAGAATTACACATTCATGGAGACTCTCAACTTATTATCCATCAAGTCAATGATGTGTACCAAACTAAAGATGAAAAGCTCATTCCTTACAAGAGAATGGTAGATGATCTAAAGAAGTATTTCCTATCTATCACATTTGAGAAAATTCCTAGAATAGAGAATAAGGTTGTCGATGCAATGGCAACACTATCTACTTTATTACAGCAGCCTGAACATGAGCTACGCTACGAGTTCCTAGTGGAAGCACTATCTTATCCTGCATATGATTTCCCTGAAACCCGCATGATTTGCACTATTGTTGGTCATGATTCATCTAGATACAAAAACCTATTTTCCTATCTTCAAGACCAAATCATTCCAAATACCTTCAACCGCCATGAAAAGAGATACCTTATCTGTAATGCCTCCCAATATGTCATCATTGGTCACGATCTGTACAAATGAGGTCTCGATGATACACTACTTAGATGTTTAGAATGGGAAGAGTCTCAACATGCATTAGAGGAAGTCCATGATGGTATTTGTGGGTCACACTCAAATGGTTTAACACTAGCTTGAAAACTTATTAGGGCTGGGTACTATTGGCCTGAAATGGAGAAAGAGTCTATCAAGTTTGCTAAGAACTGTCAAAAGTGCCAAGTGCATGGCAACTTAATTCATGCTCCAGAGAGAGATCTAATTCCTTTTACTACACAATGGCCTTTTCACCAATGGGCATTTGATCTTATAGGAGCTATACATCCTTATTCTTCTAATGGACACACCCATATAATCACAGCTACAGATTATTTTACAAAATGGGTAGAAGTAGTCCCTTTGACACAAGCAACTGCAAAGCAAATATCTATGTTCATATTGAACTATATCATATGTAGATATGGGATACCTCATTCCATAATCATAGATAACAATGGATAATTCAAGAACAAAGACCTAGATGATCTATGTGCCAAATTCAAGATCACACAACATTGGTCTTCTATCTACTATCCTCAAGGGAATGGACAAGTAGAGGCTTCTAATAAGAATCTCTTGAAAATCTTGCATCGTACAGTTAATAAAACAAGAAGAGATTGGCATCTCATGATCAATCTATCTCTTTGAGCATACAGAACAAGTATCAGAACACCTACTAGGGCTACACCTTTCGCTTTAGTTTATGGGTCTGAAGCAGTACTACCTATTGAGGTTGAAATCCCATCACTAAGAATCAGAATGCATGGTCTAGTAACTGATGATGACTACAGAGTGTCTAGGTTGCAAGAACTTGAACTACTAGATGAGCATAGACAAGCAGCATATGATCATCTCAGAGGGTATCATAAAAGAATGTCTAGAGGCTACAACAAGAAAGTCAGACATAGAGAATTTCAGGTTGGTGATCTAGTCTTGAGAGAAAATCCTAAAAATCAATCACATAGAGAACGTAAGGGGAAGTTTGAACCCAACTAGCTAGGTCCCTTTGTTATCACTGCTACTTTTGGCTTTGATGACTATCAACTCTCAACAACTAAAGGAGAACAACTCTGACAACCAATCAACATTCTCCATCTGAAAAAATTATAAGAATTGGAAAAAGTCCTGAAAAAATGAACATCTTGGTGAAAACCTAGCAATAGGCGCCTTGATGATTCACAAAAAAAAATCAAAACTATCAAAAGTAAAAAAAAAAATTGAAAAATGAAAACTACAAAAAAATGAGAAAAAGAAAAAGTGCCTTGGTGAAAACCTGGAAATAGGCACCTTGGTAGAAAAAATAGAATCTCTACCAAGATGATGAAAACCCGGCAAATGGGTGCCACTTGTTTCAAAATGCTCCATCTATCAGTGCAATCTTGGTCTTTCCCAGCTTTTATTCTTGCTTTAGTTTGTACATATCTCCCAATTTGTTTTTAATAAGTCAATCTGTACACCAATCATCTCAAGCATCGGTATCCTATCAATGTTAAAACTTGGGGGCAATCAATGTCATATCCTATGACCTCCAATGTATATTAGACGTATCATATCTAGTCAGAGTCCTTTGAAGCTTCATTTGAGTCAATTTGTCTATCTTGTCTCCAGAAAGGATTTTGCATCTACAACAATGTAATCAAACATCAAATTGAAAACTAAAAACAATATAAGATTTTACATGCTTTTATCTCCTTGTATGCTTACTGATTCGCATTGAGATTTTTGCATATTATGTCCTTTCGAGCTCTTTGATGATGTCCTTTATAGGATTTAGAGAGTGATGAATGGGGGCATAATCTTTTCTTTGTCTTCTGCTTGTATGTGAAAATCTAATAACTTTGGAAATTCTGGATTGAAATGGTGTCCGACTATAAGAGCCTCTATCTCGAATTGGATGGCCATGTGTACCTCGACCATTGATACCCAGAAAATTCAATCAAGTTTGATCTAACTATTGTCTTTTTGAGTGAGTTCTTTCTCCTACTATGAAATGCGATCTTGCCTAAGGATGTGAATGATAAAGGGTCACTACGGGTAATTCACATTGGATTTAGAATAATCTCTTGACTGCTTGATGTGTTTGAACCACAAGGCGTATTCTGGTCATCATGACATTTATGTTTTGATTCTTATACAAATTGCTATATCAAAATGGACATGATATTCAGGTCATCCTGGCATTTATGCCTTGATGCTTATATCTAATCTAACATTCTGAAAACAAAATCAATATTCATATATCCATGGTTTCCTAATCAATGGGTGTTGTATTGATTCTTGTGTATACAAATCGATATTCATATGTCTATGGTTTCATAACTAGTGGGCATTGTATTAATTTATCTAGTTACCTAAAAATTCAATGATGAGAATGACCGACACATGATCAGTGACTAGGTCCTAGGTCTTGGGTTGCATTTCATACTGCATGTCTCTTTGCATTTTTGCATGTTTGCATGATCTCATGATGACTCAATGAACTTCAATGCTTAAGCAATTCTTCAAATATCTCTTCAAATCTAACAAGAGTTGAAACCTAATTCGAAGGTCTCTTCAATCAAATCACAAGCAGTTATCCTCCTGGGTTAAACATCCTTTTTGACATAAGAATGAGTACTTGTCTTCATCAACACCAGCAAAACATATCATGTGTACCACTACATTTACATATCATTATCATTTGTTGCATTATCATTCATCCATGTGCATAAGCATAAATCATACATACATCTTTCCATAATCCAATACATTTGCATAACATCCATACATTTGAAAGAAATCATTGCATTGCATATATCCATACATACATTCTACTCTACTCATAGCATAAGCATCACAAGATATCATCATATATCAAAACATGACAAGTACATATGAAGTCACAACCAAAATATCGATCTCATATATATCAAAAATCTTGAACTATTCAGGGGTGCACTACTGGCATAGTATACAAAAGAATGCACTCAACTGAGCTATCAGAATCAGTATAGTATATCAATGATCAAAAAGAGTATAGTATATCAGAATCAATAGATCAAAAATGTCAGAACATATCACAGATCAGTCAGCTATTAGCATGATCCTTTGCATCTGGTGGAGGAGGAGGTGGTACATCTGGCACTGGCTCTGCTCTCAAGGCCCTAGCTCCCTCTGATGCCATCATATACTGGGAATATGTAGGAACTCTCTGAGCCAATGGAACTATAGTATAATATGCTGATACATAGTAGGCTGATCTAGATGTCTGATGAATCACCTCTACCTATAATCTTTGTACCTTCACATGCAGCTTAGCCCACTATCTATCTACCTCTATGTATCGCTCCTCCAATCGAGCACTATGCACCTTTAGGTCCCTAACCTATGCACTAAGCCATCTGTTGGTATCCTATGGAGTAGCAGGAGTAGTAGGATCAACATCTAGCATATCCGTATCTGGGGCAACCTTCTCAGTAGTCTCTACCCTCTACACCTTATGGCATCTAACCTCAGCACCTAAATTGAAACCAGTATCCCCCTCTATGAAATCCACACCACCACCTACCACCCGCTCAGCTGCAAGTACCTCATCTGCTGAACCAACTCCACCTAATGTACGACCCTCTCCTCTAGTCCATCTATGAGAATCGGAAGATCTACCTGCTGTGGAACTAGTGGGATGAGGGGCCCTCATCTATCCTGATGGTCTTTATGGTGGAGCCATCGCTCTGGGTCTCGGAGGTGTAGGGTGTATGATAGGAGCCTATGTAGGTCTGGGACCTTGTCCCATCGATGCACCAGTAACATCCATTGCCTCCTCCATGGAGGGTATTAGCTCAGTGGGATCAGAAAATCTATGAATGGGGTGATCAACAAGCCATGAGATGAATTCATCAGTAACACCAGCATCCAATACATCTGGTCTATACTCCCAGTCCCTGTCGACAATCGCACTGTACTTCTATGAACACAAAGCATAAGAGAGCCTTTGTGTCCACCCAAGTCCAATCTCACACCCTATCTATGCATATGTAGCATAATCCTCTGGGGCATCCTAAATACATCCATACTACCACTAGACCTTGGTAATTAGAAACCTCTCTATGGTGGAGGAGGACCTCCCAATCAGTACACGGCTCTAGAAGAAATAACTAAACTACTCTCGAGCAGTAGGCCAAGGCTCAATGGCTACATAAGGTCTCCAATGCACAAAGGTCATAGCATCAAGGCATTGCCTCCAATACTCTACATGACCCATCCATCCCTAAATAACATATTCGGCATAGGTATATATGACAGGATCCTGAGGCTACCTCTGTGAAGTACAAATAGCTCTCAACACTGGGATATGCTCCCATGCCCATATCTGTAGAACAAGAGCTCCTGTCGTAAAATATTTTCTCTCCTGATACACCACCTCGTGCATCTCAGAGAGCATGTGTACTAAAAAACACTGACCCCAAGCCAACTTAGAGAGAGTGGCCATCAACCGTGCTACCATAGGGGTCCAGCCCATCAAAAGACCGTTCTACTAATGGTCAGACATGATAATGCCACCAATCATCCTGGCAATGATGCACTCCTGTCGATGTGTCTGTCCATATCTCTGAACTAAGGTCTCCCAAGAAATGGAGGTCGTCATCTGGGTATCATCTCTGAAGAGACGTCTAAAAGCTAAAACACCTGAGTTCCCCAAACTCACATACTCTGGTCTCCTAGCAGCATGGAAAGGAATCTGCAGTATCCAGTACACATCCTCAGGGGTAACAGTAAGCTCCCCAGTCGGCAAGTGAAAGGTCTGAGTCTCAGAGTGGAACCTCTCAATCAATGCAGTCAAAAGCCCATGATTTACCCTAATCTCCAGTAAATGTATCAAGTGCTCGAATCCACAAGAAGCAAGATGGACCCTCATAGGGTCTGGCAAGGAGACACATAATCTCTGAGTAGCAGGATGAGAGATCTGTACATGTACATCTGGATATACAACCTACATAGCACAGAAATAGGGAATCCTATCAATAATTGGGTCACAGAATAGGTTACAAGGATAGAAATGGGGTAGTTCAGTATTTCAGAAGGTAGGTTAACAGGTCAGCAATCAGGCTAAGAGATTAGAAAAATCAAAACTTTGACCTAATACTGAGTTTTCAGCTCACTATTTTCCATACGACAATTCAGACTGGCATGAAAAGTCATACGACTTTCCACATCATACCAAACGACAAACCATAGTAGCACGACAAAGACTCCCTCATCGTACGAGTTATGAGGGACCCGACGGAATGTCGTACGACTCATGGGTCCCTTTGATATGAGTCATGGGGGCTTATCAGACGACAACCTATCTACTATTGAAAAGTCGTACGAGTCCTGTTGGGGAGTCGTACGAGTTTCCGTGCATGCAAAATTCAAAAATGAAAAAGACGTATGAAAATTGCTAAAATCCTATAAAACATGGAAAAATTAACATTTTAGCAAAGCACAAAAGTCCACCTACTGGATGTCCATACTATCGAGGTCTCTGGTGTCTCCGGCTACACTCAAATCTATGTGAACTCAAAAATACCTTCGGTTCTACCGCTTTATCTACCATTTTGCTCAGAGGGCTCCACAAAGATTTCTAAAGTCAAAAGGTTGAAATGAATTGAAAATGACCCTTCCGGCCTTTATATAGCTTTTGACCTAATTTTCAAAAGTGCTCCATTTTTCATGAAAATTGCACCCCTGGCTAATTTTGACGTTCTAAATCCATCTTCGAGATCAAAATTCAAATCTAAGATCATTTACTATGTCAAAGTCGTGATTTAAAATTTTTGGACCTAGGATGGTTTACTGCTTGCATAATCGACCTTCTATCATCATCAAAATCTAGAATTCAACTTAACTGATTATCTTACATCAAACTATCAAAATTTCAACTTGGTCAACCATGGTCAACTCATGGTCAAGCCTAGTCAAACTTGGTCTTCTGGACCTCCAAACGATGCAGAATGTATTCTCAAACATGTTTAACCACTTCTCCAATCAATTAACATGCTTCTAAACCACCCTAACGCTGACTTTTCTTGTCAGATTTCAATTTTAATCCCAAAGGGGGCATGGTATTACACATCATTCAAATTATTGCATATCATTCAAAGTCTGTAATCTAAAGTTGAAATCATATTCTTTCCTTAGTAGTCAAGACAACAACCATGTCTAGTTGTTGATTCATCAAAAGACCTCATCGCTCGGGGCAAATCAATCATCACTCGGGGCATACCAGATTCATCGAGATCCATATCAATCTGGTATTCTCTTAATCTTGTAAATTGTATCATTTTTTGTAACTATCAATTCAATTGTGTTATTTCCTTGGTTCTTCAGAAACTGAAGGGTTCAAATGTGATACCAATGTGATTCTTATCGACAATCGGGTCTGGAATCGGTCACTCACTTCTTTGCAATCATAAAGTTCAAAATCAGGTGTTTTGACACTTTTTCACAATCATCGGTTCATTTGTTGTTATAGTTAACATTATCTTTGGTCATTCAAGACCTATTATCTTCATATCAAATCTTTCAATCAGCTTTTGTCTCATATCAATTTTCAATTTCAAACAATCCGTTTCAACATCATACATAGATTGTCTTTGAACCATTGCGCCTCGCACAACAATTCAAAGAGGGGAAAAATGTAATACCCCAAAAATGGGCTATAGGTTCATTAACCTCATATATTGACACATCGAACAAAATTGACATCACAGTCCTAACCTAAGGCACATCTGAACATCATCAAATCCTAATTGTCTATCATAAATTCTGCATCGGGAAATATTCCTAGCAATATTCCTATTTATCTTAATTATCTTTAACTTAATGATTATTTGGTGATAAATCCTATTTATCCTAAAGTTTGATTAATTGAATATTCTCAATATTTAATTAATTAGATTTAATTATGCCACTTAATTGTTTAATTGAAGTTAATTCGATTTATTCCTAAATTGTATTATTTAATTTTGACAATAAATCCAAAATCCTATGAATAATTGATTAAATCCTTATTTAATTAATTAAAGCAAGTTGTCAATTTGTTATAATATTGTTTTTGAATAAAGTTTGAAAAATAATTGATTAACCCATAAATCAATTGTTTTATTTTTCAAAATTAGTTAAGCTGGAAATAAATCACTTTATTATTAAATTAATTCATAAATAAAAACATGCACAATCAAAAAAGCAAACAACTATCAATTATCAATTAAAGCTAAACTCTATTTTGAGTTAAACTCTGCTTTTGCATGTTTCTATGAGTTAATTATCCTTTATTTAAAAATAACTCAAAAATCAACCTGAGTTATTTGAGTGATTTATGGCTTTTTTTCATGCACCTCCAAAGCCCTAGATTTCTATAAATTAAGGCTTCAGCTCTTACTAATCAATCCATCCATGAATTGCACACTCACACTGTCAAATTGGAGACTAAAGAATCGATCTTGAGAATTTGAGTTGTTATGAGATTTTTATTGTTTTTGCATAGTATCCATATCATTTAGAATATCATTGTTAGATCATTTTAGCATATCAATAGATTCATATCAAGTTTTCATTATCATATTATTGCACAGAAAAACCAAAAAAATAGATTAATTACATTCATTCCATATCTAGATTTTGCATTCAAATCCTTCGTTTAGGTGTCATCAAGGTAACTGATCTTGCTATAATTTGAGAATACATACTCACATCTACTAGAAGGTAGTAAATCGCCTGGTTAGTTAAGTTTTCATTTATTGCACGATTTTGATTTCAACTAACCTCTAATGTTTTACTAAAGTGTTGTGTCTATAGATCAGGTACAAAATTCACACACACACATCTATGTATTTGGGACTGTAGGATAACTGATCTAACTAATATATATATATATATATATATATATATATATATATATATATATATATATATATATATATATATATATATATATATATATATATATATATATATATATATATATATATATATATATATATATATATATATATATATATATATATATATATATATATATATATATCATACAAAAGGGTGCACCAAGTGCATATGATACAACAAGATGAGCTACAATGAGCTATCTAGTATAGTACAAAATGTCAAAAATGAGGAACAAAATGAATTAGCTATCAGTCTAATCCTCAGCATCACGCACTCCTCCTCCTCCGGCTGGTGCATTGGGTGGTGGCTTAGCACATGGTGCTCTCGCTCCCTCAGATGCTAGCATGTACTGAGAGTAAGAGGTCACTCTTTGCCCAGGTGGCACAACCAAATAGTAGATAGAAACGTAATATGCCATATGCCCTGTCTAGTGGATCACCTCGGCCTACAATCACCGAACCTCCACCTGTGACTCTCTTAGCTGTTGGTCACGCTCTCGCAGCTGGACCTCCAAAGAAAGGCTATGGGATCTTTGGTCTCTAAGCTAGTGGCATATCCACCTAATAATGTCCTGAGGTGTCTTCCTCAACCCAGGGTCTTCCTCTGCCACTACCTTCTCCTCCTCCATGGTCTCATTAGTGCCATCACATGTATCAGTCCATGCCTTGCAGCATCAAACCTTGGCTCCTAAATCAAAATCTAGTGCCTCTTGTGCCTCGTCCATGGGTGTGTCCTGATGGACACCTAGTACCTCCTCTACAGCTATGGTACTTTCAATCCCGCCTAAAGTGCCACCCTCACCTCTAGCATGTCGACACTACAAAACTACCGGTCTAGCCAGTTAAACTGCTTGTAGAATGGGGGAGGCCTCATCTGTCTTGTTGGTCATGGTGGGATCCCTACTGGTCTCGGCATCAGAGGGATATGATGAGCCATCAGGATCTAAACCTCCCGTCTCCTCTGACCTATGCCCATAGGGGCACCTGTAACATCCTCAACCTCCTCCATCGTGGGAATCAACTCTATCAGATCATAAAATTGCCTGATAGGATTCTCTACTATATATGTCATGTAGGCATCAATAACTCCTGCATCCACTACCTGAGCTTGGTAGTCCCAGTCCCTGCTCTGGAGCGCACTGTACTCAAGGCTGTAAACTACAAATGATAATCTAGCAGACCATCCCAATTAGATCTCCCGCACCTATCTTGCATAATTTGTGAACTCTTGGGGCTCATCCTAGATCAGGCCATACTACCTCCATACCCTCGTGATCAAAAATCACTCCAGGACATTGGTAGTGTGTCCTATCAAAATCTAGCTCTGGCAGAAGTAGCTGAACTGAGCCCTCTTTGTAGGCCATGCCTCCACCTATAAATATGGTCTCCAAGTGACCATAGTCATATCATCTAGTACTCAGCACTAGTACTTTGTCTGACCCATGCGTACCTATGTGACATATCTAGAATATCTATAGATAAGAGGCTCCTAGTCCTACCTCTCATTGCCGCAAATGGGCCTCCATATGGGAATGTGCTCCCATGCCCAGATCTGGAGAACTATAGCACCAAATATGAAAGTCTTACCCTCATGGTAGACAATCTCATGCATCTTCATATGGGCTAATAAACACTGCCCCCAACTATACTCTATTGGATGCACCATCAACCACTGAACCATCGGAGCCTAGCCCATCAGTAGACCATTCTATTGATGGTCAAACATGATAATCCCACTGATCATACCAGTGATGATACACTTGAGCCTATGATTCTACTCATAGCAATGCACTAGAACCTCCCATGAAATCTATTGAGTGATCTTCTTGTCTACTTTGAATAGTGTACTGAAGGCCTGTAAACCTGTATTACTAGAACTAAGATAGTTTGGGTGAGGGCCATGAAATAGAATCCTAAGAATCTGACAAACATCCTTAGGATTAACTATAATCTCCCATGTTTGGAGATAGAAAGTCTACATCTCAGAGTGGAATCTCTACACCAAATCTGTAATCAGACCGTGATTTACCCTAATATCAGGTAAACCAATAAAAAACTTGAACCCGCAAGCAACAAGATGAACCCTCATCGGATCCAACAATGCCAAACATAGTCTCTGAGAAGGAGGATGAGAGACTCAGACATGGACATCAAGGTACCTAACCTACAATGCATAGAAAAAGGGATGAACATCAGTAATTGGATCAAATTTGGTCATAAATGCATGCAAAATGAGAAAATGACTATATGTGAAGGTGCATTAAAGTGTATAGAATTTAGCTAGACAATCAAAAAATTTGAAAAATTTCATTAAGGACCTAAAAAATGGTCATGATTTTCCATACGACATTTCAGAAAGAAAAAACTAGTGTCAATTATCATATGAAAATATACAACAACCCATATGACATTCTATGGTCATACGACATTCTACACGATCATGTATGACAATTGAGGGACCCGATGAAACATTGTACGAGAGATGGGTGTCTCCCATATGATACTATACAAAGACCGATACAACAATTGGATTGGCCCTGAAATGTCATATGACACACCACAACATATCGTATGACATCCTATGAACCAAAAATTAAAAAATGTAAAAAATGACCTGAAAATCCTAAAATGCAATAAAAATGAGCTAAATTGAATTCAAAGAAAGGCACAGTGGTCCACTTACCAGATTCCCATACTATCTCGGTCTTTGATATTGCCTAGAGTGCTCGAATCGATGTAATGACACTGACACTTGCATTTTGCTCTCAGAGGGCTCCACAAGGTTTTCAAAGTCAATGGGTTGAAATGAATTGAAAATGACCCTTTTTGGCCTTATATAGGTTTTGGCTTAAATTTACAAAGTGCTCTATTTTGCGTAAAAATTGCACCCCTAGCTAAAGTTAATGTTTACATTGTCAAAAACTTGATTTAAAATTTTTGGACCCAGGATGGCTGACTACTTGCATACTTGACCTTCATGACATCACAAAAATCTAGCATTCAACTTAATTGATTATCTAACATCAAACTCTTGAAATTTCAACTTGGTCAACCATGGTCAACTCATGGTCAAACCTTGTCAAATTTGGTCAACAAGACCCCTAAACGATGTAGAATGTGTCTCCGGATGTGTAAAACCATTTCTAAAATCGATTATATTGCTTCTAATCATTCACGTTGGCTTTCTTGCTAGATTTTGATTTTCATCCCGAAGGGGGCATGGTATTACATATCATTAATCATTTATCAAAACTATTTCTTTTTCAAATTTTCTTCAACAATCAAGACAACAACCACGTCTAGTTGCTGACACATCAAAAGTTTCTCATAATCTTGTAAACTGTATCAGCTCTTCATAACCATCGATTCATTAGTGTTATTTCTTTGATTCTTCGTAACTAAAGGGTTCAGACTTGGCATCCTTTCAATTCCTTTGGGCAATCAAGTCTGGAGTCAGGATAGTCAACTCCTCGTAATCATAGGTTCAAAATCAGGTGTTTTATCACTTCTTCATAATCACTGGTTCATTGTTGCTACTATTAACATTATCTTTATTCTTTGGTCAATCAAGACCTGAATCAACATTTTCAAATCTTTCTATCGGTTTATGTCTTGGAATCAGTTAATCTTCCAGGATCAATTTCTCCATCACATAACTGAGTCCAGATATCAATCAAAAACATATTTATCTTTGAACCACTGCGCTTCGCACAATAATGCAAAGAGGGGCAAAATGTAATACCCAAAAATGGGCTTCAGTACCATTGACCTCCTACATTGACAAATCGCTCGAAATCAACCTAAAGTCCTAACCTAAGGCACATCTACACATAAAATCATCGAAACCCTAATCAATCCTATTTCAAATCTGCATCTGGGAATATTCCTAAATATTCCTAATTTATCCTAATTATTTCTAATTAAATATTATGTAGCGATAAATGATATTATTTTATTTATCCTAAAGTCAATTAGTTGAATATATTGAAAATTTAATTAATTAAACTTAATTCTGCCACTTAATTAATTTAATTAGATTTAATTGATATTTATTCCTAATTAATATTGTTTATTTGACAATAAATCACAATTTCTAAAAATAATCAATTAAATATTTATTTAATTGATTAAAATCAAATCGTCAAATTTAATAATATAATTTTGAATAAAGTTTGATAAAATAATTGATTAACCCATAAATCAGTTATTTAATTGTTCAAATCAATTAAGTTGAGAATAAAACACATGGAAAATTAAATAATTCATAATTATCTATGCACAAATCAGAAAAGTAGTTAAACTCAAAATCAACTATTGAATTCAATTTTTTAACTTTTCAAACTCAACATGTGATTGTGAGTTGAAAAGCAAATGGAAGTGATCTCAACTTCTAATTTGAGTTAAGAAGCTGATTTTGCATGATTTTGGTGAGATAACTATTTCTAATTTCTTGATAACTCAACAATCAATCTGAGTTGATCAGGGAGAAATTTTTGGCTTTCCATGAGTTCTCAGAACCTTGGATTCCTATATAAACAAGCCTTAGTCCTTTACAAACGACTACAAATTTGGAGAATCTTTGCTCGTGCAATCGGGAGAATTTGGAGATTGTGCAATTTTTGAGATTATTTGCTAACCATTATTTTATTGATTTCATAGCATTGATAGCTTAGATTCAATTCATCTTTCATTGTTTAGATCACTTTTCATCTAGTTTTGATCATTATTGCATAGAAAATATCAAAAATATAGATTAAATCTGCATCCATTTTCATAAATTTCATCATTTAAATCATTCGTTTAGATTTTGCATTGTCACTGATCTCGGTCAATTTCTAAGAATACCATACTCACATCTACTAGAAGGCAATAAATCACCTAGTTAATGATATACTCGTTCATTGCTTATTTTTTGATTGTTAACCAATAATGTTTTACTGATGTGTTGTGTCTCTTAAATAGATACAATTTTCACATACACATCTATAGCAAATATTATATATAATAGTCTTAATTTTCAAAATGTTTGCATTTTCTTTTATGTTCTGGTTTGGTTATTTACATTAGTGTACATATGTATATTTTGTGATAAATTGAAACATTCACATGTGTGTGTGTGTGTGTTTGATTTTACACACACACATATAAACAAATGAATAGAAACATAAATACAAACACAAAATAAAAGAGGACATAACCTAAAATAATAAAACTAATTGTTGTAAAAATTGGGAATGAAATTAGATGAACAAGCATTACTGGTGAAATGAAACTTCTAAGTATATAAGTGTATGATATTATGAAATGATATTACAAAGGAGTAATAATCATTCATTTAGTCTTTTTTGTTTGGATGACTAATTATTTAGTCATTTTTATTTGGGTGACTAATTATTAGTGACTAATTGTTTAGTCATTTACTTGGTCATTTATTTTAGTCATTTTTAGTTGTCTGACCTTGTGAGTTTACCCGATGACCAAATTAGTCATTTATACTTTTGAATTGTAAATAATTACTAGAATTTGATCCGTTTTATTCATGCGACTAAAATTTTTAGTGACGTGACTAAAATTTTTAGTGACATGACTAATGTTTTTAGTCACATAGTCATTTATTTGCCAAATTCTACTAGTTCAGCAATCTTGAAAGCATCCCTGAGAGTTCTTGGTTCTTTATCTCTTATGAGATATCCCCCCTTTCCTTCAAAAGCATTAAAGTATGTTGTTAGACAAACATTGTCCACTAGCCTCATAACTTGAAACAATTTATGCATGCCTTTCTGGAATCAAATGTTAAACTCTGCAGCAGATTCATTTTGATTCTTTCTTATGTTATTGAATTCATTCAACATGAAACTAGCATTTGGTTTATCACCATACTGCTCCTTAAACCATTTTTCAAATGCATCCCAAGAATCAATACTGATCAGGAAGTCTCTTAAACCATTCCCTAACATCTTCTACTAAGGATTGAACAAACAATTTCATAACCACATCTTCATGTTGCACTTCATAATCATTTAACATATCAATAAGTAATCTGAGATGCTCTTCACAACTGATAGCATTATTCCCAACAAACTTACTTGCCTTGTCTCTTAATTCAGTTGGAATAACATTAGGATGACCAGGTATCCCATCAAAACAAATTTTCATATACCTCTCTAGTTGTATAGGTCTTCTTTGAAATCCCAATCCAGTGTTTCCACTAGGACCCGCACTAGCTGTCATACCTCCACCCATTTGCACATTTGACTGTTGCTTAGGCTAAACACTTTCTTAGCAGATGAAGAAGAATTAAGAACCATAGGTAAAGTGATAGGAATAGTCCCAGATGGCATACATGTTTCATTTTTGGATGGTCTAGCAGTATCTACGGAGGAAGATTTCAAGAATTATATCTTCTTTCTTGTTTCTACAATAAATGCTTCAACCGCAACTTTTTCTAATTCCTTTTCTATATCATCTGTTTCTTCTCTTCTCCTTTCCATCTCTATATCAAATATTGAAACATGTGGTAGAATCTTTGGTTTAACCACATGCTCATTTATTTTGATACCAACCACCTTTTGCTTACTCTTTTTGTTGTCAACAATGGTGGGCTTGGTATATTCTTTTACTTCATTTTCTTTGGGCTGAGATATATATTTTTGTACTTGTCTAATCATAGGACCCTCTTTTTCAAATTCATGGTCCTGTAATAAATGTTCTTTCTCATTTCTTAGGGCAGCAAGATCACCAAAGAGGTCAAGTTGTAAAGCTTTAGGAGAAGAAGAAAATATTATGTTCCTTTCTTTTAACTCATTAATTTTTCTAAGTAGAGACTCTCTTTCCATTAACGAATTTATAGTTTTATCCTCTATTTCTTTCTGCAACCTCTTATATATGGTATCTTACTCTACTAGTTGTAATCTCAATGCACCCAAATCAATTGGGTCAATCGTAACATCATTAGAGATTGATGATACATCCATATCAATAATATTTTGATATGGGAAATGGACCCATCTTGGCTCCATTGGTTTTTTATTAGAAATAAGTTCATCTTGATATAGACCTGATACATGGATTTTATTTCCTACTCTCACATTATGATTTACATGAGGTATAACTTTGTCTTGATATAATACCTCTAGTCTATCATAGAAATTATCTCCAAAGAGACCACTATCATATTTTGAACTTTTTTATACAGATTCATTTTCATTGGAAGATGTGTGTAATAACCCGTCTCCCTCATATTGTGTTCTCTCACAGGTGCACTGGTAGACTCACCACCTTTTCTAAGCCAATTTTTCTTTCCTGACTGAGGTAACTCTTCCAGATTTACTTCTGGGTGTTTCTTGAAAAAAGCTCTCATGTTCTTTCTTTTATCCATGGTTTCAACTTGTAATTACACACTGGTTCTAACCCTTTGAGCCACCACCCACATTAATGGGAATGTTTTGATAGACAAACCTTGAGAATCTAAAGAAATTTTCAAATGGTATAGGAGGAGCATGGAAAGCTAGATAGACTAAAATGTATGTGAATAGAATGACCTGTGAAAACACCTTTTACCAACCCAACAGACACTAGTTTAACAAGTATTCCAAAGCCTACAATATCGTCCCTAGGAGAGTCACCATTTTGTTGGCTTTTGATTCAACGGATTTGAATAACCAAGAGACAAAAAAAAAAACACACCTAGGGATTAGCTATATCCCATATTCAGAGCACCTTATTTGACCTTGGGCCAACTAACAAGGACAACAACTCCTACACTTTTGGCTCTGCAAAACCAAGTCGGGTACACTTGGGATTTAGTACTTTTCCTGACAACTTGTAATTTTACAAATCCCATTTAAGAAGATTTAGTCATATCACTTCTTTTACTGAATGACACAAACATTACAGGCTACAAGTTTTTCCAAGGCCACTGCATTGAAAGACAAACAGACCATGGATGAGCTTAGGCTCAAATATGAAAAACTAATGAAGGCCTATGATGTAGAGAAAAGGAAAAATAGTGAATTTTATAGGAAGGCTCACATAGCTTGGAGACACATCACCTTTACAATTTGAAATTGCTGAGTCTTCTACAAGGATGATTGTATCATCCCCTGCACCCCCTCCTAACACAAGTCCCTTTATATATGTTCCCTCATCTCCCATGGTTCTTGATGCCCAATTTGAGGAGGCATTACATGATGAAAAGGGAAAAATCAAAGCCTTAGAGGTGGAAGTGGTGAGAAGATATGAAGAGAAAATCAATGGTACAATTTTTCATCTTCTCAATAGTATTAATACTAGGTTTTTCTATTATAGAATCTCAAAGATTTTTGATATTTTAAATTCTTTTGATCAAGATAAAAATAAATTGGATGAGATTCTTAATAGATTGACTAGTAGAGAGAATAAAATGGAGGAAATTTATTCAATGGCTAAGGATCAAGCATAGGTGGATGCTACATTGGAGAAGACATATGAATATATTACAGGTCTATTGGAGTTATCCATTGTCAGGGAGTCGGTGCAAAGTGAGTCTAGACTCCTTCTCTTGGAATATTCTAGTAATAATTTTGATCTATTTCCTTGCATTTTGAAAAGCCTCAAAAAGATTAAGGACTAAGAAGAATGGATGGAGAAGTTGGATGCAACCCTCACATCAAGGATAAATGATATTATTGTCAATGATGATAATTATTTGTTCGGTAAATTGATTGAGGAGATTGTGACTGCAAGGATGTACTTTAATTCCTTAGAGAAGAGAGCCAAACTGCTTAGAGCCACGTTTAAGCACCTAATTGAAGAGGAACAAAAGGTTTTTCAGTTTGGGTGGCCTGATGATGATTTTTTCAATGAGTAGGTTGCAAAGTTTAGTCAGGAGGTGACAGGTGTCCAGGTGGGACCAAAACCAGTTCAAGAATTATGCTCCTATTTCTATGGCAACCTTCTTTTCTGTTAGAGGAGAATTTTTGAAAGTGACCTTTTGTCATTTTGTGAAAAGAAAAAGTTTTACCAATTGTATTATGACAAGTGTACCTTCCCATGTTCTGAAGCTTGTTGCAACCCTATTATATAAAGGGTTTCCAAGACTGGGAAGAAGGGTCCAAATTTTCATTTTTTGAAAGAACTTTTGTGTCCTAGTAGGTCGGTCCATACAGTGTACAGTAGGAGAATTATTGATGTCTGTATGTTTTTATTCTAAGCTTTAATGAAGAAAGTTGTTGGTCTTTATCTTTGAGTTATTTTGAATATTTTTACAAAGGGTTACAGTGAATGTATCTTTCTCAAAGAGATTAATACAAAGAGCATTGCAAGAATATTTGTGTCAAAAAATTTTTTGTCTCCTTCTATTACTATTTTATTTATTTCATGGATATTTGAGCAAGTGTCAAATTTCATCTACAAATATTTCAGGCTGTATGCCATTTCATTGTTTATTTTGGTTCAAGGAACTAAATAAAATTATTCTATGATTTGATAAGATCACAAAATATTGTAAAGAATGTCAATAAGTATGAGGTTTTCTGATAACAACTGATATATTCACTTACAAAGTAAAAAAATAGGTCATAATTTTAATTATATCACTGTGAGTTTGTGATAATATCTAATGGATAAGGCACTGGTCAACATTCAATCAATCATATCAATGTTCTAATATTGTTCATGGTTAAAATCAAAATCAAATTTAAATCATTGAAAGAAAGAAGGGCTTAAAGAATGGTTATCTCTTAAAGCTGTGATCAAATAGATTCATTGCTAGCTACTTTGTTATCTTTATATCTGTAGCCTTCACTGCTGAGGTCTCACTCACCCTCCTAACCATCAAGCCACCAACCAAATCAGTGCTTGTTCCCTCATCTCCCTTTGTTCTTCTTTGTTTTTTTAGTGACCACATTACCAGAGCTACATGATCATTACTAAATACAACACCTTTTGATGCTTCCACAACCTCTTCCTCTATGTTATAAGTAGTCTTAGTTCTATTTGTGACTACATCAAACACAACAACATCTGCTCTGTCCCACTCTGGCAATATCAAGACACCAACATCCATAATCATTTTTGTTTCCTCTTTAGGGA
The DNA here is from genome assembly GCA_027943335.1 of Chamaecyparis obtusa. Taxonomy (NCBI): domain Eukaryota; kingdom Viridiplantae; phylum Streptophyta; class Pinopsida; order Cupressales; family Cupressaceae; genus Chamaecyparis; species Chamaecyparis obtusa. The sequence goes on from BSBK01005629.1 coordinate 910,075, forward strand.
TGATCTTACCAAAATTGTCAAACATTTCTCTTTTTACTTCATCCTTAATAACATAGTCCTCTTTGTTAGGTTGTTCTGCTTTTATTTTCTCACATTTTCTCTCAAGTTCTGAAATACTCATTCTCCATGCAAATTTTATAAAAGCTCTAGATTTTACAAAACTGTCATCTGAAAAAAATCTACTACATTATTCCTTAATTATTAGATCTAGTTCTTTACCTTTAAACTCTATGATTGTCAGATCCATTGGAGGGGTCGCTGGTTCCTCTGCCATTCCTTCTTGTAGCTCAACCTCCGTTATCACCACATCACCCACACTGCCTAGTTGAACCAATTGTTCAACTACCTCTTCTTCATTCACAAATTGTAGTGGGTATTGAGAGGGTGAATGGGCCTCTTCACTTGAATGATTTATCTCTTCAGTCCTTGGCCTTTCAGGGGAAGGGTCATCTAGGGATTCAATTGCAGGCCTTTTGTATATTGTGTGCACCTTAGGTGGTGAGGGCCTTTCTTCCAATTTACTGCCCATGTTATCCACCACCTACCTTAACCTCACCACATTGTATCATGTTCTTTATTGTATAGTGTAAGCTCCTGAAGCTATAGTCAGAAAAGGGGAAATCCTTTTCATTATAGTACTTGCCAGATCAAGATTGGTCTCAATTACCCTTGACTTCTTCTCATTTAGGAAACCCATTATTTCTTTGAAATGTGTCATGGTATTATTTATTTTCTCTCTAAAAGCCCTTATATTCCCTAAAGGGTTATACTTACTATCAAAATGGTTCACAAAGTCCAAGGTCCTTTTGTACACCAACCACTTCTCCTTTTTGATCTCTTGCTCCTACAGAGAGAATTCATTCCTAATGATGTCTTTTGGGAAGTGGAAATGATGGGCCATGTCTCCAGCCTTTACCCTTACTATAAACATCTGATAGAACCCCTCTGGTTTTGCAAATATTTCTACCCATGTTCTTATCCAAAAAGGTTTCAGAATCTTTCCAAGGTGCACCCACCCACCTTTTGCAATAATGAAATCTTTTTCCACAGTGAAGGCTGATAAAATAGTTCATCTACCCCTTCCTGTCAATTCTCTTTCTTGCAGACATCTAATCTACCATAATATTTCAGTGAGGCCAACCCTGGGAGGCACTTGGTATGGAAATATGTTTGGTGTACCCCTGAAACCATATAACCTTAAAACTGTAGAGACTGGGTATAATATGATATCACCCCAATTGTGGACAATTTTCAATTCAGGAAAGAAATCCTTGGGTCTGATGAAGTCTAACAAGGCCTTTGGGATCCGAGGGTTTTCATGTGCAAGGTGTGACATCAAACCTGAAGAAAATACCTTGTCAAATCTCATGAAGCTAGCCTCAACCCTATCCTAGGATAAATCCATGCTCCATAACTGGACTGGGAACTCCTCACCATCCTTTTTCTTAACCAAATTAATTTCTTTTCCAAACAAGGATTCTTCCTTGAACAAAAACATATGCATCAATAAAGAATACCACCCAAAAGGCTAATCTACCTTCCCATTTTCTATGCCAATTAACCCATTATGAATGCACTCAGCCAAATATGGTGCAAATTCAAAATTTACCCCTACCACTAGATGCAATATTTGAACCATCCTAAACATAAAATGTAAGGGCATATGGTTAATCTCATCCTCACTAGAGATCTTGCATAAAGACATGTACACACCTAGGCATGAGAATTAAATTACATCTTTAGAAAATGTTTTTGGTTTTGGCTCCTACAAGTATCAACCCTCCAATTACTATAAAGTGTTCCCTCAATGGACCACTCTTGATAAAAACCCTCTGAGCCTAGTAATTTTTTCTTAAGTTATCAAAATAAATTGGCTCATAAAAATTTGTAGGTGTACTCAGCCTAAAAACTGACCTAATTTTGTCTGCAGTGATTGGAACAAGAGGATTTCCAATCTTACTTCTGATAATGCTAGCCACCATGTCATAAGATTTTTCTATCAACATATACAAGTCCACATCCATGAATACTCCTGGGACAACCAATTTTCCCATGTCCAGCTCCCACACATTACAATGCGAAGCATATGAATTTCTTTGGCCAAACCAAATCTTGAAGATATTCAAGCCACTTACTATTGTTTGGGTGTCTCTCAACCAATCATTTTTGTTGTATAGCCCCTCATCAACTTTCAATCTAGGTGCAGTTGGAATCAAATTTTTCCTGGCAGCCATATCATTTATGGAATGGTCTAATTGAACCAAAAAATCATCATAGACTTCCCTATCTTTGTATTCAATTTTGCCTATAAAATCTCTTCGTGGTGCCATGACTTCTACGATTAAGGTTTCTTCTCTTTACTTTATCTCACACAATATTCTCAAAAACCTTCATGAAAACACAATTTTAGAGAGAAATTTACTTGTTACTTGCACTGTATCTGTAATTCTACAACCCTTGAAGCTCCGTATCACTATGAATTCTTGGCTTTTTCCTGTGCTCAAGAAAATTGTTAGATAACTAAGAGGGGGGTGAATCGGTTAAGTCTAATTATCCTATAGTCCCAAATATTCCTAGATGTACATAGAAAAACTTTTCAATCAAATAATCAACTCGGTAAAATATCAACTATGCCTTTCTCTTCATCTACCGATTACCAGTAAATTAAATACTGTGTTTACCAATCTACCCAGTTATAGAAATGTGTAAAGTAAAATATCAATTCAACACATCTATACACATAACACATATTTTTAACATGGAAACCCTGTTACGGGAAAAAAATTTGGGACCGATAAAACACAATAATTCACTCTTCTGAAGTGAGCTCGGTTAGGAGCCAACCCTATTAAAGGTTACAAAACACATTGTGAGGTGTGACCTGGTTAGAGGATTTATCACTAACAATTATCTTTTGACCAAACATTCACTATGGGGTCAACAAGAAAACAATCAACATTCATTAAATGTCATATTGAAATATAAAGACTGTCAAGTCCCACTCGGTTAAGAGATTTATCTGTCATAATAGTTAAAACTGATACAATAATGATCAGATTCAAATACAACTTGATTTGCAGATTTGCAGATCTATGCTAAGCTCAAAAATACCTTTGATTAATAATCAATTCAACATATTCATTTCCTCCTGCTCTATTTTTCTCGATATATGCTTTCTCTGACACTCGGTGTTGTCTGTAATTTTGCTTGGTTATGTCTTCAACTAGTTTGATCGGTGTTGCATGAAAAAAAAAATTTCACATGAATTCTCTTGTAGCATCAAGAATCCTAGACTCAATAATGAATCTCATGTCTCCTTATATAGACATCATAAACTATTTTCTTTCCATCTATAGATTTTTCCTCTTAATCTTCACCATTCATTTTGCCTCTTTAATCTTCCTCGGCAGTTATGTCAATAACACGTTTCATTCTCTTTCATCAGATCATCCTTGAATTTTTTCAGTCATTTGATCATCATAACAAACATTATCTCTTACCTCAGAATCATAAACAATTGTCCATCTCATCATTTTTAGTTGGCTATTACAAACTCCATTTATTTATCTCACTCAATCAATACCATAATGCGTCGGTGATAACTAGCTCAGTTAATACTATACTCAGTATACACTACATTTGCTTGGTGTATACTAAAATCTTCATTTATTGACCACATAAACTTGTTCAGTCCTGATCTTAATTAATACATAATAGAATCATGTAATAAAATCAAGTCATCAGCATAATGTCATAGACTCACCAATAAGTTAACCAATGTATATCATAACCATATCTTTCTCATCCATCTCATCTTCATGTAGATATCTCTTTCCTTTACCATTTTCCTTCTTAAGATGTTTGTAACCATCATGATAAGTATAGTCAAAACTAGCTGACATAAATTACAATGCATTAACTAATTTAATTGCCTTACATACACTTTAGTAGCTCAATGATCATCAATCACTATCTTTCAATTATCTATTTCATTGTAAAACTTTCTTTCAAGATATTCAATCAATTGTAGTTTATCAAAAACAATCTCACTCTGTAATTGATGAATGCTTTGTGAAAATAAAAATCCCATCAAATAGCTATTTACCCAACAGCTACAAACTATCGCACACTTCACAATAAGTTTCTCGGAGATTGAATTGAATGTCAGCAGTGATCAAACATTCTTTTCAAAATGTGAATCTCCACCATCGATGAAATCCTATGCAATAGATCCTACGACTCATATTACGCCTTTTAAGACTTGGTCCACTTTAAAAATCCACCCTGGAATGTAGACCAATGACATGGCATCCAACAGAAAAAGAAGCGTCAACATCTCTTTTTACTTTTCTACCTTGGACACGTGTCACTCAATCGTGAAGCCGCGATTACTAAAAATCTTGCAACTTCCCATCGCAGGCTTGTGACAACCATCAGATCCACCTTGATTTGACCATTCATTAAACATCCTAAGGATCAAGCTTCATGACATGATTAGTGACATGAGTTACACCATCTTGAATCTACAATGGATAAAGACCTTTTAACTTCTCATCATGATTTCATGACAACTGTCAGATCTTCCTTAATCTGACCATCCTTGATTTGTCCTCTAAGAACACGTGGTGCCAGCTTGTTGTGAAACCACAATGATAAAAGACCATGCACCTCTTGATCACGGGCTTCTAATGACTATTGGATCCTCTTTGATCTAACTGATGCTTAATCTTCATCTGAGGCTTTGACATTGGAGCCACCTATGCCAAGTGTCACACTATCGTGATACCACAAAGGATAAAGTCTTTGCATCTTCTATAAGCTAGATTAGGACAACCGTCAGATCAATCTAAGATCTGATACAGTTTAATACACATCGAGACTTAGGTAAATAATAAACCGTCGGGAACTATAGACTTAGGAAAAATTAAAGAGGGACCCACCAAACTTAGTAACTTTGAAAAGAACTTAGCCCTGCCCGACAACTTAGAACACATGACTTTAAGTGGCTTAAGTCAAAACAATAAGGTAACACAAAAATAGAATAAGGTAGGGTTTTTCAGATTTAAAGGAGAATTTTTTTAAAACCCTTTGCAAATTAATAAAACCTATTTCCAAACTAGGTCATTTTCACATGATATTGCATTAAAATATGAAAATGGCCAACAACTTGCATATGAGAGAAGAAGATAGTAGAGTAAGAAGTAAAATGCAGACATGGTACATGAGAGAAGAAGATAGTCGAGTAAGAAGTAAAATGCAGCCATGGTACAAGCTAAAGAGAACCCTTATGGGTTTTAATGAAAGAGAAATGCAAGCCCTTTCCATCACAAGCCAAGCCAAAGTAGAAATACATAAATCCTTAATGGGTTTTGGAAAAGAATTTCTAAGAAAAGTAATGACAATTATGTGTTCACTAGAGTGGTGACAAAGAAAAGTAATGACAACCATGTTTCAAGTGAAAATGGAAAATTAGAAAGGTAAATAACCATGTTACAGTAGGGTCCTATTTGTAGATAAAGCAAGAACCCTTATGTGTTTTAATGAAATAAAATTCAAGCAAGGTTATTTTCAGAAACCTTTAAAGGTTTTTCCATAGTGACAACAACCATGGAGCTAGTACAAGGAAAATAATGTTCATCCACAAACTATGACTTGCATGAAGAAACCCATGTATTTTGTATGAATAAATGACATTATTCTTCTTAGAAAACATGAAAGGTGAATACTCAAAATGGATGGTGTAAAGACAGCCGTAGAAGTGGGAAAAATGAAATACACAAGATCTTCAAAATATTTTACAGAGATCTACAAAGAATGGCGACATGGATTTTTTGCATAAAAAATGGAAAAGAAATAGAAAACATTTTTCTTGAAAAACCCCTCAAATGTGTGTAAAATATTCAAATAGGTAGCGTGCCGACCTAATAGTTGTCTGTACCCATGTTTTGTTGAAGAAATATGCACAAAGTAAGCCACATAGAAACTCAAAACCCATTCAATCATGGTGGAAATGGATTATAATACTCACCAAAAGGGTGATGCCCATTGAATAACTATAGAGAGATGAGAAAAAAAATAGAGAAATACTTGAATAAAAAAACCCACAAAGAAAAAAGTGTGAAAATCTTCAAGTTTGGGTGCTAATGGGCCTCAAAGGGCTTATACTTGCAAAAGATGGAAGAAAGATCTATACAATAAAAGAATATAGGAGACATCAAAAGTGACAGCTTCATCTTGTTTCAAATGCATTCAACACTCAAAGAAAAAAGCTTGGAAGAATTCCATTAATTGCAACAGGATGGATGTAAAAGACTCATTGAAACCCTACACTAAAGGCGATGACCTCTCCTGTTTTTCCAGAATCATCCATAATGTTTTAAATAATGGTGTAATTTTAGGGTTCTTTATTTTTGGAAAGGGGTTTATACCCTAATTTCTCTATAGGTTAAAATTTTGATACCCTTATGGCATTTTTGATGTTTTTTTTGTTGATTTTATTAAGTAATGTACAATACATTACTTAACTATTACATTGTTAAGTGATGTATTGTATATTATTTAATAAATTATATATTGTTTATTATTTGCATAATATAATGAATTTAATTAATATTAATTAATTGATATTCCATAAATCAATTAATTAATGTTAAATCTTAAATCCAAAAAATAAATAACATCTTAGTTTGATTTTCAAATCAAGTTCATGTAAAGGTCAAACTAGGAATATTTGATGACATAGAGTCTTGAAAGGGAAAGGTGGCATTTTCATTGTGACAAGTGGAGGAGTTTTTAGTCAAGGAGTCTTTGTATTTGTAAATATTTGATGGTGCAGTGGTAGTGTTTTGTTTTTACCACATGACTTAGAGTTCATTTTTGAACTTGAAGACATTCTTGGTGACTTTTTGAGTCATTTTTGGAGGCCTTGGAGTTTATTTGGAGTTTTCACCATGCATTATTGATGAGGGGAGTCTTTTGTGTTTTTTGGAGACTACTTGGAGTAGTTTGAGGGCCTATTTTTTAGGGATTTTGTTCACATATGAACCAACATTTTTGAAAAGCAATTCCTATTTTCTGGGTCATTGGTTGGAGTTGAGAAGGTTATATGCAACTCTCTTGTACATTTTAGAGGTTTAGATTTTATCCTCCTATGTTTAGTGACTCTTTGTCCAAGCTACATTATGCATATTGATATCACTGTATCATCATTTGAGGATTGATTTTTTGATTCCTTTGAGCATAATACAACAGATTTTGGATCTATTTTGGAGCTTGTTTCATGTGTGTAATTTGTGATTGATGTTCATTTTTTGTGTTTATTTAGGAACCTTAAATTTACGTTTGATTTCTATACCTACTTGTATGCAATTTAGATGTCTAATTACTAGAAATGAAATACTAACTATTTTAAGCTACTAAATCAATCTAAAGCAAACACAATGAAGATTACAATGATCAAATGAAATTAAAACAAAGCTTTACCTTTGCCTACCATGTAGCTTGTCTCCATTTCCCTCCTAGCCTTGATTCCTTGAATGTGTTGAGCTCTCAAATTTCCAAACGAAGCTCCTTGCCCAAGATGTTACCAAAGTGTGGAGATTGATTTATTTTATGCAAACTAGCCTAAATCTAGATTATGCAAATGATGGATGAAAGTAGTATGAAAATAGTTTCAAAAGTGCTTGATTGCTTGATGGATTGGATGTTTGAATGCTTGTATGCTAGAATGTTTGAAATCACTATTTCTATTAGGCTCACAAAGGAAGAATAAGGCTCCTTTTATAGGATTTTGGAAGACTCAAGCCTATGTGGCACAATCCTAGGGTGGAGATTGAAAGGTGGGAGATCCTAGAGCTATGATTGACTTTGTTGAAGGGGTTGAGAGAAAGGGGGATGTAGTTGGAATGTGAGAGGAAGAATAGGGAGGATGTTCCTCCTACATTGACATGGCAGAGAAGAAGGTGGAAGGGAAAGTCACATGTCAAGTGTCTCACAAAGACCATTGAGAGGAAGGGGGAATGACCTTTTCCTCATGAGGACTCTTGGTACAAGTGTCCCATGGGTCACCTTTGACTCCTTGAGGTGACTTGAGAAGCTCCTTAGGAATAGGGATTGCTTCTTGACTTAGTTTAGAAGAAGACATGTGGTCATGAGACCGAGTCTTATGAGGCCACATAGCCCTTAAAAATAGGACATATGTGTGTGAGGATAATGATTTATTAATAATTAATAAAAATTAATTATCTTAGCCAAGGTGATGTGTCAGGTGACTAGGTCTATGAGGTGGACTAAGGGACTTAGTCATATTAGTGATTGTGTAAATGGTAAATTAATTAAATCACTTTAATAAGACTAATTTAAAGAGCTTAGGATAAGAGGAATAGGCTATAGTGAATATATCAAATAAATTGAATAATTTATTTAATAATAGAAGAAATAAATATTAATTAAATAATAAATATTTAATTAATTCATCAAGTCAATATTAATTAAATAATAAATATTTAATTAATTAATGAAGTCATTTTTTAGTGTATACACTACTAAAAGTTAGTGAATGTTGTGCATAGGTCATAAGTTGTGTAGCTGATTGAGGAAGAGTTGTGATCATATCTTTTTGTTGTTCATCAAAACCTTCTTGTGAAACACTTTTATGCAAAATAGTTTCCTTCAGAGTTGTATCCTATGTTCATTTGTTTAATGTTTCATTGTGTTTAAAAAAACATAAAGTTCTCTATTTCAAATTCGGTGCATCACCTAAGTACATTTTATGTATTTTCTATTTTGAGTTATCTCCTACCCTTTTCCCCCTTAAGTTTCAAGTTTTATTAGTTTTGGTGAAGTTAACAATAAGGATCTAGCCTTATCTGGAGGTTCAACCAAGCAAGAGCTCACCCACAACCTTTGGTTGTTCCCATGTTACCCCAAAAGTGTTAAGTTTTTCCAGAATTTAACAAAGGGTGCACTTTTGGGCGAGAACAATACTCTCTACTTGAAAAATTAATTTGCATGTTGTTGTTTCATGACTGATAAAATAATTGAAACCTGAAGAAAATAATTCTAATTTTAATTTTAATAGGAAAAATTAGTAACCAGTACTTTTACGGAGAAGAATGTTGTGCCTTGCAACCAATAGAAATAGTATCAATAATTAGTAATGAATTCAAAAAAATTTCAAGCATTACCTAGGTTTTACTTGGTTTTCATTGTAGAGTTGAGAAAAGTGTTTATGCACTTGTTCATAAAAGATATATGGCCATTTCATGGTAAAAAGAGTTCAGTATTCACACCAATTAGCTTCTTAATAATGTTTTTTTTGGCAATGTGTGTAATTTTTAGAAATTAAAAGTCATTCAGTCTTTATTTCATCATACTTGGAAAATATACAATAATTTTTACTTTGGTTTAGGTGATACCATGATTTTTGTCTGTAAAGATTTGAAACCCCAAAAATATTCATGCTTACGGATATATATTTGTCACCCTATGTGAATCATTGTAATTCTGATATGATTTGTGTTTTCAGCATTTGTACAAGGTTGCGACTTGTTGGCTTATTTTGTGAAAGGTTCCATGCCTAGAAAAATATAATGTAAGATCACCAATCAAAGGGTTGTGCAGTGAAACTAATATGTTCATGAGGAGAGAGCAATATAATATTAATGTTTCATCTCCTCCTAATCTGTTTGTAAATTAAAAAGTTTAAAATTAAAATCTAGATATAAGTAAAAAGTATCTTTTTTTTTTAATATATATAAGAAACATTCATATTGTTTTTTATATTTTTGCATGCACATGGTTTGAAATTTTAAGTAAATTCTATTTTTTTAATGTTTTTAATTAAACAATTTTTAAATAATATTATAGATACATATAAGTTATATTTTTGTTCTTTTTATCATTTTGCATGTGTAAGATGAAAAATATGGATGAATAGGGTTTAGAATAATGCATATGAAAGAGACCCTAAACCCATATTTTACACATACATATGAATTCTAAGGGGATGGAATGTAAATCTGGAAATGCTAATATTGAAATGAAGAAATGAAAGTACTTACCTCTGAAAAAGAATCTGTTGAAAACCCTGTTAAACAGTCTCAGAAACTGTTGATTTCCATGACCCCGAACTGAAACCACGAGATCTACAAAACCCAAAAATATTTTGTCTTTCGGAGCAAGGTTGTCCTTGACCTAAATTACTCCGACATAAAATCTATTTGCGAACCCCAAAAGTTTGCCAAAAAGGGTATCCAGATCTGCACTGATATTCATTGTGCCGCACCTGGATCTACAATTTAAATGGTTTTGTTGTTTGGATGAGGGGTTTTCCTTGGTCAAACCCCGGTTTGGAATCAAACTTAAAAATGGAATTGAAATAGAGAATGCTAGCAAGTAGTAGAAGTAGATCTAACAATGAAGCTATGATATTCAATAGATATGCAATTTTATTTGAAATGTAAACAAGTATATTGATATGAAAGCTTGGACTCAACAATGTAAATCAAAACCATAAATGTAAATCAAAACCTCCATGATTATATGCTTGAAATCCACCTTGAGGGAATAATGAATGGATCTTGAAGATGACCAAAGGATCTTGAAGGAAGATCACACCACCATGATGGATCTTGAAGGTCGACCTTGACCCTGAGGTCAAGAATCTCAGGATCTTAGTCCAGAATGCCAGAAAAGTGCAGAAAGAAGGTGGAAAAAGGGGCAAAATGAGGAGAAAAGCTAGATTCAAGCCAAGGACCTACTCGAGGCATTTGATGTGACCCCAAACTACCTACTTGGGGGGATAAACCAGTCCTAAATGGAAGTGCTTCCATTTTCTGATGATACATTTAGCCCCCACTTTAGAAAGAGTATGGATTCGATGCAAACTCTTGGTAAAGGAGAAGAAAGATGCCAATGGATTGCAATGAGATAGAATATCACCTAGTTAAGGACATGAGCCCCCAAGCCAAGGATTCTAACTCAACATACACGCATGAGGGTGCGAAAACAAAGAAAAACACAGACAAAGCTAAAAGACAAAAAAAGTTGTTAGTACTAAAACAAAACCAAATCAACTAGTAAAGGAAACCTTACTAAGAAATGATTCCTATACTTATATCATATTTGGAAAGCTATCATAAAAGCATAAATGATTACATAAGAAAGACAAGAGAAATAATATAAATAACATAGCTTCATGATCCAATCCTACTAGCATGAAAATAGAAACAGAGATAAGAGAGAGAGTGATTACCTCACCTGGTAAGATGCCCACCTTACCATAAATTACCAAGGAGGGAGAGCCCAACAGGTGGCCAACCTGATAGTTCACCTAGAAATTGTTCTTTGCAATTATAATGCATCTTTTGACGGCTTTTGAAATACCCATAGATCCACATTCTTGTATCACCATGGAATATAAAATGTGTGTCCCTTCAGGATTTAGCAACTTATGTGTGTTACCTTCCGTGGATTTAGCATGTTGAAAATTGAAAATTTGTGTCTCTTCAATATTTAGTAACTTATGTGCGTTACCTTCAGAGGATTTAGCATATAATTGAAAATTGAAAAATGCATGTCTCTTCAGGATTTAGCAACTTATGTCAGTTACCTTCCAAGGATTTAGCATATAACTGAAAAACTATAGTATAAGGGAGACCCTATATATGCCCCCTCCTTATCATGGCTATCTACTAGACATGATAAGGAAGAGAAGGAGGATACCTACTTCACAAAGTAACGAGATGTCTTGTTGACGACAATATACACTATATTCTCAGCAAAGAGTAGTGACCCTTACATCGAAGAACATAGATAATCATGAAAAGGATATGTCACTTATGGAAAAAGGATGTTCAAAGAGAAAGAGATCTTATCAACAAGACCCCGACCATAGAGGAGTTCTTTGGATAAAATATCATCTTTCAGGAAAAAATAGAGAAGGACCCAAGATTCAATCAACAAGCCCCTTGTAATCAAGACGAAGAGGAATCTTGGACCAAAAGGAATCAAACTCTAACCCTAAAGAAAGGGAAAGAGTTTATAAAGAACATAATTTTTCAAATAAAGAAGAGGTGATAACTTAGGACAACAACCTCTCACATAAAAGGATATCCATAGCCAAAACATCAATCACTATAATGAAATAATGTTGCAGAATAAACAAATGCCACTAAGCTAAGGAAAGTTGATCCTTAGATAGAGAGAAAGAAGGAGAACCTTGCCCCCCAGGGATGAAAGCAAGGGATACCTTTGCAAAACTAATGTCTTTAGAAAAGATATCATGAAAACAAGAAGAGAGCTATGGATGATTATGAACCAAGGAAAGATATCATAATACAAAAACCATAGGGATAGAATATAGAAAGAATAACCAATTAAGCTCAAAACAAAATACATGCTAAGAGCATAATGGATTCTAGAGGAATGGATGAAATACCTCTTGCCCCCCACTCAAGAGACAAGAGAAGAAAATATTTATATTATTAAAAAATGAGGGGTAAAATTATGAAGAAATTGTAATATCACACAAGAGTGAGGTATAATTCCTAAAGAAACTCTTTTTCTAACATATATCTTGAAATGCACATAATCAGCAAGTAAATATGTATTACTATAGTGAAGAGAATATTTGTACTTGGAGAGAGCATCTTTAAGCATAGGTTTAAAGATTTCTTTCTTAGGATTCATGAACTGAACATACACCTGCTTAGCCACATCTTGAGGGGTATCATGGTGATCTAAGTAAGATATTGGAAGAAGAACATGAAGAGGGGGACAATGATCAAAATCAACCACCTTAAATTGAGATTTCGAAAGACCACACATATCCTGTTTAGGGGATAGATGAACTAGATACTTAATACCATGTTCATTAAGACCAAGCCCTAAACCCTTATAACCTTGTTTATCTATCATATTGTATCATGTAGTGTACATATCTTGTAAAGCTTCTACAAGAGGTGATTGTTTATAGTGTTCATGAGAAAAGGTTGTGCAAGGTGGAATATTAGGTTTAGAAGAATTTTCTTTTCTTTTCCCTTTAATATCATCATGGATTAGATAAGAAGGGAAAGGTAAATCCAAGAATTCTTGCACATCCGCATCATGAACCATAGTTTGAACCATCATAAGTGTGGGAAGAACTAGGAATAGAAAATGGAGAATTGGGAATATGAATATTAGGAATCAGATTAGGAAGGATAGGAATAGGATTAGGAAGATTATGAACTAGATTAGGAAAGATTGGATTAGGATTAGGAAGATTAGGAACACTAGAAAAAGTGTAGGAAGCGACAGGAATGGAAGACACAACCAGAGGAACACTTGGAACCATAGTTAGAAAATGGTTGGAATAGGTATAAAGAATATTGTGGTAAGAAGGCTATGAGGTAGGTAAAGACACCGATGGAACACTCACAGGAAGATATGAAAGAGATGTAACCACTATAGGAGGAGTGTAAGTAGAAATGCTAGGTAAAGGAATGGAAGAAGGTTCCACACTAGTGACAGGAGGAGTGAATCCTAAATCTTGAACTTCTTGAGTTAAAGGTTTGATACCACACAGGAGATTAACACCTTGATCACTATCACAAAGGACTTTCTTAAAGGCCTCTATAGCTTGAATATAATTTTTAGGATATAACATTCTAGGTACATCAATGTTGTAAATAGTGGAACATCAAGGTAACCATGCACACACCCTATGTTAAAGATCAATTGAAGAGGTTGTAGAGGAAGATGAAATAGGAATAGGATCAATGGAGATCCCATTCAAACAATTTTCATCCTCACTTACATGTACCTCATTAAGGGATCTATCCTCTTCTGTAATAAAAGCCTCATCAAAGTATTCAAAACAAAAATCATACATGTTGAACACAACGTAATACTACAAGCATGAAAAATGTAAATATTTGTGTATTTTTAAAGGAATTTTGCAATTTTTTTGTATTTTTGAAATATAAATGCAAGAGCATAAAAGAAATGTACTTTTATAAACATGCAAGATCTAACACAAGATGCAAATCTAACACCAAAAAGAAAGAGTTGTCATAAATGGGTTCACCAAAATGTAAGATGAAGGTAATACAAAGGTAAATCTAACACAATAGGGCATCTAATTCCACAAAAGACAGGGGATAAGCTTGTCGGGTTCACCAAAATGTAAGATGAAAAATATGGATGAATAGGGTTTAGAATAATGCATATGAAAGAGACTCTAAACCCATATTTTACACATACATATGAATTCTAAGGGGATGGAATGTAAATCTGGAAATGCTAATATTGAAATGAAGAAATGAAAGTACTTACCTCTAAAAAAGAATCTGCTAAAAACCCTGTCAAACAATCTTAGAAATTATTGATTTTCGTGATCCTAAATCAAAACTGTGAGATCTACAAAACCAAGAAATATTTTTTCTTTCAGAGCAAGGTCGTCCTTGACATGAACTGCTTTGACGGAAAATCTGTTTGCAGACCCCGAAAGTTTTCCGAAAAGGGTATCCAGATCTGTACTGATATTCATTGTCCCACACCTAGATTTGCAAGAAAAATGATTTTGTTGTTTGGATGAGGGGTTTGCCTTGGTCAAACCCCAGTTTGGAATCAACCTTAAAAATGGAATTGAAATAGAGAATGCTAGCAAGTAGTAGAAGTAGATCTAACAACGAAGCTATGATATTCAATAGATATGCAATTGTATTTGAAATATAAACAAGTATATTGATATGAAAGCTTGGAATCAACAATGTAAATCAAAACCATAGATGTAAATCAAAACCTCCATGATTGTATGTTTGAAATCCACCTTGAGGGAAGAATGAATGGATCTTGAAGATGAACAAAGGATCTTGAAGGAAGATCAGACCACCATGAAGGATAGATCTAGGGTTTGAATGATGAATCTTGAATGCTTGAACCA